>OW240920.1:131725279-131805984 GCA_933207985.1 Pelobates cultripes
CCTAATTTCCACGGTATTAGAGAGCTACTACTAGGCTGAAAGATCAAAACCGGTCTTTCAGCAAACTTTACTAATACTAAGTAGAAATTACTTATTAGTAATTAATCACTACCGCGAGTAGGGGCATGTCTACAAAACATGCCAGTGGCTGCTCATTGTTGTAAAAATGACCCGCCACGCCTTAGTAGGGCACCTATAACAATTAACAGGGGGGTATGGGCGACATAGTGTGCCCCCGAACCCCCATTTGTGCACGGCAAGTGGGTGCCACTAAACTATGGGGAACTTAATGTCTCCCCCCATTCCCCACCCATGAGCAACCTTTTTCAGCACCAAAGAAAGTCAAATAAAAATCCATAATTCCAATCGGACCTAAAAAAAAATCCAGACGCTAAAAAGATTAATCCATCTTCACCCAGCCTTCCCAGGCCCTGCAATTTGACTCAGAGCGCTCTGATTGGTTGATTTAAGCCAACCGATAAGAGTGCTCTGATAGGTAAATAGTGATCCTCACCTGATTGACAGGGCCGGTGCATGGATTTTTGCCCCACCCATATGATCTGCCGAACCAATGCCAGTGCCGCACAGTGTGTTTACCTTAAAAAGCCTGCAGGGATAGGCTATAGCAGTGATGGCGAACCTATGGCACGCCTGCCACAGGTGGCACGCTGTGCCCTCTCTGTGGGCACGCGGCCATAGGTTTGCCATTAATGGCAGGTGCCTACTCTGCTTTCTTGTCGGCGGGACCGGAAGCAGCTCTCCTGTCCTCCTGCGAGTTGTGTGGAGCATTGCCGTGCGTTACCATGGCAACGCTCCACAAAGCATCGCGCAGAAGTACAGGAGAGCTGCAGGACCTGTCCTCCTGTCCTGCATACTTACCACCACTGGACCAACAGGGATGGCTGTGTTCCCCCCTCCCCTTCACCAAAGATAAGAAGAAGGGGGGGGTGTACTGATTTAATATGTATTTAATGTTTAAAAAAAAAAAAAAAAAAAGTATGCACCCCAACCCCCCCCAACACACACAGCACCCTTACCCCCCCACACACACAGCACCCTTACCCACCCAAACAAACACATACACTGCACCCCTCAATGCAGTATGTGTGTGTGTTCTGCAGTCTTTATGTATGCAGCAGTGTGCGCGTGTGTATTCAGCAGACTGTGTGTATTTAGCAGTCTGTGTGTGTATGTATTAAGCAGTTGGTGTGTGAATGTGTTCAGCAGTCTGTGTGTATGTATTGCATTTGTTGGAGATATAAATTAAGTTTATATTTATTAGTATCATTTAAAATTTGTATCATTGAACTCTCTGTTGTGTTCTTTTAAAACAAAAGATGTGAACTAGTTCGGACAACTGTACGAGTTGTTTTTTTCTAAACTTAAATCTCAGTATTCAGGTTTAATTGCCGTGTTGGCACTTTGAGGGGAAAAACGTATTGCGGTTTAGGCACTCGGACTCAAAAAGATTCGCTATAGGCATCAGAACCACTACATTAAGCTGTAGTAGTTATTATTACTGGTATTTATAAAGCGCCAACAGATTCCGCAGCGCTGTTCTGGGGACTATAGTGTCCCTTTAATGTGAGGTAAATTAGAGATTAGTGTAACTAATAATATACTAGATTGCCTACTTACAACCAGATGAGGATAATGATGGGCTCTGGCTGCAGTCTGGCTCCACTAGTCTGGTGTGGAACAGGCTCTCTGGAGGCTGTTTGTAACTAGTCACAAAAATCAATGTTCTGAGGTAACAGGAAGCAGCTTCATTTTTTTGTGGCCCCTTACACACCTCAAGGTCTGGGTCCCTACGGCAAGTATATACAAATAGAATAGAGGATAATCTGCTAAATGCAAATAAAATAAAAAAACATAGCGTTTAACTGTGTGGGGACGGGTAATGTGCAATCACAATTGGTCACTCACAAATTCTCTGGTGTAAAAGCAGCCTTGAATAATATATATATTGGTATATATGACTCAAAAGAGAAAAATATATACAAAATGTAGTGCACTTCCAGAGTATATTAAAAAGTATTTTAATAACTTACATTTGGGTATAAAACAAATAGCATGTCACCATGAAAACGTCCTACGCGTTTCGTCCTTCAATTGGACTTCCTCAGGGACTTGGTGAAAATACAATAATAATGATAACAGCAATAAAAACTATCCCTCCCACAGTCCTTCTATACATCCCCCATTGATTGTTCAATGATTTTCGGCTGGTATTCAGCTTCCGTTTTGGCGGCAAAAAGCGGATGACATCACGTGCGCCGTATGCGTTCCACCTTGCGTTCCACGAACCCGGAAGTGGATCGCGATCGTTTATCTCCATCTCTTTCCCTGATACATTTGCTCCAAACATATATAGGCAGATGAATAAAACGGAAGGGGGGAGGAAATACTATTAAAATAACTCTCTGGATGGCACTACATTAATGAAATAAAATAATTATCCTGATTTTAATTATTTTATAACAGAATCTATAGGTGCAGAAACATGTACATATATCCTCCAATTCCCTATTCTTGTCAATAAAAGATTGTCTACACCTATAAAAAAAATCTTAAATTGTAAATTTATTTTTACATAATGGAAACATGTACAAATGTCTACACCCTCACAATTCATAGGACATATATATATATATATATAAAAAAGATACATAAAGTGCATAAATAGTAATATAGTTTATCATGTATAGTCATAACACAATAGTCACTCTGTGATTGCAGAAAGGTGAAACCCATTATATTGCACTTATGCTTCTATCTCCTTAAAAATATATATAAGAAGTTTTTTCTTTCTTTTTGTCTTCTTTGCTAATTTTCATTTTTGATATTCCACATATGTAAAAATAAAATAAGAATAAAAATAAATGAAAATAAAAAGGATTGATTAAAAAAATTAAAATTAATAAAAATAAAAATATAAAAATAAAAGTTAAAAAAATGAAAATGAAGATAAAAATAAAAATTAAAATAAATAAAATAAAAAATAATAAATGAATAAAAAAAAAATAAAAAAAATCCTAAGTTTGAGAATGAAGGGAAAGTGCAATGTTCCCCCAAGCACTCCAAAAGAGACAACAAAATTAATAATTTAATCTTCAAAAGAGCTCCACAAACCAATATCCAAATTTAAACCGAAGGGTTGGAGTGTCTTTAACTTATTTATCCAAAAGGTTTCTCTTTGTGAGAGCCTCTTGGCTAAATCCCCTCCTCTCCAATATGGGTCCACATGCTCAATGCCCACGAAAGTGAAACTCCGCAAATCAAATTTATTGCAAGTATTGCAATGTAAAGGTACTATATGTTTAGTTGAATTTTTTCTAATATTATTTTGATGTTCTAATATTCTCTCTTTTAACTTTCTACATGTTCTCGCCACGTATTGTTTCCCACATGGGCATTGTAGCATGTACACCACATTCCTTGTATTACAATTTATGTTGGATTTTATTTTAAATCTTTCTTTTGTAGTGAAACTCATGAATTCTCTCTTTTGTATGAATTTTTGATTTTTACATGCTTTGCAAGAGTTACAGGGATTGAAACCACTGATATTAGAGGTCATCCCTTTACGTGGAATTTTTAATGCGTAACTGGGTGCTAATAAGTTTTTTAAATTTTTTGTTCTCCTAAAAATAACTGGTGTTTTTTTCGGTAACACTTTACCCAAAATGGGATCCTGGCGTAAAATGTTCCAATATTTATTGAGGATCTTTTTTATTTTCCAATGTTGTGTATTATATTGAGTAGTGAAAGAAAAATTAATTATTTTTAGAAGGTTTTTTAGAATTAGATACTATCAAATCTCTTCTGTTCTTTTTTTCTATTTCTTTGATTTCTTTAGCTAACAATATTGATTCATATTTCTTTGCCACAAATTTTTTTTTTTAGATGTTTAGCTTGTTCTCTATAGTCTGGTTTTTTTGTGCAGTTTCTTCTGACCCGTATTAAGTGACTTTTTGGAATGGTTTCCAACCATTTATCTTGATGGCAGCTTTTCCTATGTATATAGCTGTTACCCTCTGTTTTTTTTAAATAACATTTTGATTGAATCTGATTGTTTTCTATAAAGAAAATTAATAGTAGTGGTGTTTATTTCATGTGTAAATTTCAAACCATAGTCATTTTGATGAATGTAGTTAATAAATAATAACAATTCCTCTTGTGAACCTCACCAGATCATTATTATATAGTCGATAAAACGTTTCCATAGGACCAGGTTCGCTACCCAGCTATGCCCCACTCCATATGTGGTTGGATTCCCAATCCCGCATATATATATATTTGCATTGCTGGGGCCGAACCTGGTCCCCATAGCTGTACTGGTGGTCTGGAGAAAATGCATCGAAGAAAAAGTAATTATGCTTAAGAATATAATGAATACTATTTAAAATGAAATTACAAAAATTTAATGAGACATTTTTATCTTTCTCCATGATCCGTTCCACTGCAACTAAACCCTTATTATGTTTTATTATTGTGTACAATGAAGTAACATCTATGGTTACCCAAACATAATCTGATTCCCAGACTACATTCTCCATAATTCTCAAAACAGGAGGGACAACACAGTACTGAAGAAAAAAAGATATTATTCAAAGCTGCTTTTACACCAGAGAATTTGTGAGTGACCAATTGTGATTGCACATTATTACCAGTCCCCACACAGTTAAACGCTATGTTTTTTTATTTTATTTGCATTTAGCAGATTATCCCCTATTCTATATTTGTATATACTTGCTGATGACAGGAGGAAGTCTTTGGGGATTTACCTGGATACTTCACCTAAATCACAGGGAAGTTCTGGTTTATTTTGAATTGTATATTTCACTGGGGTTGTGTTCATATATATTGTTGTTTGTGTTTTTATATTTTGATCCTATGGCAAGTATGCCTATAAGGCCCACCCATGAGCAGGGCCTGACTGGGGATACAAAGCAACCCTGGAAAAATCATGTGTAATTATACACACACACACACACACATATATATACATACACATATATACACACATACATACACATATATATATATATATATATATATATATATATATATATAGTCATTCAGAGTAAAACTTGTAATTATACAGTAAGCATACTCACATGCAGAGACAGACAGACAGAATCTCACTAACACAAGCTCATTGATGCACAGGCTCACAGACAATCTCATACACACACTCATTGACATAAAAACACAAGCTCACTGACAAACACAGACAAGCTTATTGGTACACTCAAATTTAGTACAGACAAACTGACACGTACAAGCTTACTACAGACAAGCTCACGGTAACACACGCGCTCTCGGACACCCACGTGCTAACTACAAACAAGCTCACACACACATGCTTCCTACAGATAAGCTCACTGACACACCCATGCTCCCTACAGACAAGCTCAACAACACACATGCTCACCACAGACATGCTCCCTACTGAAAAACTCACTGATACACACATGCTCACTACAGAATAGATCAGACACACATGCTCCCTGCAGAAAAGCTCATTGACACACACATGCTTACTACAGACAAGCTCACGCACACATGCTCAGTAAAGACAAGCTCACTGACACAGTCACCACATACAAGTTCACAGACACATATGCTTCCTACAGAAAAACTGACACACACGTTCAATACAGACAAGCTCACTAACGCACACATGCTCACTACAGACAAGTTCACTGAAGCACACATGCTCACTACAGACAAGCTCACATATGCACATGCTCACTACAGACAAGCTCACTGACACACACTCACTAAAGACAAGTTCACTGTCCTACACACAAATTAACAGACACACGATTCTTATAGAAACTCACTGACGCACACACGCTCACTACAGACACTCACTGATACACACATGCTCCCTACAGACAAGCTCACTGAAGCACACAAGCTCACTGAAGCACACATGCTCATTACAAACTCACAGACACACATTTGCTCACTACAGACAAACTCACTGACACATTGTAACGGCTACCCAGGTAGTAGGAGACGTCCTTTTCTTCCCGGCAAGTCGCTGTATAGTAATGGAGTCGCTTATTCCCATCCACGGGATCCAAGGCAGGAGTCAGGTAGAGCTCTTAAAAGAGCTAAGTGATTATGCTGCATATTCCCTTTCAAGAACGAGACGAGGCTACGTTTTGAAGGGTCAAGAAGAACTGGCTTTTAATGGCAGGCACTCTCCTTTTATGTGATGCTGCCCATGCAAGGGAGACACCCACATAATTAACACAACAACCAATAAAACATAAGGTATATCCCACACATCTCCTCCCCTCAGATAAGCTTGCAACAATTATCAGAGACATTTTTCCCCAAGTTTTGCATGTACCCCAAATACCTGGGGTACATGCATAAATCCGGTGTCCCCAGATAGCCCTATTCTGGAGCACCAACATACTAAAAATTCAGCTCATTCGGCCGCTTGGTTCGGGAGATATGGAGTTTTAACGTTTTGACCGACCGCACCGGCAAAGTGGCC
Source organism: Pelobates cultripes (assembly GCA_933207985.1). Taxonomy (NCBI): domain Eukaryota; kingdom Metazoa; phylum Chordata; class Amphibia; order Anura; family Pelobatidae; genus Pelobates; species Pelobates cultripes. The sequence goes on from OW240920.1 coordinate 131,731,797, forward strand.
GAAAATAGTTCCATGAGTTTTGGCCTTGCGGTTGGTCTTTGTTTGCGTATAAAAAGTCCCGAACGTCTTGCCATCCGTGCGTAACTCGACGTTCGCCAGAATCCCCATAGGCTATTAAGTCGTTTTACCGAACGGCAGGTTGGTCGGTAGTTGTAGCACGATTTCCCGGTGCTATGGAGATTTTACAATGCATCAGTTCGGGACATTTGAAGCATTCATCATACGAATGCAAACTACCGAACACCGGACCACCCTGCTCCCTCATTATGGGTAATTAAGCGATGTTCGCCTACACGAGTGTCCGATTTTAGTTCCAGACACTCGACGGCAAAACACCGCTGTTCGGGAGTTAAGATGGCCGCGAACACGTGTAAGTCCCGAAATGGCGGCCACCCAGGCACTTTGCAAAGTGTTTGTGGGTTTTCTATGCGAAAGTACTTGTGGATCAGGGAGGTAAAATTACCCATAATTAGGAAGCAGGGTGGTCCGGTGTTCGGTAGTTTGCATTCGTATGATGAATGCTTCAAATGTCCTGAACTAATGCATTGTAAAATCCCCATAAAAGCAGGTTAGGTTCTTCCATTTGTTACACACATATATGCACACCCACACACAAGCTCACTCAGTGGCAGCCACACACACACAAGAGCTCTCACTAGCAGCCACACACACGCAATCACTGTCATAGCTGAAGCTTACCTGGCACTGGTAGGTAAGTTACCATTTTGTGGCCTCTTCCTTCCAGAAAGGTCAGCAATGTGTGTGGGGGCAAAGTTTCCATCAAGGAGGCGGGGCATGTGGCCAGGATCGATCTACATTTTGAAGAGAGACTGGCAGATCTCCCTACGGCCGCCAGCAGCCAAACTGCGGCCACACCAGCAGCAGAACGTTCTCCACGGCGTCTCCAGACTGTCACGTCTGTCACATTTGCTCAGTGTGAACCTGCTTTAATCTGAAGAGTGTAGTGGCGAATTTGCCAATCTTGGTGTTCTCTGGCAAATGCCAAACGTCCTGCAGGGTGTTAGGCTGTAAGCACAACCCCCACCTGTGGACGTTGGGCCCTCATACCACCCTCAGAGTGTTTCTGACCGTTTGAGCAGGCACATGCACATTTGTGGCCTGCTGGAAGTCATTTTGCAGGGCTCTGGCAGTGCTCCTCCTGTTCCTCCTTGCACAAAGGCGGAGGTAGCGGTCCTGCTGCTGGGTTGTTGCCCTCCTACGGCCTCCTCCACGTCTCCTGATGTACTGGCCTGTCTCCTGGTAGCGCCTCCATGCTCTGGACACTACACTGACAGACACAGCAAACCTTCTTGCCACAGCTCGCATTGATGTGCCATCCTGGATGAGCTGCACTACCTGAGCCACTTGTGTGGGTTGTAGACCCGTCTCATGCTACCACTAGAGTGAAAGCACCGCCAGCATTCAAAAGTGACCAAAACATCAGCCAGGAAGCATAGGAATTGAGAAGTGGTCTGTGGTCACCACCTGTAGAACCACTCCTTTTGAGGGGTGTACCTGTTGTCTATCCCATTTGCACAACAGCATGTGAAATTGATTGTCACTCCTAAGTTGCTTCCTAAGTGGACAGTTTGATTTCACAGAAGTGTGATTGACTTGGAGATACATTGTGTTGTTTAAGTGTTCCCTTTATTTTTTTTGAGCAGTGCATTAAAATAATTATATATAAATATATATGTATAATATATTTAATTTTTTTTTTACTTTATAGCAGCCTGGGGGACTGTCTGACAGCTCAAACAGTCCCCCTGCTGGCAGCTCCTAGACTCCAATTGCAGCGATGTGATCATGGCGATCACATGGCCCTGGAGGGCCGGGCCTGCTGCGGTCTCTGGAAGTTCCCCCAGACTGTGATCACCGGTTCAGGGCTCCTATTTGCCGTGGTCATACTAGGTTCGTCCGTGGTCCTTAACAGAGAGAGAAAATAAATAGTTGCAGCGCACTCAGACTACAAAAAAATATAATACAAAGAAGGCTACTAAAATGCCTATCTGAGAATAAATATGGGGATTTAGTTCCACCATATGGCCATATGTTGTTAAGCCCACCACTACTTTCAAAGTACCCCAATATTGGTGGGTCCTACTCTAAAAATGTGGGGGACAAATTAAATAGTACTAGTGTTAAAATAACAAGTGTTAAATTAAATCCTAATAAGAGCATAGTGAGTATACAAAAATAAGTGATGAAAGCAACTAAAAACTGTGTTAAAACTAAACAAATAATGTGTAAGTGCTAAAATGAGTATACTCACTAATGCAGATGATATCTGTGCTGACTAGAGAAAATAATAAAAGTGACTTGACTATTGAAAAACTCCTCCTATATATACACACACCTGTGGCCACCTCTAAAGGAGCCTCTGAAGCTGGGGGGGCCTGGGCGGGGTGCTTAACCCCTAAGGAATCTGGTCTGGATTCCAAATATAATGTATACAGAAAAAGGATAGGGGGCACTCCCGGGACCTGAATTTTGCATGAAAGGTGCTGCCGCTTCAGAGGCTCAGAGGCTCCTTTAGAGGTGGCCACAGGTGTGTGTATATATAGGAGGAGTTTTTCAATAGTCAAGTCACTTTTATTATTTTCTCTAGTCAGCACAGATATCATCTGCTTTAGTGAGTATACTCATTTTAGCACTTACACATTATTTGTTTAGTTTTAACACAGTTTTTAGTTGCTTTCATCACTTATTTTTGTATACTCACTATGCTCTTATTAGGATTTAATTTAACACTTGTTATTTTAACATATTGGGGTACTTTGAAAGTAGTGGTGGGCTTAACAACATATGGCCATATGGTGGAACTAAATCCCCATATTTATTCTCAGATAGGCATTTTAGTAGCCTTCTTTGTATTATATTTTTTTGTAGTCTGAGTGCGCTGCAACTATTTATTTTCTTATGTATGAAGTTTGGTCACTGCGGCAGCACCTTTCATGCAAAATTCAGGTCCCGGGAGTGCCCCCTATCCTTTTTCTTAACAGAGAGAGAGGCGCAACTGATCGCCGGCAGGGGAACAACGATCAGTAAGTACATGGGGAGGGATTCAATTTTTTAAAATGTAATTTATTTTATTTCTTTACATTTACTGAGTGCCTCTATCCCTCGAGGCACTCAGTACAGGCAGAGCATTGGATACCTGCCTAATGGCTTCCAATGCTCTGCCTCACTGCCGGGCTAAACGTGGAGGAACCCGGAAGTGTTCTCCAGGGGCCACCAGCAGTGAAGGCGTACCCTGCATGTCCGGTCGGGAAGGGGTTAATAATTACACAGGTCAACAACAACAAAAAAAGAATTTCTCTCATCATAAACAAAAACATTTTAATATATCAATTTTTAAATTTTTGCTGATTCCAAATATGTATTCACTTTTGTTGTATCATGTCTGGTTTGTGAAATACGACCATCCTTTATTAGATTTTATGCATATTTCAGAAAAGTGCAGGGAGTAGTCGTACCAAAGTGCATCCATTATTGTTTTAACTTACATACATCATGAACATTTATCGTCAATTTAATAAATATTACACCACTTTTACAATAAACCCCTTAAAGGACCACTCTAGGCACCCAGACCACTTCAGCTTACTCAAGTGGTCTGGGTGCCAGGTCCAGCTAGGGTTAAACCATTTTTTCATAAACATAGCAGTTTCAGAGAAACTGCCGCGCGTGCGCATTCAGCCGACGGGGAGGAGAAGAGGAGGAGAGCTCCCTGCCCGGCGCTGGAAAAAGGTAAGTTTTAACCCCTTTCCCCTTTCCAGAGCCGGGCGGGAGTGGGTCCCTGAGGGTGGGGGCACCCTCAGGGCACTATAGTGCCAGGAAAACGAGTATGTTTTCCTGACACTATAGTGGTCCTTTAAGGACCAAACTTCTGAAATAAAAGTGTATCATGACATGTCACACGTCATGTGTCCTTAAAGGGTTAAACATCAAAATCATTGTGAAAATGATTTTCTTTTGTACACTTTATCTGGTTCATCACGATACAGCATCCAACAGTAATATACCATAATGCTTTAAATTCCAGAAACCTTGGGAGTGATTTTCCATCAGTTGAATGTCTTGATAAAATCTTTCGCCTTGCACATTTGATGTAATGATACGCAACAGCGCGGCTGTCACACAGGCACAGGAAACTATTTTGTGAACCCTGCTTGCATGCCCATCAGCATTCCAAATGACTTTTAGATCACAGATATTCCACTAAAGAGTTTCGTAGTCAACTGCCTCAAGCAGTATTTTTATGCTGGGCCATCAATAAAAAAAAGAAAATATATCAACTGCTAAGTCAATGTAACGTTTTCGATAGTGGCATACTTTCACGCCTACTCCAAGCAGGTGTTTCTTTTTAAGCCTTGACGCCAAAAGCTCTGCTTTTTCTTTTGAGAGGGGTTAATCTCGAATCAAATGATTTAGCTCTTTCTGAGTAAACATTTCTGGCTCTTTTTCAGCAGTAGGCGTATAGTCAAAATCTGCGGGATCTTGATCACTACTGTTGGCACATGTATTAAATTAAGTTTCCTCTTCCACAGACTCCAGTCAATCCACTGGAGGCACCGGCACTGGTAATGATGACCGAATCCAAATTTGGATAAACGATTTTATATTTATGTTTTGTTGAAAAAAACTGTTGTATTAACGCTCCAAAAGTAACAATCAATATAATGATCCTTTGGCTCTCTCCATATCATGTGTATTGCAAATGGAAGTGAAGTCTTCCGTCTGTAAAGCCAATCACGTAAACCACTAGAACACGCAGTGCAAATAACGTGTGGAGCCCATGCTTTATTCGGATCATCTAGTGGCCACCCGAAGTACAATTTGTAGATTTTCATGAGATTTTACGTCGCTGTCCCGAAGCTGTAAATAAGCCACATACATAGCAAAATGTGTTGGGGTGAGTTTTGCATATTCTAGGCATGCTGAGAAGTATAATTTTGCAATGACATCCAAACTGGCATGGAACAAGGAGCCATAACATAACTGGAGCTATTTTACTTGATTTTGCAAAGGCCTTTGACACAGTAGACCACGACATTCTACTGCACAAACTCAAAAACTCAGGTATTGGTGATCGTTCGCTAACCTGGTTTAGGATCATATGTATCAGATCGCTCGCAATATGTGTCCATTTCTGACAGCGACTCCCTCCCTCTCCCAGTCACGTGTGGTGTTCCCCAGTGTTCCATTCTCAGCCCCCTACTATTTACATTATTTATAAATGATCTGCCTAATGTCTGCAAAGCCTCAAATGTACACAGATGAAACGGTAATCTATGCGAGCAAATCCAATCTACCGCAACTTGAGGCTGTGCTCCAAGACCAGTTTACAGAGGTAAAAAAGTGGATCGCAAAAAACAAACTCTTCCTGAACACTGACAAAACTGTCACAATGATCTTTGGAGCAGTACCTAAATTACACAATTCCCACCTATCCATCAAAACAAATTCAAATGACACACTGACCGCAGTCAATTCTTGCAAATACTTGGGTATGATATTAGACCCCAATCTACAGTTGCAAGAAAAAGTATGTGAACCCTTTGGAATGATATGGATTTCTGCACAAATTGGTCATAAAATGTGATCTGATCATCATCTAAGTCACAACAATAGACAATCACAGTCTGCTTAAACTAATAACGCACAAAGAATGAAATGTTGCCATGTTTTTATTGAACACACCATGTCAACATTCACAGTGCAGGTGGAAAAAGTATGTGAACCCTTAGACTAATGACATCTCCAAGAGCTAATTGGAGTGAGATGTCAGCCAACTGGAGTCCAATCAATGAGATGAGATTGGAGGTGTTGGTTACAGCTGCCCTGCCCTATAAAAAAAAACACACCAGTTCTGGGTTTGCTTTTCACAAGAAGCATTGCCTGATGTGAATGATGCCTCGCACAAAAGAGCTCTCAGAAGACCTACGATTAAAGAACCACTCTAGGCACCCAGACCACTTCAGCTTAATGAAGTGGTCTGGGTGCCAGGTCCAGCTAGGGTTAACCCATTTATTTTTTTTATAAACATAGCAGTTTCAGAAAAACTATGTTTATAAATGGGTTAATCCTTCCTCCAAAGCCTCTAGTGGCTGTCTCACTGACAGCCGCTAGAGGCGTTTGCGTGCTTCTTACTGTGAAAATCACAGTGAGAGCACGCAAGCGTCCATAGGAAAGCATTATGAATGCTTTCCTATGAGACCGGCTGAATGCGCATGCAGCTCTTGCCGCGCGTGCGCATTCAGTCGAATGGGAGGTACGGAGGAGGATCGGAGTAGGAGAGCTCCCCGCCCAGCGCTGGAAAAAGGTAAGTTTTTACCCCTTTCCTCTCCCCAGAGCCGGGTGGGAGGGGGACCCTGAGGGTGAGGGCACCCTCAGGGCACTACAGTGCCAGGAAAACGAGTGTTTTCCTGGCACTATAGTGGTCCTTTAAGAATTGTTGATTTGCATAAAGCTGGAAAGGGTTATAAAAGTATCTCCAAAAGCCTTGCTGTTCATCAGTCCATCGTAAGACAAATTGTCTATAAATGGAGAAAGTTCAGCACTGCTGCTACTCTCCCTAGGAGTGGCCGTCCTGTAAAGATGACTGCAAGAGTACAGCGCAGACTGCTCAATGGGGTGAAGAAAAATCCTAGAGTGTCAGCTAAAGACTTACAAAAGTCACTTGCAAATGCTAACATCCCGGTTAGCGAATCTACAATACGTAAAACACTAAGCAAGAATGGATTTCATGGGAGGATACCACAGAGGAAGCCACTGCTGTCCAAACAAAACATTGCTGCAAGTTTACAGTTTGTACAAGAGCATCTGGATGTTCCACAGCAGTACTGGCAAAAAATTAGGTGCCCTGTACAGAAACAAATCCTGCCTAAGCCCTATAGTAAAGGAAAATGCCAATCATTGATTATGGGGATGTAGTATATGTATCTGCATCGCAATCCCACATTAATTAACTCAACACATTGTAGCACAAATCGGCAGAACGAGTTATACAATGTAATTACAGGACCCACCATTGTGACATGCTAAAAGAACTAAACTGGCTGTCGCTGGAATCCAGATGCACCCTTCATCTTTCCAGCCTTGCGTTTAAGAGCTTTTCTGGGAAACTCCCACCCTACCTGAACAAAATGCTTTCCCCAGCTGTTCAAACTTCCTATAAGCTCCGATCCAGTACCAACACTTTAGTCTACCTCAATACAAAAAGAAAACAGCCCGATCCTCTTCCTCCTACAGAGCACCGCAATTGTGGAACGACCTCCCGCACAATTTAAAATCTTCCCTAAGGAGTTAAGGGAAGTCCTTTAAGAGATCCCTCTCTACATACCTCAAAACAGAATGCACCTGTCATGGTTGATTATATATTTCCTACCTGGTCTATGTTAAATTTTGTATTTATTGTGTATTAATATTGTTTTTGTATTTTGTTGTACCCTAATTGTAACAATGCAATGATTTGTGGACCTAGGACATACTTGAAAATGAGAGAAATCTCAATGTATCTTTCCTGGTAAAATATTTTACAAATAAATAAATGTAATGAGGGGGTACAATTTAACTAAGTACCTAATATCCTCCCCCCTGGCCTCCACCCCTGAGCGGTGGGTGGGGGCCCTAAAATACTAATTGGGGGAGGGGGAACCTAATGTCCTCCCCCCTGACCCCCACCCTTGAGCGGTGGGTGGGGGCCCTAAATAATAATAATAAAAAAATTAAAAAAAACCTTCCCCTGGGTGACTAGGGGTCCCCAAACCCTTAGTCACCCCCCTCCCCAAAAAAATTAACCCCCACACCCTAAAAATAATGAGGGGGGACCATTTAACTAAGTACCTGGGAAAAAAAATAAAAATTACCATTTGATGTTTTCTTTCTTTCTTCTAAAATCTTTTTTTAGCCCCAAAAAAGGCCAAATAAAAAGCCATAATAACCGACGCAAAAAATAAAAATCCTTCGCCCGGCGAGGGCTCCTCGCAGACTGAGCTCTGCAGGGCGGGGGGAGGCTTATAAAGCCTTGCCCCGCCCTGCAATTAGGCTCACAGCACTCTGATTGGTTGGTTTGAAATCCACCAATCAGAGTGCTCTGTGTCATTTTACACAGCGTGGGAAAGTTCTTTGGAATTTTCCTACGCTGAGTAATTTGACTCATAACACTCTGATTGGTGGATTAACCCCTTCAGGACCGCCAGTATAACACTGTTACTATCCGACAGACATCCCATGCAGATAGTAACAGCCAATTGCGGCGTGTGAGCGATCCGCGATCGCTCACAATTGGCTGCTGTCAAAGTGGGTGTTACAAACACTCACTTTGACAGTGATCTCTGCCCCTCTCTCCTCTGTAGCGTTTTGTGAGGCGAGAGAGACAGATCGTGATCGTTTGTTGCAGCCGAAGTGTTCAGAGCTTTATACAGTATCTAAAGTGTAAAATAAAAACCAAAAAATATAAAACAATATATGGTTTGATGGGGGTAAAATACATTGTCCGGCTTCAAAAATGTCCCAAATAGGACATGCATGCAGGTTGACTACATGTCAAAATTCCAAGCTGGGAAACTGATATGCGCACCTGCAAAATGTGGCCTTTTAGCCCCCAAACAACCCACCACACCTATACATGGGGGGGTATCACTGTACTCGGGAGATGTTGCTGAACACATATTGGGGTGTTTGGCAGTGACATAGAACAGGATCTGTTAATTCATGCCTAAAGTACAATGTGTGGGGAAAAAACTAAAAAATTACTAACTTAATGTTTGACAAAGCCTGGTGGTAGAATTAGTGCATGGAAAGTGTTAAAATACCACCATGTGAAATACCCTAGGGCAGGGTTTCCCAAACTTTTTTGGCTGAGACCCACTTTTCAAAACTGTAATTTTCCGAGACCCACTTGCTTTAAATGCATATTTTAAAACACCATGAACACCATAGCAATCCGCTTTAGATGCACACAATTGGCACACCTTGACCATTACTTTTAGAGGCATGAAAATTGGCACACCATGGCAAACAGCTTTAGAGACATACAGTTGGCACACCGTGGCAATCAGTTTTAGAGGCATGCAAATTGGCATACCGTGGCAATCAGCTTTACAGGCATACTTCTGGAACATTATTGCAGCTTTAGATGCATAGAATTGGTACACTATAGCAATCCGCTTCAGATGCATACAATTGGCATACCATGGCAATCAGCTTTAGATGCATACAATTGGCATACCATGGCAATCAGCTTTAGATGCATAAACTTGGCACATCATGGCAACTTTAGGTGCATAAAATTGGCACACCATGGCAACAAGCTTTAGCAGCATAAAACTGGCACACCATGGCAGGGAGTGAAGGGGTTACATTGGGGGGGGGCAGGGAGTAAAGGGGTTACATTGGGGGAGGGGGGGCAGGGAGCAAAGGGGGTTACAGGGGGGGCAGGGAGCAGGGAGTTACAGGGGGCAGGGAGTGAAGGAGTTACAGGGGGGCAGGTGAAGGTTACAGGGGCAAGGTACAGGGGGGGCAGGGGGGCAGGGAGTGAAGGAGTTACAGGGGGGCAGGGAGTGAAGGAGTTACAGGGGGGCAGGGAGTGAAGGAGTTACAGGGGGGCAGGGAGTGAAGGGCTTACATGGGGGCAGGGAGTGAAGGGCTTACAGGAGGGCAGGGAATTAATTAAATTTGTAATTAATTTAATTGCACTGCAGAGGAAAATATCGGCTGGTAACTCCACCATTGTCTCACTCAATCCTGTTTGCTGCAATAAAAAATATGAAAGCTAGCACTCACTGCTAGCAAGAAGAAAAAAAATATAAAATTAAAAATCATGGTGTATCCTTTGTTTAATGCCATAAAAGAACAGTCACTACATGGGTTCAGCTTCTGTCATGGAAATAGTGCCAAGTGCAGGTAAGTAGGCACCTCCGTCTTAGTGAACTAGAAGTTTATATACCACGAGTTTGTGAACATTTAGTGATTAAACTCCCTTCATATGATCCAGTTATATCAGCCCCTCTGCAAGCAGTACATGCCTTGTGTGCTTGTTCGTTTAACCTGTTCAATTCATTGTATAAAACAGTAAATCTTTACAAAACAAATATGGTTGTAAAGCGTTTCAGAAAGTGTTCTGGAATCTTCCATTGCCGGTGTTTGGGTAAAAGTTAAAAGGTACTGCGTGTTTACTTCCGCCCTATTCCACGCTGGGGGCAGGGCTTAGTCCAAAGTTTGGCGCCATAAAGATCAAATGCTAGAGGGCGCGAAATTAAAAGAAGCCGGTGCAGAAGTTAAAGCGATACTTGGTCTGTGACAGCCACAATCAGCTCAGAGCTGGTACCGGCTGCATAGTCTGTGATGAGGCGCTGGATGATCGCAGTGATACTTTCCATGGTTTTCATATTCGGTGAGATACTTCACACATCTAGTGGCGGGGTTCATTTTAGTGGATTAAAGGGATTCTAGGGTGCCCGCAGGGCTGAAGGTGTTTAGCAGCTAAAGCAGGGGGTCCTCAAACTCCGCCCCCCCCCTCACCCATTTTGCTGAACTACAACTCACATGAGTCTTTGAATTACATAGATAGCCAGAGAATCATGGGAGTTGTAGTTCAGAAACATCTGGGGGGCTGGAGTTTGAGGACCCCTGAGCTTAAGTGTTGTGCACCATCAAAGAGAAGCCGGCAATGCACGAAATAGACAAGCTCAGTTGCCTTTCCAAGCCATAGTACACAGATTGAAATATTAGCCAGATAATAAACTCATTTATTGATAGCAGGTATCTGTATCCTAGATGTTACATTATAAGGCAATTATCTATCAACTGTTGCATCTAAGGACTGTCACACAGTAACAGTATTCATGTGGACGCCATTAATTACATTGTATTTTTGTACAGCTATTTATAGTCACCAGCATCTGTATACAATGTCTATGTGAACTTTCATGTATTAGTTTATTCAATGATACTGTCATATAAGGCTTACTGTAGTCTTTAATATGGAGATCCTGCCTTTATGGCTGTCATGTATGTTTGTCACTTTGAGCACCTTCTCTAGGACATAGGCGTGCGCAGCCTATTGCATTGGGGTGTGCACCCTAAAGCACAAACACACGTCGCCTGTGTGTGTGTAATTAATATATATATATATATATATATATATATATATATATATATATATATATATATATATATATTGCTGTGAGGGTGTTTGTGTGTGTATGTTTGTCCTGTGAGGGTGCTGTTTGTGTGAGTGTCATGTATTTGTGAGGGTGCTGTTTGTGTGTGTGTGTGAAGGTGCTGTGTGTGTTTGTGAGGGTGCGGTTAGTGTGCTGTATGTGTGTAGGTGCTGTATGTTTGGAGGGATTTGGCCGATTAGTAAATCCTTGCTGCCATGTGCCATCCCTGGTGGTCCAGTGGAGAGTGAACTCTAGCCTCAGATATCGCGAGAGGAACCTGGCGGAGCTTCTGTCTAGAGCTCCCTGGGTCCTCTCCTGCCTCCCTCCATGCTGCTGTGGGCCGGTGAGGTAGATCTTTGGTCTCCCCGCCGGCCCATGGAGGCTTAGAGCAGAGCCGGCACTCAAATAGCGCTGGCTCTGCATGAGCCGACAGGGGAGATCGGGATTCCCACCCCCCCAAAAAAACGTGTATATGTATATTAATAAAAAAATGTCCACCCAGCCTCCCTACCTGGAGTGGACTTGTCCCTGGGGTCCAGTGGGGCGGGCGCCTGTCTGCATCTCAGCCGTGGCGAGGGAGCTGTGTGCTCTCTGCCCCCTCTCGCCGCGCGGGCTGTCTACAGTAGCTGGGAGCCGGAATATGACGTCATATTCCGGCTCCCGGCATCAGCAAACAGCGTGCGGGAGCAGAGCGCACACAGCTCCCTCGCCGCTGCTGAGATGCAGGGGTGATCCATCACCTCTTGTGCCCCCCCCCCCCATATGACAGGGGCAAGAGGTGAGACAGGGGGCGCTGAGTGCCTGCAGGAACAGCCTTCCTGCTCAAAAGAGTGCAGGAACGCTGTTCCTGCAGGACTCAAACCATAGCACACCCCATGCGCACGCCTATGCTCTAGGATTTCTTGTATACCTTTTTATAACTGAGTATTTTTGAGATAGATATGTAGATGGATATCATACACACTTAGTACTTTGTTCCCCAATTACCAGCTCCTAGAATTGCATTATGATTCATGTGGTTTAAGCTATTTCTGAGCCTTGGATTGATGCTCTCTTTACCAGTTGAACACTGTTTAGTAGATAATACCTTTAAGTTTGAATTAGAGGAAATTTCTATTTTTGTATCCTTGAACTATTTTACTTTAGTTGGAAAGTTTTCATCAAACCCTTATATTTAGGTGAAAATATTGTAATTTGAGAATACTGCCTCCTAAAATTCCTTGCCTTTAATTGCAAAAATTAAAAGTGTAGGCATCAGGTTACAAGTATGACGTTTATAATTTTGGTCAGATTGCATTGTTCAACAAGAGGGAGAAGCTATGAGATCATACTGCTCAGTTGCCTTTTCACATTGACATCACACTGTGGCAACGATCTCCTTCAAAGCATTTAAATGAGACAAGTGTCAAAGTAATGCATTTCCCTTTAAGTGTGGGATTCCCTTTGTATTCTCATTGTAGTGCCTAATGCTGACATTGTTTGCATACACTCTGCATGCCAAGAAAGCCTGGATATTAAACTGTAAGGGATAACCTACACATCAAGCAGTTTTAGTTTGTGCTACTGACAAAATGAGAAGCCGTTCTGTAAGATTAAAAATGCTTGCTGCTGCCTGCTGAACAGCCAACACTCCAGCCTCCCTGATATCTCTGGCAGAGCACTAGAGGAGAGGGTCATTCAGTGTGTACAGCAGCTAAATTATCTTCCTAGCACTGTACAGCGTGGTAGCCCAATGATGCATGTGTCCAATTGGTATGTTATGCCTGCAGTGCCTGGCTATGTTAGGCATGCTGGTGACATAGCATGAGATGCTGTACCTTGCATGAGTGCTCATAGGGTTATTCACTAAAATGAGTTTTCCAAATGAGAAGAAAAAACCTGCAAATATTCTAATCTGCCATACTCAGTTACCTACCTATTACCATTTGTATTGGTCTGCGTGCACCGCCCCTGTTCACTTATGTAAAACAGTTTCAGGGGAGCCACAATGTTTTTTTATTGCAGTCTTAAAACTCTAGTGACTGCAGACAGTAGCAGGAAACCTTTCCTGCTAACTTAACTCCCTGTAGATGCTGAACGACGCAGTTTTGCTGCACATGCCCAGTAGCCTCCCAATGCTTTCCCATGGGAAACCATTGGATTGGAAAGCGTATCAATGAAACAACTCCGGTATGTACCCCATCCCAAAAAAAGTGCAACTGCAGCGCTAAAAACTGTGCAGGAAAACACTTACCCCTTTGCATGTAGATATATAAAAAGGAGATTTAAAAAAAAAAAGTGCAGTCTGGCTACAATTACAGGTCTGTTAGTTCACACATTGTACAGCGCTACAGAATTTGCTGGCGCTATATAAATAAAAATTATTGGCTGAGCATCAATATTGACAATTTCAGCAAGGAGGCGAGACTGGCTGAATGCAGGAATAAAACGTGTGTAATATCACCTTTTATGCCTGTTTTAACAGCTATAGCATGTATTCCTGACACCAGTGTTTCTCTAAGTATGTTACATATGTCTTTAGGCATTTAGTAACTAACCCAATACATAGAAGAATGCACACATTCCACGGTGTATACATACACCGTGGAATGTGTGCATTCTTCTATGTATTGCGTTAGTTACTAAATGCCTAAAGACTTATTTTACCATACTTAGAGAAGCACTGGTGTCAATATATCTATACACACACACACCACTGTCCAAGTTATTGATATCCAGAGGGGGGAAAAAAAGTAACGTCAGATTATACACATAGTAAAACTCTGAACTATGCCTTTAGGATGACAAATTCAGGGTAACTAATAATGCACGTTTAACACCAGTTGTACATGTGTTACAATGTAGGAAAAACACATTTACATTATACAATGAGAAACTTAATACAAAACCTTATTTTTGAGAAAGATGTGTATTCATTTACAAATAGAAATACTATTCCAATAACCAGCTGTGTATTTACCAGTTATTATTATTATTATTATTATTAAATAGCGCCATCAGATTCCGTAGCGCTGTATAAAGGTTCCCCCTCCAATAACAAGCTGTGTATTGATCAGTTATTAATATAGTGCCATCAGATTCCGTAGCGCTGTATAAAGGTTTCCTCAAATAACAAGCTGTGTATTTATAAGTTACAAGGTTTTCCAAATAACCAGCTGTGTATTTACCAGTTATTATTATTATTATTATTATTATTAATATAGCGCCATCAGATTCCGTAGCGCTGTATAAAGGTTCCCCCTCCAATAACCAGCTGTGTATTGATCAGTTATTAATATAGTGCCATCAGATTCCGTAGCGCTGTATAAAGGTTTCCTCAAATAACAAGCTATGTATTTATAAGTTACAAGGTTTTCCAAATAACCAGCTGTGTATTTACCAGTTATTATTATTATTATTATTAAATAGCGCCATTAGATTCCGTAGCGCTGTATAAAGGTTCCCCTATAAGCCATGCACACAGGATGTGTCTCTATCCCCTCGCTATTGTCTGTCTCCGCGCTGAAGCAATAACAGTAAATAGATTGACCTACCACATAGACTCGTACTGAGCTGCTGCGGACATGCCTTCCTTATTTTTGGCGGGAATTTTGCGCGCCAAAGCGATAGTAGGCGAAATGATCGAAGCCCCGCCCTCCCAATTTGACAACTCACATGCATGTCATTCATTACTCCTCCCCCACTCCGTCTCATCTCCGCCTCTATTACCAATACCACGCCCACTGCGGGTAACCACGCCCACTGCGAGTAACCACGCCCCCTTGTTAGTCCAACATTATTTTTGGGGGGTTTTAATTATGGTAATGGACATTTTCAACTCTTGAGTGACCAAAACCCATTAGTGAAATAATAAACAATGCAATGTGCCCACTCCCAGGTCCATGCTCTCATTGCTGCTGCTGCTACCCTGCCTGTGCCCCCTCTGTCTATTCCTGCAGCCTAAACCATTCAGCAATTACTGTGCTCTATGTTCATATAAGTAGCATTACAACACCTATTACAGGACATTCAAGAGGGTCATTTCTGAGTACACAGGCACAATTTAAAGGACACACATGGGTGAAATAAATCCTATATGGAACCTCAGGGCCAGTGCAAGGAGGTTTTTTTCCCCAAATAAGCAACTGTACATTTTGCCTCTCACTCCAAATCCCCAATTGAGTAGTTCTCACATCAGGATGTCTGGGTGAAACCTGTACAAACATGGCTGTCACATACAGCAACCCAAACAGGGCCGGATTAACTTTATTTTTTTTATGTGACGTTAGGAAGTGACCCCCAACATCTCAAAAAAGATCACTTTTTTTATTATATAATTTCACAAAATACGGGCACTTGGGATTTTTATGCAGTAATGTTGTGATGAAAATAAACAAGGTTACATCAAATTGACGTTATAGCCCCAAATGTGCCATTTTCAAGATAACGTAAACTGTGATGCAACAACTATACTATTGGGAATAAGCTACATGTCAACGTTCGGTGTGTTGGTTCACTGATTTATACAGAACACTGAGGGCGTTTGTTGTGGGTGGGTTTTTTTTTTTTTTTTTTTTAACAAAAGACAGTGTTTACATTGTAAAGCCTGCAGGGACATGTTATAGACACCAGAACCTACTACATTAACCCCTTATGGACAGAGTTTCAAAAGCTTGTCTTTCACTTAATGACAACAGCATTTTTTTCTTTGTTTGCTGTGTGCGTTCAACTGCAATTTACATTTTACTAATTTGTTGCACCAACACATAATATACATCGTTTTTTAAAGGACAGAAAGGGCTTTAATTTGATGTAAGACACACATATATAAATGCTTATTTATATAAAAATACAGAAAAATACAGTAAATTTTTTTATAGATTTAAAATTTTTCTAAGCTTTTTTTAACCGTTAACCCCTAACTAGCAGTAAGCAGCACTAACCGAAAATTCCCCATTTTCCCATAACTCCCACCCACCCCAGCTAGCAAAATATATAGTTATAAAATATTTAAATTAATTGAACCCCTGAGGGTTAAAAAATAAACGTTAATCCTCAGGGGTTAAAAAAAATTAGATCACAGTATAATACTGTGATCTGTATTTGATCGCTGTAGGCAGTGATCGACTGGCAGGGAAGGGGTTAATTTTTTTGGACTAGGTAAAGGAGGGTTTTTTTTTTGTATTTTTTTACTTAATCGTTTTTAAAACTTTTTTTTAAGCTTAACTTTTTACTTTTTAAAGTTTTATTTTAAAACTTTTTTAACGTTAACCCCTACTTAGCCTAACGCCAAATCCCCCATTTCCCCACTAACTTCCACCCACCATAGCTAGCTAAATATATAATTTTAAAATATTTAAATTAAATAAATGTAACCCCTGAGGGTTAAAAAAAAAAAAAGAATTAATCCTCAAGGGTTAAAAAAAAAAATCAGATCATAGTAAAATGTAATCCCTGCCAATTGATCACTGGCAGGGGAGGGGTTAATTTTTTATTACAATGGGTAAAGGGGGGTGGGACTTTAAATTAACTTTATTTATTTTTTTTACAGCAGGGGGCAGGATCAGTACTCTTCTGGCTCCCTGCACTTCACACAGAACCAAGAAGTGCAGGGAGCCAGAAGGTAAGTATGCAGAGCACATGTGCTGGGCAGCCTGACCGGGTGCTCCCGGTATACCTCTAATGCAGAGGCATACCGGAGCACCATTAACCCCGCGATAGCGGCAATCCGGGGTTAATTTTACCGCGTGACAGACGAGGTCCGTCACTCGTCATTAAGGGTCTCCCCTCTGTGACGGACCTCGTCCGTCACCCGTCCTTAAGGGGTTAAGCTGTAGTGGTTTTAGTTCCGGACTGGAGATACAAAGCAGCCCTGGAAAAAAAATGTATGCCTTTTCCTTTTCCTTTTCCTTTTCCTTTTCCTTTTCCTTTTCCTTTTCCTTTTCCTTTTCCTTTTCCTTTTCCTTTTCCTTTTCCTTTTCCTTTTCCTTTTCCTTTTCCTTTTCCTTTAAAACAGTACCCACTATGTACAGGTTTTATGGCGTTTTGGGAAGTTACAGGGTCAAATATAGCACGTTACATTTGAAATTGAAATTCGCCAGATTGGTCATGTTGCCTTTGGGACTTTATAGTAGCCCAGAAATGAAATTTACACCAATAATGGCTTACCATTTGCAATAGTAGACAACCCAAGGTATTGCAAATGGGGTATGTCCAGTCTTTTTTAGTAGCCATTTGGTCACAAACACTGTCCAAAGTTAGCATTAGTATTTGTGTGAAAAATGCAAAAAACGCCAATTTTGGCCAGTGTTTTTTGACTAAGTGGCTACTAAAAAAGACTGGACATACCCCGTTTGCAATTCTTTGGGTTGTCTACTATTGCAAATGGTATGCCATCATAGGGGTAATTTTCATTCTTGGGCTACCATAGGGTCTCAAAGGCACTGTAACCAATCTGGCGAATTATAATGTGGAAAAAAATGAAACGCAAGCCTTATATTTGACGCTGTAACTTTTGAAAACACAAATATTTGTATTCAGCAAAGTCTCCCGAGTAGAACAGTACCCCCCATGTACAGGTTTTATGGTGTCTTGGAAAGTTATAGGGTTAAATATAGTGCTAGCAAATTAAATTCCCTTTACTTTCGGCATGGGTTGTCAGGCAGGTCCCGGTAACTCGAACTTGACCCCGAACCCCATTGAAGTCAATGGGGACCCGAACTTTTGGGCTCTAAATTGGTTTTACAAAAGTCCTGGAAAGGGCTAGAGGGCTGCAAAAGGAAGTAAAATGTATTGCCTAAGTACTAATATACTTACCCAGTGAAAGAAGAAGAATGTTACATGGTATACAATCAAGTAACACATTCATATAAAATGTATGTTACTTAGCCAGTCGTGTAATAACAGGAATGAATAAGTAGATAACTCCCTAATTCCCACGGTATTAGGGAGCTATCTACTAAAAGGCAGAAAGACCTGAATTGGTCTTTCAGACAAATTTACTAATACTAACTAAAGATTACTTAATATTAGTAAATTATGCCCCTACTTGCTATACCGCCTATGGCTGCTCACTGTTAAAAAAATAACACGAACGGCGGGGACACACACCTATTGTCCTCCCCCCTGACTCCCATCCATGAGTGGTGTGTGTGTGTGTGGGGCCCCTAAAGTAAAATAATGGAGGGGGGGGGACCTATTGACCTCCCCCACCCCGAGCGGCGGGTGGGGCCCCTAAATACCAACAAGGGGGGGACCTATTGTCCTCCACCCCTGGCTCCCCACTTCCTGCCGCCACCCCTGAGCGGCGGGTGGGGGCCCTAAATTAGAATAATGGGGGGACTTATTGTCCTCCCCCCTGGCCCCCACCCCTGAGCGGTGAATGGGGACCCTAAATTAGAATAAGGGGGACCTAATGTCCTACTCCCTGGCCCCCACCCATGAGCGGTGGGTGGGGGCCCTAAATAAAAATTGGGGAGGGGGGACCTAATGTCCTCCCCCCTGGCCCCTACCCCTGGGTGGTGGGTGGGGGCCCTAAATACCAGGAGATGAACCTAATGTCCTTATTCTAATTTAGGGCCCTCACACACCACTCAGGGGTGGGGGTCAGGGGGGAGGGCATTAGGTCCCCCCCTTATTCTTATTTAGGGCCCCCACCTGCTGCTCAGGGGTGGGGGCCAGGGGGAGGACAACAGGTCCCCCCCCCTCCATTATTTTACTTTAGGGCCCCCACTCGCCACTCAGATTAAAAGCCCCCACTCGCACGTCACGAGTGGGAGCTCAGTAGGGGGGCCCCGGTTTAAAAAAAAAAAAAACAGGCTGCTCACTGTTTAATAGACATGCCCCTACTTGCGGTATAGCGAGTAGGGGCATAATTTACTAATACTAAGTAATTTTTACTTAGTATTAGAAAATGTGGCTGAAAGACCAATTCAGGTTTTTCATTTTTTTGGTAGATAACTCCCTAATTCCCACGGTATTTGTGAGCTATCTACTAAGCGGCTGCAATAGAAGTCCAATCACAGCCATGCCATTAGTATGTAGGGCTGTGATGGCTTTCAAGGGCACACAAGTCAAACGCTTGTTCAATGGCTGCCCTGCATCTTTTCAGAACGCGAGATTAAATCGACGAACACCGAACCCGAACTGTTACTGAAATGTCCGGGCTCGGGTTCGGGATCAAAAAATCGTAATGTTCGGGTTCGCTCATCTCTATTAGTGCATTATGCTAAACAATCACTCTCTTAATAGGAGCAATTTAAGTATGTTGTGCTTATAAGTAAAAAAAAAAATTGCTGAAAGAAATTTACAATAATGTAGATTTTGAAAAAGATGACACTAATGTTAACATTTATATAAGTAAAAGATTGAGTAAATAGATAAATTGTAGATAGAAGGGAGAAATAGAACCAATAACCCGCAAATTTAGCTGGGGACAAGCTTCAGCACCATGGATAATCTGTATCTGGAGAGATTACAACCATAAATCGTGTATTTGCTGCAGGAGTGACGATGACTTTTAGAAGTATAAAATTACGTACACGTAGCAGGTAATCTCATATATCATAAATGGATATAACAATAACTTGAACGTAAACTTAAGATGTATGAAAAGAAAAATAAGTCGATATAAATCTAGATATTGAACCATAAAGTTCAGAAAACTATTATGCTGACTAAATTAACACAGAAAAAATCTAGGGGGAAAAAAGAAGAGATATAGTGGAAGAGGAATCGGCAAAAAGACTCCACTGAGTGGACTAAGCATATTAGGTTTCCAAAACTCGTATGCATTAATAGTCAACTCTTGTTATGATTTGTGTTGATCTAAATTAGACTAGAAATAGATCTACATTAAACAATGCTAAAACTTGACACTTTCATTAATGAGCAATGAGGTAGGTAAATAAATGATGAGAAATACGTATAAAACTGGGTTAAAGTTTTGGAGCAAATAAAAAAATATATATATATATATATATATATATATATATATATATATATATATATATAATCCAGAAAAATGAGAGCACTCACTGGGTTTATACAAAATGTGTATTACATTTTAGACAAAATACATCAACGTTTCGACCGTCAAGCGGTCTTTATCAAGATGTCCAAACAATGTAAAAACGAACAATATATAGCATGTGTACAGATAAACTTACCCTATCACCGTGTAAACCCCATTACTCCGACATGCCCCTGTGACCGACGCCGGAAATTACGTCCTAGCGTGCGTGATGACGTCATGTCATGTGATCGCAAACTAACAGTTGCCTAGTAACGGCAATACAATGTAGAATCATGTGATCGCAACTGATCTCAGTTGCTACAAAATTGTTCTGTGCATGTGAAATATAAGACAGGAGAAATAGCCAAAAAATAACAACGTGCATGGAGGAAGATAATATTGTTACATACTGAGTGTAATTGAATAATGTATTGTAATGTATTTAGCAGAACATATTGGAGGTATAAAGATACAAAATAATCAGAAAAAATAAACAGAAGATAACTAAATGTTGTGAAAAAATCAATCTACATCTAAATCTGAATCTAAGTGTGTATGAAACTTGACTATGTGTAAATGTACAAAAATCACAAATGTAAAAGTGATGAGGTATGTAATGTGTGATGCTACAGGTGACTAAAGTGAAACTGTAATGAGACTATGTGAATCTGAAAATGTATGGATCCAAATATATAATTCGAACCTATCAAAAAAGTGAAAACAACCAAACAATAAAACGAAACAAAAAAGAGAAGAAGAAGAAAACAAATCTCTGAAGTAGTGAAGTGATTGCAGAAACTACCATGAAGAAATGACCAGAAATACCTCCAAAGAAACTGCACCAATATGGCTAACCATCACCACACTGTTATCTAATCCAGATATGTGAAAACCCTGAAATATGAGATATTCCAAAACATTCAAAATGGGTCATATAAAGCTACATTGCGAAAGCTATACATATCAGAACCGATCACAATATTACTAGTATGTGATGGGAATCAATTTCAATAAATTTCAATAAAAATGTTCCACACAGAATCTAACTATCAAGACATATGGAATCTAACTCAAGGAAGCGGGCTCAAAATTACTTATGCAGTAAACCATTTGGTCTATTAATTCAAAAAATGATAATGAAATTGATGCAGAAAAACATCAACTTAAAAACGGGCTCAAGGTCACTGCAGCCCAACCTGATACAGTAATCTATTAACGAGTATTCAGAAAGCAGCTAAAGGAATTGTATTCATTCAATCCCTTAGGTTGAACCGTGTCCAGGTAATGAATCCAGAATGTCTCTTTTTGCAACAAGATCTTGGATCTGTCACCCCCTCTAATCAAAGGAGGAATGTGATCAATCACGATGAACTTGAGGGTTGGTAAACGGTGTTGAAATTCTAAAAAGTGTTTTGCCACCGGCTTATCAGTCTTGCCATCTCTAAATGCCGTCATAATTCCCGATCTATGGCCTCTTATGCGGTCTCGGACTGTCATATCCGTCTTGCCCACATAATATTTGCCACAAGGGCAAGAGATCAAATACACAACATGATCACTTAAACAGGTCAAACGGTGTTTGATTTGAATCCGTTTGCCTGTATGTGGATGTGCAAAAGACGAACCTGTCAGCATATGACCACAGGTAACGCAACCTGAACACTTGAAGCAACCTTTCTTTGTGTTTTCCTTTTGAGGATTATAATAACTCTGCAAGTCTGTTCTCACCAAAATATCTTTTAAGTTCCTATTGCGTGAAAACGCAATACGTGGTGATTGTAAAAAAATGGGATTCAATGTTCTATCAGAGGATAGAATATCCCATCTCTTTTTGATATTTTGTGAAAATCTTTGACTTTCAGAATGGAACATAAGTGGAATCGTGATCATCGGAGTGGTTTGATGTTGTTTAGTTTCTGTTCCTTCAAAGATTTTCTTTGCCTTCTCAAGGCAATTCTGTAGAACTTCTTTTTTATATCCCCGCTCTAAAAAAGAACTGGTCATATCCTGAAGTTGTGTATTACAGCTGATTTCTTCTGAATTGTTTCTAAACACTCTTATATATTGTGAGATAGGTAAAGAGTTTTTTAAAGCATTTGGATGAGAGCTGTTTGCATGCAATAAGGTATTGCGATCAGATGGTTTTCTATACAGCCTATATGCTATGCCTTGATCCTTTCGAAATACTTCAACATCCAAAAATTGAATCTTCTCAGTGTTGTGTGTGAGAGTTAATCTAATTGGTGAATCAAGATTGTTAAGTTCAACCACCATGGTTTCCAGCTCCTCTATCGTGCCTTTCCACAAAATAAAAATGTCGTCCACAAATCTGTGGTATGATGTTAATTGCTCTTGATATTTACACAATATATGTGTATTTTCGTATGCAAACATGAAACTATTGGCATATGTAGGCGCTATTGCCGATCCCATGGCTGTGCCAGTTTCTTGGATGTAAAAATTTTTCTCAAAACGGAAATAATTATAAGACAGTGTAAGAAATAATCCTTCAAGTAGGAATTCAACTGGAGGCCCTTCATAAACTTCTGATTTGGAAAGAAGAGTGCGCATTGCTTCTATGCCCTTAGTGTGAGGAATCACAGTATAAAGATTCTTAACATCTGCCGTAGCAAAGATGTACTGAGAATCTGCGAGTTTGCAATCTTTGATTTTGTTGAGAAAATCTTGAGTATCCTTTAAACAAGTGGGTAATCGTGCCACTGTGGGTTTACAAAAGAAATCTACAAACTTAGCCACCGGCTCCAATACTCCCCCCCGAGCAGATACTATAGGTCTGCCCGGAGGGTTTTGAGGATCTTTGTGTATCTTCGGTAGGGTGTACAGTATCGGAATTTTCGGGTGTTTATTTAATAAAAATTCTGCCGTATGATGATCAATCCAATTTGCTGTAACACCCAACTGAATCCAATTGTGTATTTTGGTGCTGATTTTATCTGTAGGATCAAAGGTTAGTTTTTTGTATGTCTTAATATCAGACAATTGTGACAAGATTTCTTTTCTATAGTCGATGTAATCCTGTAAGACGATGGCTCCCCCTTTATCTGCGGATCGAATCACTAATGTGTCATCTTTGCTCAGATCCTTTAAAGCGACTCTTTCAGTGCGTGTAAGATTATCTGGTCTGTTTACTTGTTCAGACATGATTTTATTCATATCTGTTTTCAGGGTGGTTGAGAAGGTTTTAATTGAATGATGAACATTCTTGGGTTCCCATGTGCTTTTCAGTTTAAATTGAGAACCTGTTCTTGGTGTAAACGTGTTTTGTAGAGCTTGTATATTTAATGTTCTATTAATTTTGAACAATTCAACATCCATCTTAAATTGCTCTGGTTTGGAGGTGGGAACAAATGAAAGTCCTTTAGATAGTACATTAATATGATCAGAGTTTAGAATTTTAGATGATAAATTAAAAATAGGATTCATTTCCTCTTTATTGGTGGTTTTGATCTTGTGTTTATATAGCCTGTTCTTTTAGCCTGATATTTTGGTGAGAACAGACTTGCCGAGTTATTATAATCCTCAAAAGGAAAACACAAAGAAAGGTTGCTTCAAGTGTTCAGGTTGCGTTACCTGTGGTCATATGCTGACTGGTTCGTCTTTTGCACATCCACATACAGGCAAACGGATTCAAATCAAACACCGTTTGACCTGTTTAAGTGATCATGTTGTGTATTTGATCTCTTGCCCTTGTGGCAAATATTATGTGGGCAAGACGGATATGACAGTCCGAGACCGCATAAGAGGCCATAGATCGGGAATTATGACGGCATTTAGAGATGGCAAGACTGATAAGCCGGTGGCAAAACACTTTTTAGAATTTCAACACCGTTTACCAACCCTCAAGTTCATCGTGATTGATCACATTCCTCCTTTGATTAGAGGGGGTGACAGATCCAAGATCTTGTTGCAAAAAGAGACATTCTGGATTCATTACCTGGACACGGTTCAACCTAAGGGATTGAATGAATACAATTCCTTTAGCTGCTTTCTGAATACTCGTTAATAGATTACTGTATCAGGTTGGGCTGCAGTGACCTTGAGCCCGTTTTTAAGTTGATGTTTTTCTGCATCAATTTCATTATCATTTTTTGAATTAATAGACCAAATGGTTTACTGCATAAGTAATTTTGAGCCCGCTTCCTTGAGTTAGATTCCATATGTCTTGATAGTTAGATTCTGTGTGGAACATTTTTTATTGAAATTTATTGAAATTGATTCCCATCACATACTAGTAATATTGTGATCGGTTCTGATATGTATAGCTTTCGTAATGTAGCTTTATATGACCCATTTTGAATGTTTTGGAATATCTCATATTTCAGGGTTTTCACATATCTGGATTAGATAACAGTGTGGTGATGGTTAGCCATATTGGTGCAGTTTCTTTGGAGGTATTTCTGGTCATTTCTTCATGGTAGTTTCTGCTATCACTTCACTACTTCAGAGATTTGTTTTCTTCTTCTTCTCTTTATTGTTTGGTTGTTTTCACTTTTTTGATAGGTTCGAATTATATATTTGGATCCATACATTTTCAGATTCACATAGTCTCATTACAGTTTCACTTTAGTCACCTGTAGCATCACACATTACATACCTCATCACTTTTACATTTGTGATTTTTGTACATTTACACATAGTCAAGTTTCATACACACTTAGATTCAGATTTAGATGTAGATTGATTTTTTCACAACATTTAGTTATCTTCTGTTTATTTTTTCTGATTATTTTGTATCTTTATACCTCCAATATGTTCTGCTAAATACATTACAATACATTATTCAATTACACTCAGTATGTAACAATATTATCTTCCTCCATGCACGTTGTTATTTTTTGGCTATTTCTCCTGTCTTATATTTCACATGCACAGAACAATTTTGTAGCAACTGAGATCAGTTGCGATCACATGATTATACATTGTATTGCCGTTACTAGGCAACTGTTAGTTTGCGATCACATGACATGACGTCATCACGCACGCTAGGACGCAATTTCCGGCGTCGGTCACAGGGGCATGTCGGAGTAATGGGGTTTACACGGTGATAGGGTAAGTTTATCTGTACACATGCTATATATTGTTCGTTTTTACATTGTTTGGACATCTTGATAAAGACCGCTTGACGGTCGAAACGTTGATGTATTTTGTCTAAAATTTAATACACATTTTGTATAAACCCAGTGAGTGCTCTCATTTTTCTGGATTATATACTTTGCACTGAGAAAGCACCTTGGTCCGAATTTTTGTGCTTAAGATTTTGTTGGGGAAGAGTGCCAGAAATAAGTTTTTATTTATATATATATATATATATATATATATATATATATTTATTAAAAATACACGATAAAAATAAATATAGAATTATGAATGCTGAGCTGAAAGAGTAATGCTAATTTACTCTCTCAAATCTTTATGTGCAACTTATGATCAGTGGCGGCTCTAGACTTTGAGGCCTTAGGCGAAACTTAAACAAGAGGCCCCCACTAACACTCATAGTAGAAAAATATACAGGGGTTGCATCGTATGTATAATGAGCTGTTATAATGTATGACATGCTTGCAGCGCTGGATACAGAGAGCTAGTCTCTGTATTCACTGTTGAGGTGAGTGTGGCATGGTTGAAGGAGAAAGTGTGACAAGGCGAGGGGAGGTGAGTGGCAGGATGAGGGAGGGTTTTGTGACGAGGTGAGTGTGGCATGGCTTGGCAGGATGAGTGACAGGATAGAAGTTAATGTGATAGGGTGAAGAGGGGATGAGTTTGACAGGGTTATGGGTTGCAGGGCTGGAGGAGGGAGTGTGACAAGGCAAGGGAAAGTGGGTCGGACAGGATTATGTGACAGGGTGAGTGTGGCATGGTTGGGCCCAAGTGGAAGGGTTAATGTGAAAAAGGATGAGTGTAACAGGGTTGGGGGTGAGTGTGACCGTATGAGAGAAGATGAGTGTAATAGGATTAGGGGGGATTAATGTGATAGGGTAAGTGTAGAAGAGCCAGGGCCGGTAATTTTGGTATGATGGAGAGGGTGAGAGCGACAAGATTAGGAGAGGTTAATGTGAGCAAGGCTGGGTGAAGGGGGCATGACAGCATATGGGGGGTGACCGTGTGGGGGGTGGCTGTATGTGTGTGGAATTGTGACGGTGGGTAGGTGAGAGTGTGGGAGGCAGTGTTGGAAAGGGTGACAGTGTGTGCAGTGGGAGGGGTGACTATATGTGTTGGTGACATAGTGTTGGGGGCTGACAAAATGGGGTGCAAGAGTGTGAAAGGGTAACAGGGTGAGAGAGCAGTGTGGAGGAATGTGACAGTTTTGGGGACAGGGTGTGAGTGGGTGACAGTGAGGAGGAAGATAGCAGTGTGGAGGATGGTGACAGTGTGGGAGGACAGGGTGTGTTACAGGAGACAGAGCTGTCCATTGATACCTCTGGTTTGTGATGTGAGCAGGGATTTAACCACAATCTAGTTGAAGACATTTAAATGCCTATTTAAAGAGCTGGTTGCAGATATATGATCTGACTTTCCTAGAGGCTCTTCTTTGGACATCTTTCTTCTGGAATCCATACAATTTCCCAAGCATTGGATGGCTTTATGTGGAGCCTCACAGACCTCTAAGTCAGGATTCTTCTAATTCATGTGGTTTTCTGGGTCATATTTTTTTCATATGATTAAATCATTTATTTTCACCTAAATACATTTCAAAAAAGTTGTTTAAATGTTTTTGAGCATTCTGATCCTGTGTTTTTTTTTTTTTTTTGTCGGAGGTAATACTCTTATTTTTATTGTGTTATATTATTTTATATGCATTATAAAGCCCAGGGCACTTTCGGCACTTCAGATGTTGTGGACTACATCTCCTTAGCTGCTTTAGCAGTATGTCTGCAAGAGCATTATGGGAGATGTAGTCCACAACATTTGGAGTGCCAAAGGCTGCCTAACCTTGATATAGATGGTGGTGTTTTTGTTTTTGTACATTTTCTTTATTTGGTATTAATTGTTTGTTGTTCTTTACTTAGGTTTCGTAAAGGTTTTGGCCAGGTAAGTTGTGAATGTTTTGACTCAAATATGGGTGTTTTTGATTTTTTTTTTTAAATTTTTTTTACATTCTTTTTGTCGTGCGTAGATGAGCATACATGTAAAACAGTAACATGAAGGCAATAAGGTACATTACAAGCAATTATGCAATAATGTTATATCATGTTAGGAGTATTGCACTTTTTTAAAATTGTTTTTTATTTTATTTTTTTTATATAGAACAAGTTTTGGAGAAATTGTGCTGAGTAAATCAAGCATTCTGATAGAGTAAGAAACTAGATATTAGCACTAATGTTGGTTATCATGCAGTAGATATTATCATGAGGAACTTATTACTGTATGCAGAGTGAGAGAAACAAATTATAAGAATAGGCAACATGACAGTGGCAATGATTGTGATAACATAATGTTTCAGAGATAATAGGTTGTTATCCAGCGATTGTTGCTTGTGCTTCGTGGATATGCCGCCCGTTCTGGCGCCAACAGCCACATTATAGAAGAGGAAAGTGTCCTAGCATCTTAAAGGAACAGTCTGTGGGTGTCATAGCTCCTCTCTGTCAATCCCTCCATTCTGTCGCCGGCTTTCCTCTACCGAGGTGTGCCGATGTCCGTCCAACATCGCAGGTGCACACGCATGCATATAATGACTAGCTAGGGGTCGTGCTCTTTCCTCGTCTCTGGCCTCCTAAAGGTGAAGTACCATATTTTACAACTGGATTAGCACTCGATTTATATATATTCCTGCTTGCTCAGTGGTCAGGCCAGACCCCCGTGTGTTTAATTTATTTCATAGCTTATGTACTGTGTTTTGTGTGTGTGTTTGTTTTTGTTTTCTTGCTTTTTTTTTGTCCCCCAGTAAGTGTACAGTTGCAAGAAAAAGTATGTGAACCCTTTGGAATGATATGGATTTCTGCACAAATTGGTCATAAAATGTGATCTGATCATCATCTAAGTCACAACAATAGACAATCACAGTCTGCTTAAAGTAACACACAAATAATGAAATGTTGCCATGTTTTTATTGAACACACCATGTAAACATTCACAGTGCAGGTGGAAAAGGTATGTGAACCCCTAGACTAATGACATCTCCAAGAGCTAATTGGAGTGAGATGTCAGCCAACTGGAGTCCAATCAATGAGATGAGATTGGAGGTGTTGGTTACAGCTGCCCTATAAAAAAAAAACACCAGTTCTGGGTTTGCTTTTCACAAGAAGCATTGCCTGATGTGAATGATGCCTCGCACAAAAGAGCTCTCAGAAGACCTACGATTAAGAATTGTTGACTTACATAAAGCTGGAAAGGGTTATAAAAGTATCTCCAAAAGCCTTGCTGTTCATCAGTCCACGGTAAGACAAATTGTCTATAAATGGAGAAAGTTCAGCACTGCTGCTACTCTCCCTAGGAGTGGCCGTCCTGTAAAGATGACTGCAAGAGCACAGCGCAGACTGCTCAATGAGGTGAAGAAGAATCCTAGAGTGTCAGCTAAAGACTTACAAATGTCACTGGCAAATGCTAACATCCCTGTTAGCGAATCTACAATACGTAAAACACTAAACAAGAATGGATTTCATGGGAGGATACCACACAGGAAGCCACTGCTGTCCAAACAAAACATTGCTGCACGTTTACAGTTTGCACAAGAGCACCTGGATGTTCCACAGCAGTACTGGCAAAATATTCTGTGGACAGATGAAATCAAAGTTGAGTTGTTTGGAAGAAACACACAACACTATGTGTGGCGAAAAAAAGGCACAGCACACCAACATCAAAACCTCATCCCAACTGTGAAGTATGGTGGTGGGGGCATCATGGTTTGGGGCTGCTTTGCTGCGTCAGGGCCTGGACGGATTGCTATCATCGAAGGAAAAATGAATTCCCAAGTTTATCAAGACATTTTGCAGGAGAACTTAAGGCCATCTGTCTACCAGCTGAAGCTCAACAGAAGATGGGTGTTGCAACAGGACAATGACCCAAAGCATAGAAGTAAATCAACAACAGAATGGCTTAAACAGAAGAAAATACGCCTTCTGAAGTGGCCCAGTCAGAGTCCTGACCTCAACCCGATTGAGATGCTGTGGCATGACCTCAAGAAAGCGATTCACACCAGACATCCAAGAATATTGCTGAACTGAAACAGTTCTGTAAAGAGGAATGGTCAAGAATTACTCCTGACCGTTGTGCACGTCTGATCTGCAACTACAGGAAACGTTTGGTTGAAGTTATTGCTGCCAAAGGAGGTTCAACCAGTTATTAAATCCAAGGGTTCACATACTTTTTCCACCTGCACTGTGAATGTTTACATGGTGTGTTCAATAAAAACATGGCAACATTTCATTCTTTGTGTGTTATTAGTTTAAGCAGACTGTGATTGTCTATTGTTGTGACTTAGATGATGATGATCAGATCACATTTTATGACCAATTTGTGCAGAAATCCATATCATTCCAAAGGGTTCACATACTTTTTCTTGCAACTGTATATATTCTATATAAGTAGTTCAGTACCATTCTAATACGAATTTATGGTGAAATAAGTTAGGCAAGTAGAAACTAAAAGTCTATGAAGGACCTGATTAAAGGCACTTTGGCTAAAGGAAATGGATTTTAATTGCATAGTGGCTAAAAAAGCAATCCATTTTGAGATACCTTGGTGCACAATCCAGATCTATTTATATATTGTGTATTTAAATTTTTAGACAAATTCTGTAGATCGTCCAAGTTTAGCCTTTCTCACATCTGTTTTTGCAGTTGATCCAAATGAAGGCACAAATTTCAGTTAGTGCTTTCCAATTTTGCAATAAACTTCCTTCTCAACACAAGACTACAAGTCAAATCTCTAATTGGATCAATAAGCCATTGCCACACATATAAAAAATGATATCCCTTATAATTCGGTTATTGCAAGTATTCATCCAGTTGCTGTTCAAACATCTGTACAGACTCTGATAAAACCACCTATTAAGGCAGTGAATATCCCATACTTATTGTACTTACTGTAAACAATGCTTTCCTTTGCCTTAGACTAAATCTCCTTTCTTTCAGTCTTAATGTGTGACCTCATCTGCTGTTTATGAATAGATTTTCCAGACAGTGGTGGTCCATGGCCTAGAATAGATTTGTGTAATGTTATCATATCCCATCTAAGGCACTGTTTTTCTAAACTAAACAGATTTAAATTATTTGTTAACCTTTCTTCATAACTAAAATGTTCCATTCTTTTTATTAATTTTGTAGCCCGCCTCAGCATTTTTTCTTGTGCCACGATATAATTCTTTAGAACAGGTGCCCAAAATTATATTATATAAATATTTTAACCACCGACAATTAATGCCTTTTTTTTTTTTTTTTATGCATGCCTATACTTTACTGTTCTTAGCAACTGCCATTTGATATTGCACATTGTTGCCTAGGTTGTATTCCATATCCGTTCCCAAATCCTTCTTGTGTGTTGTTACCCCTAATAAACTACCATCTAAGTTGTTTGTGAATTCTTCACCTCAAAATGCATAACCTTGCATTTAGCTACATTAAATTTCATCTATTTATTGAAATCTCTCTACAGGAAACATTCACATTGTATTATTCTACAAAGTTTTTATCCATTCTATGTATAGCATTTCTTAAGACATTCATGCAATTATAGAAAGACCTTATTAAGCACGAATTCTGTTATTTACATTTTAGTGACGAGAAAGACCATCAGTCAGAGGAAAATGCGTGTGAAGGTAAGGAGATTTGTGCATTATGGCCATTATGTTTACACTACCTGCTGTAGTGCAAACCATTTTCAAGTGTAGCAGTTTAGACGGGAAAAAAAATTAAATGGTAAAGTGACAACTCTGGGGTTTCCACATTTAAAATATATTACTCAAAAAGAAAGCAATATGTGGAATCGGAACTTTTGAATCATAACTTTTTATTACGTACTTGATAAATGTGTGCGCAAACTTGGTGTTAATCATTAGTCGTGATCAGGTCAACTACTAAAATAATGCAGGATAATTACATGATTTTGTTATTACATGACGAAAAGTTATGATTTTACATGGAGGCGAGTACTGCATATCACTGTTTTTGTTTTTTTACTATCCACCAACAGCAGCAAAGAATACAAACATAAAAAAATTATGTATACACAGTATGTATCCAAGTCCTACTATAATAATAAGCACCTCCCTAAGACCTTACTCTTTCTTGAAGATTCGACACACCAAAGAGAAAAAACAAACGTAACCCAAAGAGAAAAAACTATGCATGTGCATGGGAAAAATGTTTGGTTCGGCATTCCAAAATTCGTGACTTAGGCACTTCAGGACTTTGAGTAAGTTTAGGGTTAGGGGTAAGAGTAGGGTTACCCTACTCCAATCACTAACCCTAACACGACCATTAACCAAACCTCTACCCCAATCACTAACCCTACCCTAACCCCAACCATCTACTGTTTTGCCACTTTTCAGAAACGCGAAGCACTTCAGCACTTCCGAAATTTGGCAATTCGGCACTTTGGACATTCGGAAGCATCCGAATGTCCAAATTTCAGAAATTCGTCCGAATTTGCATTGAAGACGAATTACACATATCTACAAAAAACAAATGTAACCCAAAGAGAAAAAATGAACGTCAAAGTCCATAGGGACAATTAAGGAAATAGATTAAACCGGAAACAAATCCTGAACAGCAACAGAACCGCTCTAAACAATACGAAGAGGCATCGAACAGGTCCAGATCAGCCTGTGGAAACAAAGGTTCTCAGTACTGTAAACAAACATCATGGCCAGATTACCATAGACATCACATTTAACCCAAAACCACCAACCGTCTACACCCAATAGAGCCTATACAGATAACACCAACAAAAACCACGAAGGTATAATACTCCACTTAATGTACCATCGAAACACTATTGAAGACAAAAGTACAGGGGGAGGGGAAACTTACTTAAGAACACAAGATGAAAATGAAATGCTCAACGGGTGGGACAATACTCCCCTCCTCGTCTTTAATAAAATCATGACTTTTTGTAATGTAATGACAAAATTATGTAATTTTATAGCAAGCCACGGAGACTCATATCGCAAGTTTAAAGCTGACCAGCCAATGTAGAAAACATTCAGCCAACCTCATCAAATCCTCCAATCGTGAGCCTGACGGTAGAATCGAAGAGGCAGATAAGCGCTGGTTGGGGCAACTAGTATCCCAGTGGGATTCGTGCAAACTAGTGTTCAAGAATAGTTCCATGACTAGTTTGACTATCAAGTCCCGCTGGGCATTCGACGGCAAAAGATGGCCACCGCCTCATGTTCGGCATACGAACGGCGACCCCCTGGCAATACTTAATCATGTTGCTAACAGAAACCACAGATTCCAGGTGGTTAATTGGGGTCACACGCCAGGGGCCGTCCGGGAGTAATTTCGGCTCTTTGTTCGGTACCCCGTTCAACCTGTTATATACGAACGGTGACCACCCTGATGATAGTCAATTAGGCTGCGGTTAACCGCAGAAACTGCAGCTCTGGGTGGTTGAAGACACACTCCTCAGGTAGGGTGGCCACCCGTTCGTCAGTTTATTCAGTAGTTATACAGTGGTTTCTGTGGTTAACCGCAATGGGGTTAATTGGTGGTCGGCCATTCGTACTCACAAATGGCCCGCAACAGTTGTTCGTATAAAATAAAGCAACACCTAGCAACAAAAGTAACTGGGTTAAAGTAGACAGAGGGGACTTCTGTTACACCGGACCTTAGAGTGGCCGGGTTAAACACTAAAGAAGTCAATGAGATAGCCGAGAGTCCGGGGATAACAGAAAGCGGACACTTGAGATAAGCAAGCCAAAGTCAGGATACCAGAGAGGAGATTAGTCAGGAGGAATAAGCCAGAAGTCAAAATACCAGAAAATACAATAGAGCATCTAAATAGCACTAGAGGGAACCAAATTAGAACCACAATAGGGTGCTGAACAAGTGTAAAAGGCGCCCTTTTGTAGTGTAGTGCTTATAGCTTTAAATCCACACCCCCAGAAGTTCAGGGAGCGTGGAAACGTTTGAATTTGGCGGCAGATTTGACATGACATCGGTCGCGTCACGTCATAAGAAGGGGCACGTTCTGAGTGGCCGCGTCAGACAGGCTATGTGCCTGCCGGAAGAGGAAGCCATGCCGCGTGGGACCGGAGGAGAAAGGTAAGGGATCGTTGCAGTAGGTAGGCAACTAAAGAGTCAAAGATAACTTAAGTTATAACATAAAATGAAATTGCCTCATGGGTTTAGGAAGGCCTAGTAGAGCACCCTGGTGCCAGTTGTGAGATAGAGAACTTTGTCCTTGAGGCATGTGGGTGATGTTTGGAGTGGCATGTCCATGTCAGCCAATGCCTCGGCTCAGTATAGTGGGTGAGCCTCTGGGTTTTACTGTATGAGGGAGGTACGCCAGTGTATCGGCTTGGCTTCTTCAGGTTTTTAGAGCGGGTTTGCTTCTGGGATCCATGGTCCTGGGCTCTGTGAGATATCAAGTCCCTCCCTCCCGGGAGACTGTGGAGGCTTCGGTTGGTCCGCCACTTGACACGGGTGCTGAGTCTTTTCTGTGCAGTTGTGGATGGAGCAGCCCTCCATCCTGCTGTGTCTGAGGCAGTTTTCTCAAATGCTTTCGGGGATGCTTTCCCCATAGGGGATTCAGGTTTGCCTTTGCTCTTGCCACTTCGCATGTTCCTTTGTTGCTGGGGCTGTGAAGGTAGCGTTCAGGCTTCCATCTTTTGCCAGAACCTCTCAAATACCTTATCCACCAAGCCCGATAGGGTAGTCTCCGGCCTGTGCAGCTCGCGTCCCCGTTCAGGGAGCTCGTCCAACATCTTGAATGTTTCAGCCTGATACACCATGTGGTGAGTGTCAGTCATCTGAGTGTGGTGTGAGTATAAGGGACTAGCCAGGGGGGACTAGGATAATCCCTGCCGGTCCATAGGGGGGGTGGGAAATAGCACTAGTTGGGTGTCTCACCGCCAGTCAAAGCAGTAGGAGAGCAGCCATCTCTCCTCAGCTCGGATGCTGGTAGGCTGCAAAGCCTTGAGTCAGGGTTTTCAGTGGCGTGGAGAGGCCCGTGAGAGGTGTCCCCCGCACGACTGGCGTTTCAGGAATAGGCTTAGTCGAACTCTGCGTCTAGGTAAGTGTTTGGCTTAAAAATATTGTCCATTGTAAAGGTACTAAATGCGGGAGCACATGCAACACACGTCTAGACCACTCAGTTGAAGAGCAAGGGTTTTGTTTTTGTTTTGCTTTATTATAATTAACTGCACATTGTTGAATGTTGGAACCACAATATCAAGTAAATTTACCTCATCCAGCATGTGAAGTGTCTGAAGCCTGAAAAGACAGTGTGTAACACACTAATCCATGGACAAGGGAGCAAAGGAAAGGAGTACTTTTGTCACAGTACGTTCCACATGCTTCCCATCAAATCATTACGTTCTTATTTCCCTACATTTCTTAGGGATGTATCAACTGGCTTTAGAGGGTTTTGGTGCTGGCCACATTCTAGTTTAATTGT
Source organism: Pelobates cultripes (assembly GCA_933207985.1). Lineage (NCBI taxonomy): Eukaryota > Metazoa > Chordata > Amphibia > Anura > Pelobatidae > Pelobates > Pelobates cultripes. The sequence continues at coordinate 131,766,531 of OW240920.1, forward strand.
AATTATATCCCACAAGGCCAACTCCCATCCTTAAACGGAAGTATTCGCCCATTGGTCCAACTCGTAGATAGAGCCTCGCTTCAACCACTTCAGGTTATTAGATAGGGCCTCATCTGTCATGGCCACTCATTTTGAGGGCTAAAGCCTCTTCATTAGTAGGGCCTTACCTTCCCCTAGTTCAGCTAATTTCTTTGCCTTTTGGCTTTAAGCAAGTCACCTGTTGATGCAGGGTTACACTCTAACTGCATTGCTGACACAGTTTCTCTTTAATTTTACATCATAGTACTTCTCACACCTAGGTACAAGGAAGATTTCACCCCAAATTCCCTCTACAACAAACATACCATGCATTCCGGCCTTGATCCAGGATAGCGCTAGCCCAGTCCGTTGCGCTCAGTCCCACTTGCTGCTGTTCAGACAAAGAATATAATTCACAGCTTACGGCATATGTGACGAAGTGCCCTTTGCCACTTGTGCCTGGAGAGAACTAATTGCCACCCTCTTGCCTTGTGACTATGGCCCCTGGCAGACTTTGCCAGTTACAAACACTATTTGGACTTATTGGTGTTTAAAAGATTGTTCTGGCCCTTTAATTGGAACTGGAACAATTCTGCACCTTTGATTCCATGGGAGAATGTGCCTTTTCCTGTCCCAGTGTTCTCCAGCAGGGCGTTGTCCCAGGGACACTGCCAGACCAGTTTAAACTGGCTGCTTTGTCCCGACTCAACCTCTCATCAGCCCGTGCTAAACTTTAACCCCATGGCGATTTGACTGTGTTCGTGGGATCTGAGCGCTGTTCGGATATATTGAGCGCTCAGATCCAAGATATCTGGGGATAGGTGAATGTGGGGGTTCTGTTCAGTATGATAGGAATTATGTATTTTTGTGTATTTTTGCTGTTGTGAATAGAGATTTTCTGTATGCTGGAGATAATTGGCTTACCACACCCAAGCAATGCTTGCAGTCGGTCAAATAGGACTTCCATCTATCTTTTGAACCACTGGACCAATTTGTTTGATTTTGACACATGTTTGTATTTGGAGTATGCTGATTCTGAATATAATGTATAATATATGAATGTGATGTATACTTTTAAAGTTATGAATATTGTGTAAAACTGTATATTTTCCTACCTGTGATAATTACGTTAGCCCATTGTGTTCAGTAATTATATCACAGGCAGAGGGGAGGATGTTCCTGTAATGAATGGGAGTGTCAGACATTGTATTGTTTTGATTGGTTTGTGTCCTTTGTGTGCCTGTCTATCAGGTCCAGGGGGTGTGCCTCTGGCCTGAGGAATTGTATAAATTGTGAGTGCTTACTTCCATTAAACAGACCTGCTTGACCCTTTCTTGAAGCCTTGGCTCATGCTTGAGGGATGGGATAACTACGCTCTTGGGGTTTGCTATAATCTCCCCAGAGTAAGCTCTTGTAAGAGCTGTTCTTGTTCCTACTACGCTCTCTGGAAGAAGAGAGGCCTGCCCACTGGAAGCTGGATCCAGGGTGGGTGAGAGACGGCGAGACCCCGGCACAGCTGCATTGCTGGTAGTGGGGTCTGCAGTGCTGATGGTGTCTTGGAGTCCTCGGCAAGTGCTAGGAGCATCGATTGGCGGAGTTACTCGGTCGGAGTGCCAGCGTTCCATCACAGCATAGATTAATGTCTTCGTAGACCCCATAGTAAACAAAGGCGTGCTACTCAGATTAGTCCAGTAGATTTGTAACTAGGGACCCCAGACCATACTTCGGTCCATGCCCGAATTGTTCTGCCCTTTGGTCTATATAATCATGCTATCTTATACGTCCCCACATCAAAGGGACCTACTAGACCCCTTTTACAAGACTTATCTTATTTCAGGGTATAACATATATCTTTAACAATTACATCCTAATAGTAACTGGTTTGCTTGCGAATCATGCCACATCTACTCCCTGTTTCATGCTAAACAATGTATTCTGTCCTCCTTTTCCCAGGCAATGACTGACGGAAGTTAACTTGGACAACTGGCCTTTTACTTCTACTCACCCTTCCTCGTAATAGTAGAGTTCTATAAAGCAAAGAAGTATTTTTTACTATGCCCCGGAACATGCAAGCCCTACTTTCTTCCCTTGGCATCCGCTATCTAAGTCAATTCTGTAGCCTCCTTCAGAAGTCTAATTTTCTGGGTATACAACTGGATACAATTTGCCACAGTACTACCTCTCGGAAGACCGGGTCCCGCGTATCAGGCAGCTCAGAGTCTGTCTTTGCCAAAAATGCCTGTTATCATAGGGATTTCTAGTGTTTCCTTGGTTCTCAGAACCTTGTCATGCCGGTTATACTGTTGGGTTGTGACTACTTTGCACAAACTACTCAACCTGCTCCCAAGTCACCTACCGACATTAATTCTGCAGCACTTATCACATCTGTTCTAATTGACCTGTTCAGGTTGCTAACGTTCCTTACTCACAGGAATCTGGAAGCCACGTACATTTCCCACAGCCTTTTATTCCCTCATTATATAGCCTTACACCATTGCCATAGGGGATCCTCTGCCATTTTTGGACACCTGGTTCTGTGACACATGGCCCGTAGGTACAAAGCTACCCTCTTTAGTAAACATTGACTCTTTGTAGTATGCCCGACATCAGCACTGCTAGACAAGGGTCTCCATGGAGGGTGTATCTCAAATGTTACACAGGCAACACATCCGTTTACAAGTTCGTTAGCGTTGGTTCTCCCCACTCAATTCTACAGTTACTTGCGAAGTTCCTTGGCTTACAACACATCAACGTATCTTGTCCGCATACTCATACAGGCTCTCAACATAGCAGCTGTCTTTTTCACTTGATTACAATTTGGTATGTGATCTGAGCACACCATATGGCTACCAAATGACCTACAATACCCCAAACATTCTAGAACCTCATACTGGATTAGGTAATCTCATGGCCTTGCTTGATTGCTGGCACATGTGACACTCTGCCAATAACTGCCTTTCAATTTCCAGAGATTTGGATCTTTCCGGCAAAGTGCACTTTAGTACATTATTTAGTCAATCCGCACCCCATCAATACCTTGGTGGCCTTCATATCCTTTTGCCACTTCATCCTTTAAATTGGCATAAACACATCAAACCTATCTCATACACACCTACAGAAATAATCTAATCTTAAATCCGCAATGGTGCCCAGTCTACATAATAGACCAAGTATCTGACACTCCCAGGGCTACATGGGCATACACTTGTCTTAAGATGTCACGAGAATACTCATATGAATTTTGCATTACATACATTAGGACTATTCTGTAACTCTTATACGACCCTTCAGCATTTCAGGTAATTCTTGTGATAAAGATGCTACTTCCAACCTCTAGTAATACCCCGGACACCTCATTGACTACTAGGTCATAAGACGCCTCTACAAACATAAGCTATCTCTTAACCAGAGAAGGATTTGAGGCAGGTGTCTACAGAACTGGTTATATAATGTCAACACAATGACAGATATAATAAACAATCAATCAATCAATCACAGTTGCAGCAACCAACCTAAAAATCTTGGTAATGAGATTCAGCTTAATGAACACACGTATTGGTGCGCAATATTAAAAAAGACACCCTTAATAGGTGTATAGTAGTTGGTATGTATATAAACAAATACCTAAAAAGGTGACACTAGCAAACCTATCGCTAGACATGTGTTGCCACCCTAGGTGAACTCCAGGTGTATTTTGTAAACAAAATTAGTGATGTTATGATATATTTAACCCACAGTGTAATACATGTGTATATGTGCAAATATGTAAACACTGCAAATCGGGTATCTAAGGTGACAAAAAAAAAACCAAAAAAAGCAGAAACAACTCCTAGTGCAATAGTCATATAAAATAATAAAACCAATGTAAAAATCTGCAAGTATCCAACTCACAAGATGAGAATGGTTAAAGCACCATTTACAGCTAACTCGCCCAGGGAGGATCAGCCCCTAGAGTACGTGGGATCCAATGGATGTACTGCTGACCAGGATGGCAGGTAAGTAAAATGTATATTCATTCCATAATAAAAGTTAAAAACAAAGCAACTTCGTAGTTAGTCCACACTTGGCTCACTGTCACGACTGCTAGTGTGGTCCAGCACGCAGAACTATGTAACATCTACATAGACAGAACAGAAAGGATAGAACGTAAACCGGTCCTTAGAATGGCCAGACTAATACGTTAGAGACAGAGAATGGTCAAGGGATAGCTGAGGTCAACGAAGCCAGAAATGCAGAATACCGTAAAACAAGCCAAGTCAGGGGAGCTAGAAATCAGAGTAGTCCGGAATAGCCAAGGTCAAAATACCGGGAATATCAATAACAAAGACAAGAAAACGCACATCGGGAACCAGGACCGGAAACCACGTCAGGGCAAAGAACTGGGAAGCTTCAGCGATTTAAATATCCCTCCTGAGACTGCAATTGGTCAGAGGATGACCTCTGACCCCAGAACGTGCATTGGTGCCGTGACGTCACATGCACATTTGTGTAACCCTGAGGGGTGGAGCAATCACAGGACGCGACCGCGTGGTCGGTGCCATCTTTAAATTGGGCAGGAGGACAGGGTGGAGCAGCTCCCGACTTGCTGCTGAGCAGGTAAGTTCAATCTGTCGGCGCGGTTGTGCCGATCGGGTGCGATCGCACCTCGCAGCGAGCCAGGGTCCGTGACACTCACCAGCCCTTAGGAACACAGAAGCCTCTATTTAGGCTTTATCTTTGTAGCCTCCATCACTCCTGTCTGTCTCCGGCCGGTTACGCTGCTGTGTGCAAGTCCCATCACTTCCTGGTCCGTGACGCGTTTCACCCCTCCCCTTGGGGCTTTGTCAAATGTCCAATACATCCTCCCACTTTGCTTATATATAAGCCTCTCCATGCTGGTATCCAATCGGCATGCACTAATCAGATCCATGTGAGTGCCAGATAGTCCTAGAACAAGTCCTCCTATGGGGAATAGTACACTCTAACTGGCAAAACCGTGAATATCATTGAGAAAATATATGAAAAACAAAACAAAATCATTAATCAGAAAATCGGCATATTCTAAAACAAATAGGATTCTGTAAATCCCAAACCCTCTATGTTCTCTTCCATATCCAGGTACAAAGGGGTACTATTACACCAAGTAAATATTAGAGGATCCCTATCTAAAATCCGAAAGGGGCCAGATTGCCTAAATCAAATTCTCTCAATCTAAGAGAATAAAATACAAAAAAGTTAAACGCAAGAAAAAAAAATCCAGAAACAATATACCACATGAACAGGGATGTGCAGCTGTCAAATACTTTTTTGAAAAATGATCAAACCCTACCAGCCACACAAATTTAAATTTTTAGAAGATTGTATCAAATGGACTTTGAATAACAATTTTTGGTTCAATTCCTCCTTTTTACAGAAGCAGGGAACTGCGATGGGCAGTACTTATGCACCCAGTTATGTGAACATTTTTATGGCCCATTGGTTAAAAGTTTTTACTTATGGGCAGCATGACTGGAGTGCACAAATACATGTCTATTGTAGATATATAGATATGATTTTTATCTGGGAAGGTTCTGAGGAGGATTTGAAAGAAATTTTTTTTTACCTTCAACGATAATACGCCTCACTAGTAACATCAGTGTATCATCCATTTGATTTTTTTTTTTGTTTGTTTTGTTTTTAGACCTTAATCTTTATGTGGAAAAGGAGTCCTCAATACACAAACTTTTTTCAAAAAAGTAGATGTTAAATCGGTGTGTCGTATATAAAAGTGGACATTAAGTGTCGGGCTTGTGTGGGTTCTCAGTGTGTATTTCCACTTGTAAGTGGGATACATTCTGAAGTTAGGTAACAGGCAACTAGTGTTAAACTTTAAACCGTTTGCGTATATAAGCTATATTTCTTTTGGCAGGGGGCTACTTGGGTAGGTCAAGGGTGTTTTTCACTGAGGCCTGGACCCTGGATGGCACAAAAGGTGTTACTCTCGAGACATCCCATCGGTGGGTTATCGGGTGTCTCACCGGGGATTCTGCGCCCCCCCCCACGAGGCCGAGTGCTGCAAGGAATTTGGAAGCATCTGATGGTAGTGCTGCTGTGTGAGTCTCCCCGTCTTTGACAACCATCAGCGTGTGTGATGTGGACCAGCGGTAAGCCACTTCAGCTTCTTGTAGCTTCTTAGTTATAGGCTGCATGGCATTTCTCCACAGTAGCGTGGACCAGGTGAAGTCTTGGAAGATGGTGAGTTTCAAAGTCCAAGGGTGCCTTTTCTTGGAGGTCTTTCATAAGCTTTTGCTTGTCCGCGAAGGTTTGGCATTTAAGTATGTCACTCGGCGAGCTCGCTGGGGTGCATGGGGACCTGTTAACCCGGTATGCCCCGTCCACCAGGATCAATTTAGCTTGCTTAGCAGGAAGGGCTGTAGCTATCAGCCTTCTGAGAAAGTGTGGCAATTCCTCTGTGGACACTGCTTCGGAGACTCAGCGAATTTTGATATTTTGGCGCTTGCTCCCGTTGTCCAGAGCGTCCACTCTCTAGGTCAGGAAGGAATGCAAGGTGTGGATTTGATGCACAGTGTCCCCCAGTGTTGCCAGGCCTTGCTTGAGGTAATTTATGTCCTCCGTGGCCTGTATGCCGTCTGTGACTGGACTTCAGTTTTTACTAAGGCAATGTCGGCGTCAAACAGCAGCCTTATTCTGTCAGACGTCTAATCTAGTTTCTAGTGGTGGCGCCGGTTGCATTTTCTGGGTTTTCCGTCCCATATTTGCAGTATTGGGGTCGCTTAGATATGGAGGGAAATATTTGCGCCAGTTTGCGAGGAGCTCACTGTGGCTGGTGGCGGCCATCAGACTTCCAGGCCTAAACCTCCGTCGGGTCTAACTGGACGGTGCGGGGTGAGATCCGAACTGAAAGGGTATTAGCAGAATCAGCATGTGTTTCCCTTGTCCATGGCAAGCTTGTTGGTCTGTGGTCCGCCGGTAATACAATTTTTTTAAAGAGAACTGAGAAACCCCTAGGGGGCTTTTTAGGACACCCTGTGGGTTTTTTTTTTTTTTTTAGATGTAAGATGTGTTTTGCATGTAAAAATACACCACAGCCCCAGAGGAAGGTGGAACGTAGTTTTAGATCTGAGACGACACAAAGAGTTTTCGATCAGGGAACATATTACTTGTCAGAGCAATAACGTTATTTGCCTGAATGCCCCTGTAAACTGCCATATGTGGGGAGGGCGACATGACCTCTCCACATAAGGATTAGGGAAAAAAAAAAAATATATATATATATATATATATATATATATATATATATTTCTATTTCATTCAGAACATTTCAAGAAAATGCATGGTCAGAACCCAAGTGATTTAGTGTTTTTAGGTATCAAACGGGTATCTAGAAATTGGAAAGGAGGAGACTTTATTTTTAATTTTTTTTTTAATTCTTTATTTTATTTATGCTCGAAGTAACAGCAAACGTGCAGAGCCCCAACAGCCACTGCAGGCATATTCAAAACATTTCAAGTTGCAGTAGATTAGAAAGCAGAGTTTTGTAAATATAATGTGGAATGAACAAGCTATGAGACTCCCATAGCAGGTATTATACAAGCTGGATCAAAAGGTTAAAAAGCTATAAGACATCAGTGTTAAATAGTAAACATGCTAGAACAAGAGGTTAACAAGTTTATGATGAGTAGTGAACGTGCCGTAACTTGTAACATGTAATTAACAAGCTGAGACAACAGAAGGTATTAAATAATGTGCATGCTAGATTAGTTATGCATACATTACAATGTAGCGCTTAAGAGTATGCACATTTGAAGGCCAGTAGTGCCAGACACGCGGGCCAGCCGGCATGGAATTGGCCAGTAGTGGGCTGTCCAGGGACCAGGGCCGTCTATAATATGATTAGGACCCTGGGCAATGCATTTTCTTGGGCCCCATGGGCCCTGTCCCTGCCACTGCCTCACCCCCCAATTACGTCCAACCCGCAATCACACTGACAGACGTACTGGCACATACACACACAGACAGACATTAAAACATTCACAGATACATACTGACACACAAAGTCACTACACACAAATATATACTGGCAGACATACTGACACACACACAGACATACATACATACACAGACACATACATTAACAGATATACTGACACACACACAACACATACACTGACAGACACATTGACACACACACACAGGCATACTGACATACACACACAGGCATTCTGACATATACACAGACAGACGTAATGGCTGATACAGACAGACATTAAACATTCACAGATATATACTGACACACACATACACTGACATACAAATATATCCTGGCAGACATACTGACACACAGACATACATACACACACAGACACATACACTGACAGACATACTGACTGACACACACATACCCTGGGCAATGCATTTTCTTGGGCCCCATGGGCCCTGTCCCTGCCACTGCCTCACCCCCCAATTACGTCCAACCCGCAATCACACAGACAGACGTACTGGCACATACACACAGACATTAAAACATTCACAGATAGGGGGCGTGGCCTGGACACCGACGGGAGCAGCCGCATGTAACTGAAGCTCCGTGCCAGAAGGCCTAAATTGAGCAATTGCAACAGCAGAAAGGGCAGTATACACCCACAAACGGCATAATGTCTCACCCCAAGACCAAGCGGCAGGCAGAGAAAGCGGACAAGTCGCAGTTTTTTGCCCCTAAACAAGCCGCGCCGCGAGATTCTGCTCTGCCGGCGGGGATCCAAGATGGCGCCGAGGAGAGTGGTGAGGAAACCCAGAGCGCGCCCACTGATCAGGGGCCTTTGACACAGGCAATAATGCAGCACATGCTAGACGGGATGTCGCTGAAAATCATGCACAGTGTGCAGTCTTCCATAGGTGACTTGCGCAAAGACCTGGTGGATCTCGGCTCCAGAACCTCTCAATTAGAGGAGAAATTAACCACAGCAGAAGAAGCACATAATGAGATGGCAGACCGGCTGCAGCAAATGGAGGAACGCCTCACAGCTCAAGAGATAAAACTGGCGGATATAGAGGATAGAAGCCGCCGAAATAATTTGCGGCTGCGGGGGGTGACAGAAACGGTGAGCATATCTGACCTGCCAGCACATGTTACAGCTTACCTCAAGGCACTGGTGCCAGACATTCCACAGGACATGCTCCTCTTTGACAGTATACACAGGACGGCGAGACCGAAGTTCCTGCCCCAAGATGCACCCAGGGACATACTGGTGCGTATGCACTATTATCATACCAAAGAAGCTATCCTAAGGGGTAGTAGAACACGCCAAGATTTACCGGAGCAGTACAGAAGCATCATGATTTTTGCGGATGTCTCAGCGTTCACCCTTCAGAGAAGAAGAGAATTCCAGGGCATCACGGCAGTGCTCAGAGAACAACGCATATTATACCGGTGGGGATACCCGGTCAAGCTGCTGGTGCAAACGGCAGGAAAGACCACAGTAATCTCAACACCGGAGGAAGGGACAGATATCCTGAGAGAATGGGGAATAGAGAGTGATCACCAGCAAAATCGGTCCAAAGAGCTAAGAAGGATAACACCGGGATGGAAAAGAACGAAACGCATGTAGACTGTACAATCGTGCGGCCTGAGAGGGCCCAAAACCACAGACTTTGCCGAGCCGCAAGTACCAAAATGTGTAAATGTTTGTTAATGTGATGACTGATACCCAAAGATTCGCACATAGCTAGCTACATCCCTAGCAACCATTGGTAGTGTGAGTGTGACACCAGGGTGTAGTAATAAGCGTGAACTCTGTGTAGTGGAAGGATTGGGATCCCTCAGAGGTAACTACGCCACACCATGTCATCCAGAATAGGGGTCACATAAAATATCACAGGAGAGATATTATTTAAAAAAAAAAAAAAAAACTCCCATTAAGATACGTATTGCCACAGACAAAAGGCCAGCGCGGAGCGCAAGAAACCTCCCAGGCAAAGGAGCGACTAGCTTCTACCCCCAAGGCACTTGGATGAAGTGCCAAGCCACACAAAGGGCATGGTCCTACTCTGTAAATACTTTGGTTGTTGTTTGGTTATTTTGTTATGCTAAGGTACTCAGCGGGAGAAGGCCTGTTGCCAACACCGCTGGGGGATGGGTTGGGGACCTGGTGGGTGGTCTCACTCCCAACATTCAAGATAAGGTATATGCTGTCACCTGTGGGAAGTCGATACAGATCCTAGGGGTGGCCTCGCTCCGCTTGATGGCACTGGGAGGAGCGAGACACCCCACAACCAACAAACACTCGCAATACTCAGCACAACCCTACATGTCTGACCCTATATGAAAATCTATACACACAATGTGAGGGGATTGAATATCCCGGCGAACGACACTTGCTATACCGAGAGCTTAAGAAACATTGCGCAGAAGTGGTGTGCTTGCAGGAGACCCATTTCCGTACTAGGGACCACCCCCAGATTATGGAATCGGAGTATCCACACCAATTCCATTCCACTTCCCCAACCAAAGCTAAAGGCACTTCCATATTGATAAGTAGACATGTCTCCTTCTCCCTAAGATCACAGCATATAGACCAACTGGGCAGATATGTAGTGATAGTGGGAATGATCAATGACATAGAGTACACCATCGCGAATATCTATGCACCCAATCAAAACCAGAGGAACTTCTTACAAATTTTTTTTCAAACCCTAGCACCCATACAACAGGGTATAACACTTGTTTGCGGAGACTTCAACCACGTTCTTGACCCGTCCGTGGATTCCACTATACACAGGGCTGGTAGCAGATATAGAACCCTTAGACGTCAGGGCAAAGCCCTTCAGTCCCTACTACACACATACCATTACTACGATACTTGGAGGATCACACATCCCTCAGAGAGGACTTATACGCACTTCTCACCTGTTCACAATTCGTACTCTAGAATAGATGGTTTCTTCCTTCAGGGATCCCACCTCAACCAAATCCTGAGTTGTGACATAGCAAACATTACATGGTCAGACCATGCGCCGGTACTTCTGCAGGTGAAAGACATGTATGACTTCAAACACCGCAGCCCATGGAGAATCAATGATTCTCTTCTTTTAAATACACAGTTTGTGGCCGACTTGACCACAGACATGAAACGGTATTTTGCGGAAAATGAGACGCCTGAGGTGTCGGCCACAACGGTCTGGATGGCACACAAACCGGTAATACGAGGTTTATTAATACGACGGGCCTCCTACCTCAGAAAACCGACCAAAAACTAACACTAGAGCTACAAAAAGAACTCTGACTTAAATCTGGCGAATCAACTCTCCCCCACAGATGACAGACGAAGGAGAATACTCCAAATCACTAGACGCCTGCACACGCAAGCCCTAGAACGCACAGAATATAACTTAAAACGCCTAAAGATACAACAGTATAATCAGGGCAACAAAGCTAGCAAATTATTAGTGCGCAGACTTAAGACAAGGCAAGCCGCACAAAAGATAGCCTACATCACTTCGCACGCGGGCAAGAAATTGACCACCCCAAAGGCCATTAGCGATGAATTCACACAGTATTATGAGAAACTGTATAACCTGAGACTTGACCCCACAACACCGCAACCGATAGAGAGAGATATCCAAACATATCTAAGAGACATACACCTGCCCCAACTTACCGCCCAACAACAGCTGGCACTCACGAAACCATTAAGCGCAGAGGAAATTAGGGATGTAATAAGGACCTTACCACCGGGCAAGGCCCCGGGACCTGACGGGCTAGACAATACGTACTACAAGAAATTCAGTACCACACTAGCACCATACCTAGTTAAAGCCTACTCACACGCTACAGAACATAGAGCTCTACCCCTGAGATGCTGACTGCGCACATAGTTACCTTGCCCAAACCAGGGAAGGCACCCACAATCCCACAGAACTTTAGGCCCATATCCCTCCTAAACACAGACGCTAAAATCCTGGCCAAAACATATGCGCTACGGCTGGGGTCAATACTGCCCGAAATTATCCACAACGATCAAGTGGGCTTTATCAAGGGGAGACAGGGATCGGATAATACTAGAAAAGTACTGAATATCTTACACTACCTCCGCAAACAGAAACAAGGGGGGCTAATGGTCTCCCTGGACGCAGAGAAGGCCTTTGATCGCCTAAACTGGACATTTCTGCGTGCAGTGTTGAGAAAGTTTAACATCCCGGAGGGGTTTGTTTCAGTGGTAGAAGCTCTGTATAGCTCGCCGAGAGCCCACGTGCTTAACTCGGGTTTCCTCTCGGAACCAATAACACTAACCAACGGAACCAGGCAGGGATGCCCCTTGTCACCCCTACTATATGTTTTGGCCCTAGAACCGTTAGCGGTTAAAATCAGGAATAACCCAAACATTCATGGCGTCAGGATCAATGACCGAGAATACACTACCAACCTATTTGCTGACGATGTCCTACTGACGCTTACTCAACCCCAGATCTCACTCCCTAATCTCTTGGAAGAGATACATACTTATGGCACCCACTCATACTATAAACTCAACATAACAAAAACACAGGCTATGGGAGTGGGGGTCCCGGCTGGCATACTGGACCTGCTACAGCGGTCCTTCACACTAGACTGGAGGCAGGACCATCTACATTTCTTAGGCATTAAAATCACAAAAAACCCAACGAACCTAGTAGCCGCGAACTATGACCCATTGCTAAAGTCTATAGGGAACACATTGAAAAGGTGGGAAGGCAAGTTTCTGTCGTGGCTGGGTAGGATGGCCGCAGTAAAAATGTTAGTGCTGCCGAAGTTCCACTATTTAATAAGGACCCTACAAATCCACATACCAAAGAGGTTCCTAGATAACTTACACAAACTATTCACGGGCTTTATATGGGCCCATCAAAAAGTAAGAGTATCAGCAAAAATATTATGCAGGCAGCAAGCAAAGGGTGGCCTGGGAATGCCAGACGTTCGGCAGTACTATAGGGCGGCTATTCTGGCCACGGCTGTACAAACGCACGCTAGCAAGGATGTACCACAGTGGGTAGATATGGAGGCCTCGTGGGCGTGCCCCAAGGGACTGAAGTACCTATTTTGGATACCCCATAGACACAGGAAACTTCATCAGGATGTGCCTCCCACGACGAGATTATTATTGAAGGTATGGGACACTGCCACAAAACAATGGGGACAAGACAGGGGGTGGGCGCAAGCGACTCCCCTCTACAGCCTATATCTAGCTAACCCAGCCTTCAACTACAGACCCTGGACAAGCAGGGATGCAACAGGGTAAGCCACCTATATGACCAAGACAAGTTACTTGACTTCCCAGACTTACAAAGGAAATACTCACTACCGCACAACACCATTTTCCAATACCTACAACTAAAATCCATGCTACAAGGATCCACTAGCCCCACTGCAATGGCCAACACGACGCATATTGCTCAGATGTGTACAGCCACCACACAACCCAAGAAACTGTTATCCACACTTTATAATATGCTGATCCAATCGCACACAGACCCCCCAGACAAATTCATGAGAGACTGGCAGGAGGACATAGGCAAAACCTTTACTGACAAACAGTGGGGAAAAGCATTTTTAGCGCACAAAAAGAGGACTAATTGTGCCTCTCACTTGGAACAAATGCGAAAACTCCAATACCGCTGGTACCTGGTACCGCAGCGATTGGCGAAGATTTATCCAAACACCCCAAACACATGCTGGAGATGTCAGGGAGATATAGGAACGATGTTTCATATCTGGTGGACGTGCCCGAAAGTGGCAGCATATTGGAGGGAAGTTGAGGAGATAGCGAGAAAGGCCCTAAACACGGAAATAACACTTACTCCGGAGTGCGGACTCCTGTTTATGGGGTTGGAAGAGCTCAACCTCACAGACTCACGTCTGTTATTTCATATTCTCATAGCGGCGAACACTCTAATAGCAAGAGCATGGAAGAAAGATCAGGCACCCACTAGGGAGGCCCTGATTCAACAAATCACCACGAACATGGTATATGAAAAGGAACTGCATAGGCAAAGCCCCTCCAACAAATATGCCAACTTGGCGCATGCAAAATGGGAGTTGGGACTAAGCAAGGAGTGAGAGTGACACAAAGAGGGAGAGGTGATAGCAAACAACTGCGCATAAGAACCCACGTGTACATAGTTCTTTAGTTTACCGTTTGATATGATTGAAATTGGGGAGCCAAGTACAGGATCGAGATACATAGAAAGCTCATAGGCGAGCATAGACTGGAAATAACATGACGGCCGGGATAAGGCCAATGAGACCAAGAGCTTTACAAATATACGGGATAAGCATGTGAGCTAAAGGATTAACCCCAAATCCCCCCCCCTTCCCCCCTGGATACTAGATACTTGTCAACCTGGACGAGAGGAAGCAGCGATGTACATGACAAGTCATGGGTCACGCTGTTTCATGTCTCATGTATTAATGTAAAGATGTAGTTGAAATGTTTGATGAAGGCAAATCATGTAACCCCCCTTCCGCCCCCTTTTTCTCTTCTGTACCAATGGCGAAACCAATAAAAATTGTCAAATTGAAAAAAAAACATTCACAGATACATACTGACACACACATACACTGACACACAAATATATCCTGGCAGACATACTGACACACACAGAGACATACCTACATACACACACAGACATGCTGACACACACAGAGACATACCTACATACATACACACACAGACATGCTGACACACACACAGACATACTGGCATACATACAGACACACACACACACAGACATACTGACACACACACACACAGACATACTGACACACACACACAGACATACTGGCATACACACAGACATACTGACACACACACACACACACACACACACACAGAGACATACTGGCATACACACAGACATACTGACACACACACAGACAGACCTACTGACATACATTTAGCCACCCTCCAGGTTCTTACCTTTTCCTGGAGGGTGGTTTCCCTGGTCCAGTGGCAGGCTGAGGCAGATGGGAGTTCTCCTCTGGAACTCCCCTCCTCCCTGCCTTCCTCCTCCCGCGCAGCTATCTCCGGTGGGAGGAAGTGACGTCACTTCCTCCCAGCCGGCTGCAGAACCGGAAGAGGGGCCCGGTCGCGCTGTTACAGCGCCCGACCGGGCCCCTGCTGACACATGCTCCCCGGGTGGCCCTTAGTGCATGGGCCACCTGGGGAGCCTCCTCAGTGTGCGGGAGCCGCACCGCAGGGGCTGCGCAAATCGTGGGGCCCACAGAGCAGCTGCTCTGGGCCCTCAGGAGCAACTGGGCCCGGGGCAGCTGCCCCGTTTGCCCCGCGTTAAAGACGGCCCTGCCAGGGACACTGCCACTTTGTATGAGAAGACATATTATCGTGTCGGTATTAGGCATGGTAGCATCAGGCAAGAACGTTGGAACGCTAAATATTTTGGGGGTTCAAAATGAGTCACCTGTTTTGGCTTAGAACGTTGCAGCGGGGGCTAGTCAGAGTTCATTGTATCAGATGTATCAGGCAATGTTCTCTGTGCTGTCTTGCGATGCGAGTTCCCCTTCATCCAATACCCAGTGTGGGAAAGGTTGTGATATATGCATGAGGGTCCCGCTGAGGCAAGACAAAGTCCAGCAGCGAGGGTTCCCATGCTGTGTTTGGTTGCTTATGTCCGTGGGTGCTTATGATTAGAATGCAGGTGAGTGGTGCCCTTGTCTGGGTCTCTGGGACTCCCTGTGTCTTGATCAGGTTCCTGCAGTGTGATGAGGGTCTGCCACTCAGTTGTTGCTTATCAGGGTTCGGTTTCACGTGGGACTTAGACAGGTCCCACAGGCCTTTTCGAGGTGGCGTCGCTGCTTGGTGTGCTCATTTATAGGCAGGCAGGAGATGCCTTCCGTCTGCGGTGCTATCTTGTACCCTGCACCTTCAATCAAGGTTTGGCTCTGCTATGGGGGAGACGTCTGGGTCCCACTCCGGGTAGGGTCATTTGTACCTTTGCCTGCCATTTTCTGGCTGCTAGTTTCTCCCAAAAAACATCGAAGATTGCGTTCAGCCTTGTTAGCGTGTCAGTGCCAGCTTCACAGCCGTTGTGGCCACCTGTGGCATCCGCCATTTTGTGGGTCTGTATAGTGGAGGGTTGCCTGTGGGGCTCCGCCATCCTTGTCAGCCGCGGCCCTTGCGTCTCGTGGGGTTGGACCAGTATCACCACTGCCGGTCCTATGGGGGAGCGGGTGATCAGCGGCTCAGTGTCCCTGGTGCAGAGGCCAAGAGAGTGGCCGCATTCCCCCTGCCCCGTCCACCGCAGGCCACAACGGGCTGCCTCTGTTTCACGCTTGCGGGAAATACCGGTATCCAGTAGTAGTCGATTTGCAGGGGTGCCTCTGACACGGGCAACGTATCCCGGTTTCTGTATAGGCTTCAGATTCATGGCAATTTCCCTTGTAGTCAGCTATGGCGTCGGGAGCTCCTCCGGAGGAGACTTTATTTGCAAAATCGGACAGAAGGGGATTAAAAATTGATTTTTCAGTTAGAATTGTAGAAACATATGTTCATTTTTAGAGGGTTTGGGAGTTACAGAATACTATTTGTTTTAGAATATGCCGATTTTCTGATTAATGCTCTTTGTGTTTTTTTTCATATTTTCTAAATGATATTCACTGTTTTTTGCCTGTTAGAGTGTACTATTCCCCATATGAGGACTTGTTCTTGAAAGTATCTCTAGGACTATCTGGTACTCACATGGACCAGATTAGTGCATGCCGGTTTGATCCCGGCATGGAGAGGCTTGCATATAAGCAAAGGAAAGTGGGAGAATGTATCGCACTTTTGACAAATCCCCAAGGGGAGGGGGTGGGGGAAAACGCGTCACGGACCAGGAAGTGATAGGACTTGCACACGGCAGTGTAACCAGCAAGACAGAGATAGGCATGACTGAGGCTACAGAGATAAAGCCTGAATAGAGACTTCTGTGTTCCTAAGGGCTGGTGAGCGAAGTGTGGACTCACTACTAAGTTTCTTTGTTTTTACCTTTTTATTATGGAATAAATATATATTTTACTTACCTGCCATTCTGGTCAGTAGTACATCCATTGGATCCCACGTACTCTAGGGGCTGATCCTCCCTGGGCGAGTTAGCTCTAAATGGTGCTTTAACCACTCTCATCTTGTGAGTTGGATACTTGCAGAGTTTTACATTGGTTTTATTCTTTTATATGACTCTATTGCACTAGGAGTTGTTTCTGTTTTTTTTCTTTTTTTTTCACTTTAGATACCTGATTTGGAGTGTTTACATATTTGCACATATACACATGTGTTACACTGTGGGTTAAATATATCACATCATCACTAATTGTGGTTATAATACACCTGGAGTTTACCTAGGGTGGTAACACGTGTGTCTAGCGATATGTTTGCTAGTATCACCTTTTGAGGTATTTTGTTTATATACATACCAACTATTATACACCTATTAAATTAATATTTGTATGTGTTTATTATACCACATTCAACTTCTGCCATCATTAATACCATTACGTGGCTTATTATCCCTGACCGCATATGTATATGTATAAATGTGTATATTGCTGTATACACATATATATTACACACACACACTGGTACCTCAGTTTATGCATTTAATGCATTCTCTGGGACGTTTCTTATTGCGAAAAATTAGCAAACTGAAACATGGTTTCCCATAGGAATGCACTGAAAAACAATCCGTTCTGGAGGTCAGAAAAAAAGTAAAAATGAGCTGGCATGGAAACCAACCCACAATGCAGAACACACAATAAAAGGTATGCAAACGTCCTTTCCACCACTTGAGAAATGCAAAAAACAAGTTCCAAACAGTCCCAAAACCACTGCAAAAAAATTCCAGAATGGCTCCAACATCTCCACACTCGGCGCCACGTGCTATCCACAGACTCCAGCATGCACAGGGGCGGAGCTATAAACCTCCCAGCTGCAATGCATCCTGGGGAATCTTGCTTTATATTGCGAAAAAAAAATTGTAAATTGAGGCATTATTTTCAATGGATTTTCATTTGTAAACCGAGCATTAACCCAGACGTTTGTAAAACCGAGGTCCAACTGTATGTGTGTATGTATATGTGTGTATGTATATATGTATATGTGTGTGTGTGTGTGTGTGTGTGTGTGTGTGTGTGTGTATATATGTGTGTGTGTGTGTGTGTGTGTGTATATATATATTTCCTGGCCATATCCATGGCAGCACAACAATGGGTAGCTCCTCCCCTATCCCTAGTTAGACAGGAACTAATTAAAATAAGGGTACAAATACCCCCTCCTACCTCCTCCTCCCTCAGTCTTTTTTGTTCCTGTCCTATCCCTATAGGACCAAATTAGTCTATTTTCAGGACTATAATCACTTTTCTTTTATGGCTTACCTGAGGGTTTTTACCTTCTGTCCTCAAGGAAGTTCAGCCTCTCTTCCTTGGGAAGCTTCAGTATCCGGCCCTGTGCAAAGGTGTCCCCCTGAAGATACCCCCTTAGTGACCGGGGGTTTTACTTGCAGTGACCCTAGGGGTAGCAAGAGAAAAAATGACAAATAACTGATTCCCTGCAGTGACCAAGAGGTAGCAGGAAGTGGCAAGAAGACTTTATCCTGGATGGATTTCTACATATTGAAACAGCCCACATGTATGTATGCACAAATACTTTTTACCATATATATACTGTATTTGTTAAATCATATGTGTGGGTTTTCCCCCCCCTGCCTATTATTTCTATGTACCTTTCATTTCTTTCACGCCTTCTCGGCGTCCTGTTTGTCCGGGTGCGCATGTGCGCCGTTTCGCGCGTGCACGTATTGTTTCGCGTGCACGCTAGCTTCATTCGCGTGCATGTCGGGTCCGCGCGCACGCTAAACACCGCGCATGCGTCTGGTCCCCATGAGGCAGTTACAGGGCCTCCTACTCGGAAGTAGCTTCCGGGTTTGTGCCGCGCATGCGCAGTTAACGAGCGGTGAATTCGCTCGTTTTGAGCATGCGCGGATAGGCGGTGACGTCAGATGACGTCACACGCCTATTTAAGCGCCAAAATTGGATTAAATTGTTACCTGATGTCCTCATTAGGTCTTTAGAGGACCTGTTTTCATACAGTTCTCAATTTGAATTGCGTTTCAATTTTTCAGGAAAATCTGAAGGTAAGCTTTGCTTCTTAAAGGTATATACACATTTTTTCATTTCTTTACTCCTTTCTTTCTATAACAATAAAAATTTCCTTTTTATAGACTGTTCATAATCAACTCCAAAATGGAGAAAGACAAAAGGAGATCAATTTCTTCTGATTCGGACTCTTCTGGATATAAAAATAGGTCACACTCTAAGAGTTATAGGTAAGCCATATCACATCATTTATTTCCTTTCAGGAATATGATACATGAAATAAAAGAGTGCTAATGAGATTTCCCTATCATGATAGTTCTACGGGAAAGAAAACAGTGAGATCATCCAAAGGAAAATCTCCTAAGAAAAATCAATGCGAAGCCTGTAATAATAAACCGCTGGAAGGCAAACGGTTATGTGCAGCATGTTTATCTGAAGCGGCTGGAACATCTAATCCTTCAATGGAATTTGTACAGTTCATAAAACAAGCGGTGGCTCAAGGTATCAAAGAAGCAGGGGCAAGTCACAAAAGACCCCGGTTACATGAACCTTCGGATTACCAACGTAATGATTCGTCAGATGAATCCATGGATATGGAATCATACCAGGGGAATTTCTTATCTTCAGATGAAGAAGAAACTCAGGCCCCTGCAGATTTTCTAGAACCTGCTCAGATAGACCACCTCATTTACAAAGTCCGTAAATCTTTGAGCTTGAAGGAGGCAGTTGCAGAGCAGTCAACCTCTTATCGTTATTTCTCAGACTTGAGAAAGAAAAGAGCAACCTTTCCAGTGCATGATACTATTAAGGAATTAAAGACGAGTGGTCTAATACAGATAAGAAGCTTTCAGCACAAGGCAGAATATCTCGCCTCTATCCTTTTGACAAGTCTGATTCATACCATTGGGATAATGCCCCTAAGGTGGATGCGGCAGTAGTTCGACTCGCAAAACATACCACATTACCAGTAGATGATGCAGGCTCATTTAGACACCCAATGGACAAAAAGATGGATCTGCATCTCTCAAAAGCTTATGTAGCAGCAGGGACTGGTTTTCACCCTGCAATAGCCCTTACTTCAGTGTCCAGGGCCTTAAAAATCTGGATCGAAAACTTGGAAGAAGATATCAGAGATGGGAGAAACAGATCTTCTCTTCTGGAAAGATTAAATGATATTAAACTGGCCGTTGACTTTACCTCAGAATCCTCGGTGGACATGGTAAAAGCTTTAGCAAGAAACATGGCTCTTTCAATTTCAGCTAGAAGAGCTTTATGGCTGAGATCCTGGTCCGCAGATTCATCATCAAAGTCTAGTCTATGCGCCCTTCCTTTTCATGGTGAGATGTTGTTTGGTAAAAATCTAGACGAGTGCATCAAAAGAGCTGCAGAAGGTAAAAAAGCCTTTCTCCCACAAGACCGGAAAACCCATGGATCCTTTCGAGCCAGAAGATACTCTGAATACCCCTCTTTTCGTGATACCAGGTCTTATAAACCAGGAAGAGAATATGGAAGATCTATTCCATGGAAGATCTGTAAATAGTAGATCTGTAAATAAAGAAGGCAAATGTTTCCAAAATTACACACATTATAGACCTTACAAAACCAAATACGTAAATGCTGTTTTTTTTTTTTTGTTTTTTTTTTCATGAACTAGAACAGTCCTACTAGAGGCCACTGATAGAGGAGGAAAGTCTAGAGGTTCCTCATTTCACAAGAAGCCTTTATGACAATCCCACCTACCATTCTGGAGGAGTAGGTGCCCGTCTACTACTATTCCAGAATATGTGGAAACATTCAACTCAAGACAGATGGGTGCTGGATATCATACAAAGAGGTTATCTTATAGAATTCTCCACAAGGCCGCCACCTCGCTCCTTCCAGAAGACAATCTGGCCAAGAGATGTAGAAAAAAGAGATTCCCTAAAGAAGTTTCTCATCCCTTCAAGGCGATGGAGTTATCGTTCAAGTTCCAAGAGCTCAACGAACACATGGGTTTTACTCCCATATCTTTCTCACCAGAAAATCCACAGGGGGATGGAGACCAATATTAGACCTAAGCAGACTAAACAAATTCCTAAACATAAGGAGATTCAAGATGGAGTCTCTTCAATCCATTGTAAAAGCAGTTTTTCCAGATCAATGGCTCATGTCAATAGACCTGGCAGATGCGTATTTCCATATTCCCATAGCACCCCAGCATCAAAAATTCCTCAGATTCGCTGTAGAAGAGGGTCATTTTCAGTTCCGTGCTCTCCCTTTTGGGCTAAGCACTGCTCCGCGTACTTTCTCAAAAGTTCTGGTGGTTCTCATCGCAGAACTCAGAAAGAAAGGCATTGCAGTATATCATTACCTCGACGACATCTTGATTCTGGCAGAAAACAGAGATATATATATATTAGAAGATCACGGCCTGATATGTATACAGTATCTTCAACAACACGGATGGAAGATCAATTTCGCCAAAAGCAACCTAAAGCCATCCCAGAGCATGATATATCTAGGAGCAGCATTCAACACTGCAGAAGGTTCCGTTCAACTATCCCCAGAAAGGGGTATGAAAATTCGGAAAAAGGTCAGACATGTTAGCATCCAGTGTTTCCTCAGCAGAGACAACTATGAGCCTCCTGGGATCAATGTCCTCCACCATAGGACTTACGAGATGGGCCCAATGGAGAATGAGGCCTTTCCAAAGGAATTTCCTTTCTCAATTCAAGGGCAATCTGTCTCAACCTATAATGATCCCTCCTCACGTACAAGAATCCCTGAAGTGGTGGACCCAGGAAGAGTCTCTCTTCAGAGGTTATCCCTTAGGAAATATTCCATGGATCATCATCACCACAGATGCCAGTCAATGGGGCTGGGGAGCCCACCTTCAAGACAACTATGTTCAGGGGAAATGGACATTTTCAACCTCCAACACCCCTTCGAATCTTCTAGAACTTCTGGCAGTTTTCAAGGCTCTAATGCACTTCCAGCAACTTTTATTTCACAAATAGGTCAAGATCAGGACAGACAATGCCACAGTTGTGGCATATATAAAACACCAAGGAGGGACGAGAAGTTGCAGAATGATGAAACTTATGAAACCTTTGATGTCCTGGGCTCAAATGAATTTGGAGAATATCTCTGCAATACATCTCCCAGGAACTTTGTACTCTGTGGCAGACTTTCTCAGCACGGTGAGATTAGACCCGGGAGAATGGAGTCTATCAGACATAATATTTCTACAGATCGTAGAAAAATGGGGCCTTCCCCAGATAGATCTAATGGCTACAAGCAACAACAGAAAAGTCAAGAACTTCTTTTCGAGAATTCCAGATCCCCAGGCCATAGGAAGAGACTCATTGACATGCAGTTGGAACTTCGACCTGGCTTATGCCTTTCCTCCGAAACCCCTCATCTTCCCTCTGCTAAGGAGACTACGACAAGAGAAGGCATCACTGATTCTAATAGCCCCTTTTTGGCCTCGCAGACCTTGGTTCCCGCTCCTACTAAGTCTGTGCAAGAGGGATCCATGGCGTCTTCCAGTTGTCCCATTCATTATACATCAGGGTCCAATTCATCATCCAAACCCAGCATCCCTTTGTCTGATGGCATGGTGGCATGGTACTTGAAAGGGATGGGTTAAGGAACAAGGGGTTTTCGAGATCAGTAATCGAGACACTTCTTCAAGCAAGGAAGAAGTCCACTTCATCCACTTACTACAGGATATGGGATGTATTTTCTTCATGGGCCAGTTCAAGGCCCTTTGATATTTTGAACCCTTCAACTACTGACATTCTTGATTTTTTACAATCAGGTCTAGAGAAGGGATTGAGTTATAACACTTTAAAAGTACATATTTCAGCCCTCTCTGCTTTAACTAATCATAGATGGGCACTGGATCCGGACATAGATCAAGCCACCCATTAAGTCTATTACTCCGCCATGGGATCTCCCTCTGGTCCTGAAGGCTCTTAAAGCAGATCCTTTTGAACCTATGGCATCAATTTCCTGTCATCTTCTCACGATCAAGACAGTTCTACTAGTAGCCCTAGCCTCTGGTAGAAGGGTTTCTGATCTTCAGGCTCTTTCGGCTCGAGAACCTTTTACGATATTTCATAAGGACAGAGTCATCCTGAGAACGGTTCCAGAATTCCGCCCTAAGGTAACTTCAGAGTTCCATATGAATGAAGAAATAATCCTTCCAGCATTAAGTACAGAAGAATCTAATAACGGGGAAAACGCTGATGATGATGCTATCGACCTAGTCAGATGTCTTAAGATATATATACAAAGATCCTCAGAATGGCGTATTTCGGAAAGGCTTTTTGTTATTCCTAATGGCCCTAGGAATGGTCTGCAAGCTTCGAAAGCCACTATCAGCAGATGGATAGTTTCGGCCATTATCCAATCTTATAGATCATCTAATACAAGTGTTCCTGACGGTTTGAAAGCTCATTCTACACGTTCCCTTTCTTCATCCTGGGCAGCTGCAGCAAAGGTTTCTACAGAACTGATTTGCAAAGCAGCCACTTGGTCATCTTCTAATACATTTTATTAGACATTATCGTTTAGATGTAAGAGCTGGCCAATACGATGGATTTGGCAGATCAGTTCTTTCTGCCTCAAAGGATTAACTACTATTCTTTTTGTTCATCACATTGAGTTGTTTGTGATAATACACTTGCATTATATAATAATGTGTCTGAGTTTTTCTTTCCCTCCCTTGGTTTTAGCTTGGGTATTACCCATTGTTGTGCTGCCATGGATATGGCCAGGAAAGAGATAAATTTACTCATACTTACCGTAATTTTCTTTTCCTGGTCATAGGCCATGGCAGCACAAAGGTCCCACCCAGGGATATTGCTGTTAACTAGACTGAGGGAGGAGGAGGTAGGAGGGGGTATTTGTACCCTTATTTTAATTAGTTCCTGTCTAACTAGGGATAGGGGAGGAGCTACCCATTGTTGTGCTGCCATGGCCTATGACCAGGAAAAGAAAATTACGGTAAGTATGAGTAAATTTATCTCTGTGTGTGTGTGTATGTGTATGTGTGTGTGTGTGTATATGTATATGTGTATATATATATAATATGTGTGTGTATCTATCTCTGTGGTCGGGGACAATGGCTGTGATATAGCAAAGTTGGCTGTAGTGTGCCGAAACCAACATATGGGTAGATCTGTAAATAAAGAAGGCAAATGTTTCCAAAATTACACACATTATTATAGACCTTACAAAACCAAATACGTAAATGCTGTTTTTTTTTTTTTGTTTTTTTTTTTCATGAACTAGAACAGTCCTACTAGAGGCCACTGATGCGGCGCCAATTCTGAATGAATGTCCTGTGAATGAGCAAGGGTCTAGGGAGAATTTAATAAATAGGATTCTAACGTAATACATGACCTCAGCTGTGGTGAGGGGATTATTGTGTAGTAACAAAAGTGGTGCATTGGCTACGTGTGTTTGTAATGTTTGGCCGTAGTTATCCAGTGTCATGATAGGACACCATTTATTATTGAAGGGATAAATCTGAGTAATCTCTGGTGATCCTGATTGATTACAGCAACTTGAAGGTGTTTAAATCAGTCTTTCTTAGCCTGAATTGCATTATCGACTGATGCTTAATGGAGAGAGAGTTTCTGTAAAGGGATAAGCAAGTTAATACTGGGAATGTTTGTGGAATGAGGAGTAGAAATGTCAATTATAATTTTTTTTTTATTTTTTTTTTTTTTATTGGTGAACTTGCTTGTGGCGATGTTTATGGGGTTAGTACGCCAACTGAAACTATGCTTGCATCTGAAGGCTTAAGCCCTGAGGGACCTGGCACCCAGACCACTTCATTGAGCTGAAGTGGTCTGGGTGATTATAGTGTCCCTTTAACCCCTTAAGGACACATGTCATGATTCTCTTTTATTCCAGAAGTTTGGTCCTTAAGGGGTTAAGATTTGGCTTTAGGGGGCGGAGTCTGACTCCTGAACTAAACAGAAGTGCTGTGTATGAGCTCCTGCAACAGTTGATAAATCCCCAATAATATCTCGGGCTGCTGAGCTGGGAGCTTCGAGCTGAGCTGGTACCTACTAAGGGGGCAACCCACTGAATCGTTTGAGACCTCTCTCGGGACCCCCGGCCACCGGAGCCCGCAGCGGCAGTTTGAGGCCTATCAACGCTTGGGAGGGGGAGGTACGGCCGACTTCCTCACTCCACTCACCCTGCACAGCAAGACTCCTACTCTTTCCCCCCAGACCGGCGGGGGTTATCCTGGTCCCCACTGGACTGACCTGTCTAATCGCTCCAGGCGCCTACCGCCTGTTCTGCGGCAACCACACACCACAAGATGGCGGATACCAATGTTTCTAAAGTACAAGGCCAAAAGCGGTCCCAGGGCGATCAGCCGAACCACATTGAACAGCAGCCTAACACATCCCCTCATAGCTCCGTGGACCGACTCCTACAGAGACTTGATGAGCATTTCCAGCACTTCTGGGATGCTCTGGAGAAACCTAGAGCTCCGTTGCCACCCCAAATACAGATGGACGCTCGGAGGGGTGAGGGCGGGAAGGCGCAGAGAACCCCCTTGGGCCTAACTGTAACTCACAAGCTCGTTTCTCCTACTACTGGCCTACCCGGGCTGAGAGCCACCAAGAGCTTGACCCTGAAACATCGCCCACATCGGCGGAGGACTCCCCGCCGCGGGCGGAGGCACACCATCAGAGAACCCCGCCGTTCACAAACCGGGAGGGACTTGGCCATGCAGGGCAACCGGGTCCATGGATCGGAGATGTGGGCTCCAAAGCAAGCCTGGGTCTGGATGGGGTATCCACCTCGCCCCCAAAGTGCCCCCACCTCTGACCGATACCCAACTACAGTCTATACAAACCCTGCCAAGGGCTGGAAGCTACGAAGTACCTCACTCAGGAGATGCAACGGAGCTCCCTCTGAAAGACCCGATTAGACAGGTCAGTCCAGTGGGGACCAGGATAACCCCCGCCGGTCTGGGGAAAGAGTAGGAGTCTTGCTGTGCAGGGTGAGTGGAGTGAGGAAGTCGGCCGTACCTCCCCCTCCCAAGCGTTGATAGGCCTCAAACTGCCGCTGCGGGCTCCGGTGGCCGGGTCTTTCAGAGCGAGCAATGCCCAGACAGGGAGAAGGGTGAAGAACACCTGTACGAGAGACAACACGCTCACCAGATGCCAACCGCCTGCTATCAAATGTTTGACCAGTTCTTTTTAGCATGAGCCCTGACACCAACTGAACTGCCTACTTGACTTACATGTTTTTCTGCTAGAAATGTTGGGTGGGAGTCCCAGTGGTATATGCACAGTAGATACTAGCAAAAGTTTAATTTTCTTGTATTTTCTTTTATTTTCTTATCTCTGAATGTGCCATACACATAGAGAGGCATCTCATACTGCCTAGCCTATAATCGCTGTAGCAAGCACCCCCGCTCTAATAGCATGCAATCTTTTAAACTGCATGTCTCGAAAGTCCCTGCCAATAAGCATGTTAAGCATAGATTGTTTACACAGGAATATTCAACGAGATATGTTGCTAAAGAAAGTGCTGTTTTCTCACATGCTGACCGACTGTTAACAAATGCTTTACCTAATACTTGTCAATGATGTTGGGGCATGACGAGCCCGCTTGTTATATATCAATGCACTTCAAAAAAAAAAAAAAAAAAAAGATTTGGCTTTAACCCATGGTTGACATACAAACATACCCCACCACCTTGCCTGTTTTTTCCTGTTCTTCCTTAATAGTGTATATCGATTTGTTAGCAGCCCAGTCATGTGACTCATCCCACCATGTTTCAGTTATGCCTATTATGTCATATTGTTTAGTTATTTGCTATTGCCTCTAGTTTCCCCATTTTGTTATTTAGGCTCCTTGCATTAGTAAGCATACATTTAATATTATCATGAGTCATTTGTACTTTTTGTGAATGACCAACATTGCATAACTTCTCTGTTCTGAGCTTGCACCTCCCCCCCCCCATCTCCATCCCCCTTATACTGAGCTAGAGGCTGAAAATGAGATATCGAACATTAGGTTTTTTGGACCCCAAACACGGACACATCACTGTATGTTCGGGTTGGAGTTTGGTGTTCGGCGATTTAATGGAGTGTTTTGAAAGGCTGCAGGGCAGCCAATCAACAAGCGTTTGACTTGTGTGCCCTTAGAAGCCATCACAGCCATGCCTACTAATGGCATGGCTGTGATTGTCCAGTGCAGCATGTGACCCAGCCTCTATATATAAGCTGGAGTCACGTAGCGCCGCACGCACATGAGGTCTTATTAGTGTAGGGAGAGGATGCTGCCGCTGATAGGGACAGCTTAGGAAAGAATTCTGCAAACTAGTACATTAGTGAGGTGGGGTGCACTTCATATCTGAGAGGCAAATCGAAGCGTCAGTGTGCTTACAGTGCAGTTGTAAAAATTCTTATTTTCTGGGTGTTAATCTGCTAAATAGTACATTTTGTGGCCTGCTTTTCATATCTGAGAGTCAAATAGAAGCTTCTAATAGTGTGCTTACAACGCAGTGGAAAAAATTCTAATTGTTTTGCTGCTAATCTGCTAAATAGTACATTTTGGGGCATGCATTTCATATCTGAGAGTCAAATTGTGCGATTACTGTGCAGTTGTAAACATTCTAATTGTTTTGCTGCTAATCTGCTGCTTACATTGGAGTATTAAAAAGTCAATTGATTTTTTTTTTTTTTTTTGGTGCTAAATAGTATATTTGGGGTGTTCAGTTCATATCTAAGAGTCAAATCGAAGCGTAACTTTGATTCGAATTTACTACATCGGTCACTTGTAATATTGTTTCACACATACAACACTTGTTACACAGATAGAAAACAGATTTATATTTTCTACACTAGAAACTACCAGATAACAAGCTGCTATATTTAAACCAGTTATCAATAGCTAAGAGGTACTTAAACAATATTGTAATTCTGTTGCAAAACCCTCACAAGTCAAACTGAGAGGTCAGTTTATAGGGAAAACTGTTGCCTGGATACAATTCTAAAACAATTTGTCCTTTACATGCTGGAAAAACACAGGTGCCAACTGCTGTGGCTTTCTGCAGTGTGCATACCGGCAAGGAGGGCAGGGTTGAGGAGTGGGTGGAAGATGATGTGGAGGATGATGAGGTCCTAAGACCCCACATGGAATCAAGGTCATGCGAGTGACATGTGCAGTTTGGAGGAAGAGGCGCTGGTCGCACAGAGGCACCAGCACAGCATAAGAGGGAGCAGGGTGCAAAAGTGAAGCGGCCGTCCCCAAGCGCTCGTCGGCATGTATTAGCTTGAGAATTACCAGTTATCCAAGTAATACATGTAGCGATCAAAGGATCCATAATGGAGTTGAGCGAACCCGAACTGCAAAGTTTGGGTTCGTACCAGATATAACGATCCATTCGTAGTTTCACAGTCAGGTGGGCAGTCCGGTCGGACGACCGGGACCCAGTATGCCTGATGTTGAAGTTAGGAGTCACAGTGTGGAATGGATTAGCAGGGTCGTAACTTCGGCCTTCCCGCTCACTGTCTCATGAGACTGCGAGCAGCAGCAGGCGATAGTGGAGTTTCAGCTGCAGCACGCACGGGTCAGTGGCTCTGCACCAGACTTCCCTCCAATTGATCAGAGTTAAAGGATTTCAAGTGGACTCATTACAATTACAGGGCCTCTAAAGAGTCCTGTATTGCTATTTGTCGTCTCTACCTTCCCACATCGTTAGTGGGTCATTTGCGCACCTGCTGCCTTCCTGACATGTGGTAGCCATTTCTCAGGGTCCCTGTATGGAATGGAACCCTGATTCCCCGTTACCCGTGATCACCATAGTAGGCGCAGAAACTGGCATCGAAAGTTGATATGGATGACAGCCGAATGCAAAGTCGCCGCCACAGGGATGTGTGATTGGCCCGAGGTTCTCTAGAGTCCCCAAAGTGTTGTCGTTTTTTTTTTTTTTTTATTTGGGGGCTACCTCTTAAAATGTGTGTATGTATATATATATATATATATATATATATATATATATATATATATATATATATATATATATATATATATATATGTATGTATGTGTGTGTGTGTGTGTATGTATGTATGTATATATATATATATATATATATATATATATATATATATATATATATATATATATCTATATCTCTATCTATCTCAAAAAGGAAAGAGATGCACTCTGAGGTCTTTGTAGAAAAAAAAACTCAATATTATTTAATAACAGGTAACATATATCTGATCGACGTTTCGACCTCTTCAGGTCTTCCTCAAGATACTTGTATGTGTATGTGTGTGTGTGTGTGTGTGTGTGTGTGTGTGTGTATGTATGTATGTACAGGGAGTGCAGAATTATTAGGCAAGTTGTATTTTTGAGGATGAATTTTATTATTGAACAACAACCATGTTCTCAATGAACCCAAAAAACTCATTAATATCAAAGCTGAATATTTTTGGAAGTAGTTTTTAGTTTGTTTTTAGTTATAGCTATGTTAGGGGGATATCTGTGTGTGCAGGTGACTATTACTGTGCATAATTATTAGGCAACTTAACAAAAAACAAATATATACCCATTTCAATTATTTATTATTACCAGTGAAACCAATATAACATCTCAACATTCACAAATATACATTTCTGACATTCAAAAACAAAACAAAAACAAATCAGTGACCAATATAGCCACCTTTCTTTGCAAGGACACTCCAAAGCCTGCCATCCATGGATTCTGTCAGTGTTTTGATCTGTTCACCATCAACATTGCGTGCAGCAACAACCACAGCCTCCCAGACACTGTTCAGAGAGGTGTACTGTTTTCCCTCCTTGTAAATCTCACATTTGATGATGGACCACAGGTTCTCAATGGGGTTCAGATCAGGGGAACAAGGAGGCCATGTCATTAGATTTTCTTCTTTTATACCCTTTCTTGCCAGCCACGCTGTGGAGTACTTGGACGCGTGTGATGGAGCATTGTCCTGCATGAAAATCATGTTTTTCTTGAAGGATGCAGACTTCTTCCTGTACCACTGCTTGAAGGTGTCTTCCAGGAACTGGCAGTAGGACTGGGAGTTGAGCTTGACTCCATCCTCAACCCGAAAGGCCCCACAAGCTCATCTTTGATGATACCAGCCCAAACCAGTACTCCACCTCCACCTTGCTGGCATCTGAGTCGGACTGGAGCTCTCTGCCCTTTACCAATCCAGCCACGGGCCCATCCATCTGGCCCATCAAGACTCACTCTCATTTCATTAGTCCATAAAACCTTAGAAAAATCAGTCTTGAGATATTTCTTGGCCCAGTCTTGACGTTTCAGCTTGTGTGTCTTGTTCAGTGGTGGTCGTCTTTCAGCCTTTTTTACCTTGGCCATGTCTCTGAGTATTGCACACCTTGTGCTTTGGGGCACTCCAGTGATGTTGCAGCTCTGAAATATGGCCAAACTGGTGGCAAGTGGCATCGTGGCAGCTGCACGCTTGACTTTTCTCAGTTCATGGGCAGTTATTTTGCGCCTTGGTTTTTCCACACGCTTCTTGCGACCCTGTTGACTATTTTGAATGAAACGCTTGATTGTTAGATGATCACGCTTCAGAAGCTTTGCAATTTTAAGAGTGCTGCATCCCTCTGCAAGATATCTCACTATTTTTGACTTTTCTGAGCCTGTCAAGTCCTTCTTTTGACCCATTTTGCCAAAGGAAAGGAAGTTGCCTAATAATTATGCACACCTGATATAGGGTGTTGATGTCATTAGACCACACCCCTTCTCATTACAGAGATGCACATCACCTAATGTGCTTAATTGGTAGTAGGCTTTCAAGCCTATACAGCTTGGAGTAAGACAACATGCATAAAGAGGATGATGTGGTCAAAATACTCATTTGCCTAATAATTCTGCACTCCCTGTGTATATGTGTGTGTGTGTGTGTGTATGTATATATATATATATATATATATATATATATATATATATATATATATATATATATATATATACTCTCAAAGGTGCTTGCACTCAAAGTATGTAATGACTGTGATGCCTGGTGCAATTCCAGCAAAAAATCATAGGTATCCAAAAAAAACGGAATGCACACCAGGCTCTTTGTAAAGTAAAATTTAACTTTTAATTCATATACAAAATAAAAAAATATACATTGTTTCGGCTCACATCTGGAGTCTTCTTCAGGATGGCAGATATGACATACATAGCAAACATAATATATAAACATAAAAATTAAGTGCTTACCATCACAAAGTGTGTGTAGAACTGAAACCGCCAAAATGCAAGAGAGGAGAGCAGAGTAGATCGTTCAGCCGATACACAGATCGGGTCTGACGTGGAAAGGGGGTGACTGCAAGAAAGATACCATTCTGGAGTGTTTTTTTTTCTTCTCTCAGAAGACGTGTAATCTTGTTTTTAGTTTTTTTGATGGAGTTGGACACTGGATACTTTGTTCTAATATTTGTTTTATTCTTCTTTTCAGATGACTGCAGTAAATTAAAATACAACATTACAGCTTTTAGGACGAATACTAGTCATGCTACCGTTTCTAAACCAAACAATGTCCCTATTTGTGTGAATTGCTCAGAGTGCCTAACCGCATCCATCGAAGATAACCCACAGGCTCCGTGCTATATCCACCATCACATACTTGTCCAGGCCTGCCAGTTCTGCAGAGTAACCATTTATGACGAAAAAGACTACAAATGCAAATTAACTATCCAGAATTCTACACATGGTAATGTCTTAACTCATCTATTTACCACATTGTGTCAAATGATTACACACTTCTCTGCACATTAAAGGGTTTATTATCCTGATTACACTAAATAGTTTTACTGGGCATGTTAAGTTTCATATTTATTTATCAAAGCAAGGGTCAAAACTAATTATTCAGTTTGGATTCATAAAATCTGCACAAAACTGGCACCCGTTATACAGGTTTTTTTTTTAAATGTTGTTTATCAGCCTGGTGCTAGTAATAATTATTTAAAAACAACAAGCAGGAAAAAAACACAAAACAAAAAACCTTAGATCCAGACCCCCAAAAATCTGTTTAAAAAAAAAAAGTGAAATGGGGGAGCTAGAGTTATTTGGGGTGACTAAGGGGACAATCAAGTTTAGTGGAGTTGGGAGGGGTGTTGAAAAAAACAAAACAAAAAAAGTGCCGCTTTAACCCCTTAAGGACACATGACATGTGACACGTCATGATTCCCTTTTATTCCAGAAGTTTGATCCTTAAGGGGTTAAAGAAATGCATACACACTGTTATTGCAACAAAGAAATCACTTGATATGTATCTTTAGCTTTGAGACCAAAAAAAGTATGGATAGGTACACGTTTATTTAAATGATTTATGAGGGCAGGAGAGGGAATAGAAGAACTGTAACTTGGGTAGATATTCAAAATAAAGGAATAGAATACAAATGGATGGTGGTGAGAGAAATTTAGTACCGATTGATATGGATTGTAGGAGAAAATACAAAATATGTGTCTGATCTCTAAGTCTGTTTATGTAATAGGGGAATTCACCCATCTACACATAACACAATCCTTAGTGTTAAATGGTGTATTGCAATGATCTGTTTGGAGTCCAAATGAACACACGTGCAACAGTGCCACCCATCATACAGGTTTTTGTTTTTACAAATGTTATTCTGCATCCTGGTATTAAAAATACTCACAAAAAAGTTTTAGGTTACCAGCCTGTAGAGAGATGTGTTATTCAGCCAGAAGCCACTAGTCACAGATATATAATGCCTGTTAAGTTTTATGTTTTTTTATTATTTTTAAAGCAGAAAATTATCAGGAAAAGACAACAGAAAAAATGACAATATCACCATCAACTACACATCCTGCAAATGACTCTCCTAGCAATCACAGTGGTATGTTGTTGTTTTTTGTGCATTAAGTATTTGCAGTAACAATTGAAGATTATGCTAGCTTTAGTGTACTAATAATCTTAATTTTAATAAGGACAGGAGGCGAGTATTTTGCATTAACTCTCTTTACTAAACTCCACAGCAGTAAAGAAAACGTAAAGAGTAACAAATAAATCACTGAGCAGCATAGTATATAAGGGTCATGCTGCCTGTACACTTCCTCTTTCTTAAAGCGACATCCAAGTCCAGATAGAGCTCGAACATCCAGAAACTCAATGAAACGGTAACTGCGGTCTCTGGCGAGCGGAACTTAAGGAGACTCCTGGTAACGAGATAGGAGGAGAGACCAAACGAAGCCGTCATCCCATCTTACGGAGTCGTGAGGTTAACGAACCAGCGACCAGTGGAAGTCCTGAAGAGGGTTACACTGAAAGGAGAGTATAAAATCGGTTAGGTACTGAACCGTAACTGTTCACGCCTGTGGGCTTTAACAGAATGGTGTAAATTAAACAGTACAGACAGATTGTAAGCTGGCCATAGGTTAAATATGTGTAGGTGTAAGCATGTTGTACAACTAAACTGTCCGTCTAGGTGGAAACACTGGGAATAGAGATGGAAGGGATACCGAATATGTCCAGAAGATAGTGGAACCACTAATATGAATCCCAAAATCCATCACCTTAAGATCCACTCCCCCGAGGAGTCAGGGTAGGGAACAAAAGGGAGGGAAAATACTCGCCTCCTGTCCTTATTAAAATTAAGATTATTAGTACACTAAAGCTAGCATAATCTTCAATTTTATAACATGACAGGAGGCTTCCTATTTTGCAATTTTAACGCTGAAGAAGTGACATCCCAGCAGAAGGGGGAGTGCGAAAATAAAATGTACGGAAAGTGGATTCCCTAGACCAGTCCGCCGTTCTGAGAATATCCGAGAGGGACGCCCCTGCCAGGAAGGCTGATGAAGCCGCCGCACCGCGAACGGAGTGGGCGCCGAAGGCGGGGTCTATACCTGCGAGGGAAAGGATCCAGCGGATCCATCGGGCCAAGGTGGTGACCGAGACTGGGGCGTGAGGGCGCACGTAGGAGACTAAGAGTTGGCCCGACGTAGAGGACCGGAGCGAGGAGGTAACCGAAACATACCTGCGGAGGATGGACACGACGCAAAGCTGCGGGTCGTCGGGAAAAAATGGGTAAAAGACCGAGGTCGAACCCGACTTAGTGCGACGGGAAATGTGAAACGTGACCCCTTCAGGGGCCACTTCGAAAGCGTCCACGTCGAAGGCCCGAACGTCCGAAACCCGTCGGAAAGATACGAGACAGAGGAGGAAAGCGCACTTAGCGGATAGTTGGCGTAGGGAGAGGCGGTCATTCGGAAGCCAATCCCTGAAGAAGCGGAGAACCAGTCCCACATCCCATAGGTGAGGGTATCTGGGGGCCGGGGGACGGCGGAGCCGCATACCGCGGAGTAGACGGCAGACCAGAGGGTCTTTGCCGACCGGGAGATCCCCGACGGGGGTGTGAGCCGCCGAAATCGCGGAGCGCACGACGTTGACCGAACGGTAAGAGCGGCCAGATGAAAACAAGGAGGAGAGAAAATTAAGAATCATGGGAATAGGTGCTGTAAAGGGATCGGAGTCCCGTTCCATGCACCAAGTAGACCAGGAGGTCCAAGCTGAAAGGTAACAGCGTCTAGTTCCCGGGGCCCATGAGTCCCATAAGAGGTCCCTAGCAGCCTGCGATAGTCCGCTGACTCGCCAGGAACCCCGGAAAGAGACCAAGCCACCAGGGGTAGCCGGTCTTCCAGGAGTAGTGGGTGGAGATGCCCTTTGGGATCCGTGAGTAGGTCCGGGAAGGATGGTAGGAGAAGAGGGTCCCTGTAGGAGGAGGCCAGGAGGTCCGGGAACCATGGTTGGCTCTGCCACAAGGGCGCTATGACAACCAGTTTGATCTGTTGCGTCCGTATCTGGTGTAGTGTTCTCGCAATCATGGAGAATGGGGGAAAAGCGTAGGCTCCTGTCGACGGCCATTGTTGGAGAAATGCGTCTGTCGCCTTGCTCTCCGGGTCCGGGAGCCAGCTGAAGAACTCCGGGGTCTGGTGATTGTTGCGAGAGGCAAACAGATCCAGGTGAAAGGGACCCCTCCGGGCTGCAAGGGCCCTGAAGATTCTCGTGTTTAGCTTCCAGTCGCTGACGTCTCTCCAGTGGCGAGAGAACCAGTCGGCTGTGAGATTGATTTCTCCTGGCAAGTATTCTGCCTGTAGCGTGATGTTGCGAGGGAGGCAATAGTCGAAAATGCCTTTCGTGATATCCGACAGCAGGCGAGAGCGAGCGCCTCCCAGGCGGTTGATGTACTGGACTGCGGATACATTGTCCATGCGCAGGAGGATGCAGCAGTTGGATCTTTCCCGGGCCAAGCTGCGAATCGCGAAGGATCCTGCCAGGAGTTCGAGGCAATTGATGTGCATGGAGAGCTCCTGCGTCGTCCATGTTCCCCCCGTGGAGATGGTTCCGTTGGTGGCACCCCATCCCCACAGGCTGGCGTCTGATTCCAGTACGAAGTCTGGAGCGTCTCCGAATATGGCCCTGCCGTTCCAGGCTTGCATACTGTCCAGCCACCACGATAGTTCCTCGCGAACCTCCATCGTCACCGGGACGGGTTGGTCGTAAGTAGGCTTGCGGCGTAGGTATTTCGCCTTGAGACGTTGCATGGCCCTGTAGTGGAGGGGACCCGGAAATATGGCCTGAATGGAGGCAGAGAGGAGTCCTACAATCCTGGCCAGATTGCGTAGTGGAATGGAGTCGAGACGAAGAACCCTGCGAATCTCCTTGCGAATGGCTATGATCTTTGAGGCTGGTAGCCTCAGAGTGCAAGTTGTCGAGTCGATCTCGAAGCCGAGGAATTGTATCGTCTGGGTAGGGGTCAGCTCCGATTTCTGTTGGTTTACCACGAAACCCAAAGACTCCAGTAGGGATACTGCCAGGTGAGTGTGTTGGCGTAGTCTGTGTTCGTCGGCGCAGAAGATGAGGAGATCGTCTAAGTAGATGATGCATCGAATGCCCCTTGATCTTAGGTGGGCCACCACTGGTTTTAGGAGTTTGGTGAAGCACCATGGGGCTGAGCTGAGCCCGAAAGGGAGGCAAGTGAATTGCCAAGGACGTCCGTGCCAGAGGAAACGTAGGAGTGCTCGACAGTCCGGGTGTACCGGGACTGACAGATATGCGTCCTTTAGATCGAGCCTGGTGAACCAGTCGTTGCTTCGAAGAAGGTCTCGCAGGAGGTGGATGCCTTCCATCTTGAAGTGGCGGTAGACCACATATGCGTTGAGGGCGCGTAGATTGATGACGGGGCGGTATTCTCCCGACCTTTTCCGAACCAGGAAGATGTTGCTGAAGTAACCACCCCCGTCGCGGACCGGCTGGATAGCCCCTTTGTCTCGGAGCTCGCGTAGCTCCGCGTTGACGAGGTTGTGGTCGGAGGATGACATGTGGATGGGGGGAGGGGCTGAACCTGAGAGGGGTTCCCCACTAGGTCTATGATATATCCCTGTACAGTTTGTAGGATCCATGTGTCTGAGCATAGGGCGGCCCAATTCTGGAAAGAAAGGGAAATACGGCCCGCAGTGCGGGTACATGGTAACAGTGGAGGAATGTGGGTCCTTACCTGCAGCAAAGCGGGAACGTCCGCGTCCGCGGGGTCCACGACCTCTATCCGAGCCTCTGGAAAAGGGTTGTTGCCGGTAGTCTCTTGTCGGGTAAAACGGTGTTGGTTGGGTGCGGGGGCCTGAAGGCCAAAATCGGCTGGCGGCACGGCCCCGTTGCCGGCCAGCCCTTCCAAAAACCCCTCTGGTAGGGTTGCTTCTGAACACTCTGCGCATTGAGGACTGCGCCTTGTTAAGGGAGGTGAACATGTTCACGTGTTTGTTGAGTTCCTTGAGGAACGGTTCGCCAAATAATTTCCCTTGTGCCTGGGGCCCTATCTCCTTTGTGCCAAGGTCTGCCAGTTTGCCGTTAATACGGTACAACGCTGCTTTTCTTCTCTCCGAAGAGAGCGTAACATTAGTGTTTCCGATGAAACAAAAACACCGTTGTGCCCACTCACGAACATCATGTGCCCATTCCCTGATGTCCTCAGCGGAGAAGGAATCGGCTTTGGTGTAGGCATCATCCGCCAAATACATAATGCGAGCCAGGGGGCCTACAGAATCCAGCAGGTTATCTTGGGCACCCCATAGGCCTTTCTCCACCCCTCGGCGAGGGTCTCTACCACTGCGCATCATGAAGGTTGACATAACCTTGTCGAATTCCGGGGTCTGCGCGACCCTATCCGGCAGGGAAGGGCGTGGGCATTCGGACCTGAGTCGGCTGCGGACCTCTTTCTCCAGAGGTTTGCGGAGCCACAGGTGCATAAACCTAGAAAGGTGTTCAGGAGGCGACCAGTCACCCGACCTGGGGTGCCGAATGTTGCGGGGTCGAACATCACTTGGCCTGAGGGGTCCAAGATGGTGTCTGAATCAAGAGGAGGTTCTGCGTCCGCAGTGTCCTCGACACCTCCTGTCTGGGCCGCACCCAGGAGAGTCTCTCGCATGAAAGCGGAGACAGATTTCTCGTCCGAACCCCATGCGTCGTAGTCCGAGTCAGAGGCGTCAGC
This sequence comes from Pelobates cultripes, assembly GCA_933207985.1. Taxonomy (NCBI): domain Eukaryota; kingdom Metazoa; phylum Chordata; class Amphibia; order Anura; family Pelobatidae; genus Pelobates; species Pelobates cultripes. Next base: position 131,804,173 of record OW240920.1, read on the forward strand.
TTGCCATTCATCCAGCACTGACATGGACTGGGCTTCTTGCTCTTCGTCAGAAGAGTACTCCTGACACGGGGCCGGGGTGTGTAATTTGGCAGACTTGTGCTTGGCAGGTGCCTTACCCTTAGTTGGTTTGGGTGTGCAATCTTCGCCTTTGTCATGGCGCTTTTTAGGGCGGGAATCCTCCCGTGCCTGGTGGTCGGACAATTCAGATTCCGACTCGTGGCGTGGACGTCTACGTTTAGGTACGTCAGGAGCCGAAGCTCGGGCCTTGGAGAGTGCCTTCTCCACAGAGGCAGCGACAGCTGCGTTAATCATGGCCTGGAAGTCCACAGGGACGTTCTGGGAATCTTCCATGGTAGGGTAGGCTATAAATTATTGAAAGGCACAGTAATAAACAGGCACCCAGGTCTTGGTAGTAGGCGTAGGGTCAGATTTGAAAGTATTGTGGGAGCAAGCCCAGAATAACCCCAGCAGGGTATAGTAGTGACCTTATAAACTGGGGCTCACCCAGTTAGAGAGAACTGCAACAGCTAGTCTCCCAGTAAGCAGCGTCTTTATAGTGGGGGCTCACCCCGGTTGCACAGGGTTGGGACCCTTAAGTGCAGGTCACAGTAATAATAAACAGGCAGCAGCACTGACCTGACTGACCCAGCCACAGGATAGCTTGATAGAAGCAGATGAGGCACAGACTGAGTAGCAGGTTGAAAGCAGCAGATGGGGTGCTTGAGTAGGTAATCCTATAGTCACAGATGGTGTTAGACATAAAAGGTGAGGAAAACAGCAGTTTCAGAGGTACCAGCAAGCTAGCACAGCCACACTGAGTCCCTAATGAGATGCACGAGGCAAAACTAAGATGGCCGCGAGAATCTCGCGATGTCCGCGATCCAAAATGGCGGCCGCGAGGTAGGCCGCAAGCCGGGGACTAAATTTTGAGGCCGGCCGCGGATGGAAGCGGGTCGGCGCGAAAACGGCCGCGAATGAAACCGGCCGCAAGGAGGGAGCCCAGGAGGGCACTCCAGGGAAGGGGGGCAGTGGGGGAACCTGGGGGGACCAAGGGGAAGCCAAGGGAGGGTCCCAGGAGGTATAGAGGGGCAAATAGGGGCAGAAAAGACCCACAGAGAGCCCCTAGTCCCACAGCCCTGATGAAGATAGGAGAAAATAAATAAAAGGATGTAAACAAAGTGAGAAAATATGTTTGAAATATATATATGGAACAAACAAGAAATGACAATAAATGTAGAAAGCTCCAGGGGAGCAAATATTCTGACCTGTCTGCGATGGAGCAGTAAAGAAAGAGAAAGTGTACAGGCAGCATGACCCTTATATACTATGCTGCTCAGTGATTTATTTGTTACTCTTTACGTTTTCTTTACTGCTGTGGAGTTTAGTAAAGAGAGTTAATGCAAAATAGGAAGCCTCCTGTCATGTTATAAAATTTATTAATTATTCATTGATTTGATTATGGCTAATTTAATCAGCAGAAAAATGTGCACAGTGCACTAGCTAGATCTGCCTAATCCACCTGTGAGATGCAACAAAAGGGAAATTGAAAATAAAATACACTCCTTAATAAAATGGAAAGCACTGTATATCTTTTGGCTGGGTAATTAGTGCCTTTGAGTGTACCTAAAAAGATCCTACGCGAATTTCATAACATATTCTTGAAATTTGTATGCGGACACTCAAAACCTAGAACTTCTCATAAAATCGTAATTTAAGGGACGTGGAGTATAACTTCCAGATGTGTTTGTCATACGAGTCCATTATGATTAGAGATGAGCGGACACCTGGATGTTCGGGTTTTGGGCACTAAAA
>OW240920.1:131806084-131827404 GCA_933207985.1 Pelobates cultripes
CATCGATAATTACCTACAGGTCTATGAGCGTCAGTGTACTTTGGAAGGACTGGAAACAGACAATTGGGCTGCGGTTCTCAGCAGCAAGCTCTCAGGACGGGCAGCGGAAGCTTACCGGGCAGCACCTGATGAGGACGTACAAAATTATGGGAAAATCAAGTACATTTTATTGGCCAGATTTGCGGTCACACCAGAGGCGTACCGAAGGAAATTCCAGGGGCCTCAGGAAAGGAGGGAAGGATTCCTTTACCAAACGGGCATTCCGTATACACTGTGCTGCCAGGCCACATCATTGGAGGATTCGGTACAAATTGTATCCTTGGAACAGTTCTACGACAATACCTCCATGGAAGTCAGAGACTGGGTAAGAAACAGCAAACCCAACCTGTTTCCAGGCCCTCCCACCAGGTACCACCTACCCCGACACCTACTAGACCCGCTCCTTACAACCCTACCCCAACCCCCCAAAGCCGTGGTCCTATTATATATATCACCTCTGCAAGCAGATGAGACATACAAAGCAATATTGCCCCAACCGGAACTGGGGAGGTTGGGAAAGGTCAGTACCTCAACCCAGCCAAGCAGCGGCCCATTGTTGTCAGTAGGAGAGTTCCCCTATTCCAGAGCACAGTGAGAAGCAGTGGACCACTCTGCACGAAGTGAATCCAGTGCAAGCAGCAGGCAACAACCGATATCATCATCGCCAGTGGGTCACCATTGACGGCATGGACGCCAGGGTCCTGAGAGACACGGGGGCCACCCTCACCATAATCCAGCCACACAAAGTTCCGGCTCTGGCTCGCACTAATCAAACCGTAGCTGTGAGAGTTGCAGGGGGAGCCATCCAAAAGCTCCCCATGGCCAGAGTACACATCTGGGGAATGGGAGATAAACACCTGGATGTAGGCATTATGAAGGACCTTCCAGCGGAGGTGTTATTAGGAAACGATGTGGGTTGCCTCACGTCCCAGCTCACCTGCAATCCAGCAGCAGAGACCTATCCATTGACCACCAGGGCACAAACACGCAGAGGGGAGCCAGCGCACTCCGAGGAACCTCAGGTTTTTGGGCATGAATAGAAGGCGGATCCAATGTTAGAGGGCTACAGGAAGGAGGCAGATAAACCTCAAGGGGATAGGAGTCTGGAGAAATTTGAATGGGACAACAGGCACTTATATCGGGTAACAGTTGAATCGGGGAGTGGTGCAAAGCAATTAGTAAAAATAAAACAAAAAAAACAGCTAGGAGTACCCCGAAGATTGAGGGCTGAGTTACTCAAGCTCAGCCATGATATTCCATTGGCAGGTCATTTAGGCGAGTCTAAAACTAAGGATACGTTAACTCAGACCTTCTTCTGGCCAGGTATATCCCAGGATCTAAAGAATTATTGCAGGACCTGTGATGTGTGTCAAAGGACAGGGAGGAGATCGCCAGAGGGACAAACTGCACCCCCTACCTATCACTGAGGAACCATTTAACAGGATGGCCATAGATTTAATAGGACCCCGCGGTGAACCCAGTACCATCCTCACGGTAGTAGACTATGCTACTAGATACCCTGAAGCAGTAGCCCTTTCCAATATAGAGGCAGAGACAGTGGCGGAAGCCTTAGTGAAAATCTTTACTCAGGTAGGCTTCCCCAGGGAGATTTTGTCTGCAAGAGGGACACAGTTCACTGCAATTTTGACCCAACAATTATGGCAGAGTTGCGGCGTGAAACCCTTGTTCAGCTCTCCCTACCATCCCAAGACGCCACACTCAAACAAATGCTTAGAACATCCACAGTGTTCTGTCCACACTGGGAGAGTTTCCTTCCACACCTCCTGTTTGCCTACCGGGAATTGCCCCAGGCATCTACAGGGTTCTCCCTCTTCGGACTCCTTTAAGGGAGAAAAGTCCGGGGACCCCTGGAGCGCTGGGAGGGCAACACAGGAAGGGGGAAGACCCTATTGTACAGTATGTTCTGGAGTTTAGGGACCGCTTGAAGACCCTCACTGAATCAGTACGGGAGAACCTGCAGGCGACCCAGAATCGCCAGAAAACGATAGGGGTGCCGAGAAAGGGTCTTAGATATAGGACAGAGAGTAATGGCTCTGAAGTCCTCTAAGAAAGACAAGCTTTAGGCCGCCTGGCAGGGAATGTTCAATGTGGTGGAGAGAATTAGCGACAGATGAAAGGATTCGGAGAGCCTTCCATGTGAATATGCTGAAGCCTTATTTTGAGTGTATATGGGATATAGCAGCCATATGTGCCCCTGCTTGTGAGGATAGTGAGAGCATCGCCCTACCGAACTAACTCGTTGCCGGCCCCAACACGAAAGATCAAATGCAGCTAGGAGAGGTGTTAAACCTCCAGGAAAAGAGTGAGGCCTCTCAGCTGCTCCAGGGATACAGGGACATGTTCTCTGCCCTACCCGGGTAAACCTCTGCTGCTCACAACCCCTACCATATCTCTGCGGCGGTTAGAGACAACATGCTGGCAGAACTCCAAGAGATGCTCAAACTAAGAGTTATAGAGCCATTGCAGAGTCCTTGAGCTTCGCCGGTAGTGCTGATAACCCAAGCAACACGGTACGACTCGCTTCTGTATTGACTACCAGAAGCTCAATGACAGGACCATAACTGACGCCTACCCCATGCCTAGGATAGACAAGCTCCTAGATAGTATGGCTGGGGGTGGAATTACCTCACTACCCTGGATTTGTGCAAAGGATATTGGCAAATCCCCTTGGAGCCTGCAGCCATCCCATATATATTTGTGTATTAGAGGACGTACAATTAAAAGTATGTAGTTCGATAAGGCCAAAGTCGGTTGAGGTGTGCCGAAACCGACGAGAGGTTAGGCCTGTAAAAAGAGGGCCCACCTGGTATTTTGATGTAAACAAAAAGGGTGAGGTGGGAGGTGTATACACTTCCACAATGTGTGTGGAAGTGTACACACACATTGAGACACCAACATTCACACGCATACTCCATACAAAAACATGCCTATACTCAAAACACACATTGTGTATACTGTATGTATATTTTATATACACAATATACACACTGAATCCACTACACACATACACACACACTGCAATCAAAAATAAATACAATTATATACAAACACCCCTTCATTCAAACACCAAAACTACACACAAAAAGCACACCTGCATTTAAAGTCCAACACTACATACAAACACCCCTGCATTCAGATGCAAACATTACACAAGTACACCACTACATTCCAATGATAATTGTACAAATATACCCATACATGATCACATATACTTAATATAAAAACATGCTTACATTCGAAATCTCAAACACTGCTCACAAATATAACCCTGCAACGACGGGCAAATGGTAGATCCCCAGCTGGCATAGCATTGTTGAAGTTCTCCGACAGATCTACTTTTTGGTCACACTTGCACTAGAGAGGGTCCCCGAAAACATACTTGCATGCGGGCCCTCTCTACATTAGCTCCACCACTGGGATAATCAATGTGACACAGCACTTCTTATTCTGACCGAGTCTGTGCGTAAGCAGTTGTATGCCTCTAAAACTGCCATTATACCCAAAATTTTCATTAAAACTGCCCTGATATCCCAGGATTATGCCTCTAAAACTGCCATGATGTGCCAGTTGAATGCATCTAAAACTAATTGCCATGGTGTGCCAATTTTATGCATCTAAAACTGATTGCCGTGGTGTGCCAATTGTATGCCTCTAAAGCCGATTGCCCTGGTGTGCCAATTGTATGCCTCTTAAGCGGATTTCCCTGGTGTGCCAATTGTATGCCTCTAAAGCTGATTTTATACATCTAAAACCGATTGCTATGGTGTGACAATTGTGTGCACCTAAAGCTGATGGCCACGGTGTGCCAGTTGTATGCATCTAAAGCTGCCATGATATGCCAACTTTATGCATCTAGGACTGTTTGCCATGGTGTGCCAATTGTATGCCTCTAAAGCCGATTGCCATGATGTGCCAAGTTTATTCATCTAAAGCTGCCATGATGTTACAATTGTCTGGCTGTAAAGTCGATTACTATGGTGTGCCAATTGTATGCCTCTAAAACATGTATGCGTCATATTGCAGATGTATCACCTTCTGGCATTTACCTTCTTATTTTCTCTTTACCTTACAAACATTTTTATGAAAAAAAAGGCAGAGAGACAGAGAGGTACAGACCGACAGACAGAGAGGTACAAACAGATAGACAGTCCCTGCCAGGCAGCCTGAAGCTTGTCCTTTTTGGTCGGCTTTAACGCCAACACCTTCTGTCCTATTTCTATGATCCTATCCCGGGCTCCCCTATCATACCACCTCTTTTGGCATTGCTGGGTCTCATGCAGATTCTCCCTTACAGAGTCAGTTAGAGCCTGCAGGCGATCCCTCAACTCCAGGATGTAGGGTACAATAGTGTGTCACACTCCTAGTGCTCCCATATGAGGTCCAGGGGGTCCCCATTCTTTTCTCCCATATAGGAGTTCGAAGGTGGAGAGTTCTATGGACTTCTGGGGCACTTCACAATAGGCAGACAGGAGGTGGGGAAGGAACTTTTCCCAGTGCCGACCAGAGGCTGTGAACATTTTAAGCACCTATTGCGCGTTCCCAGCTCCCTCGGCTACGGTTTGAGCAATAATTTTTTTAAATGCCCGAGTTGGTTGCACCCATGGCACAAGGGTCCAGTGTGTCGCAGTGTGGAGGTGTGGGTGCCAGAGTGAAGGGAGCGCATTTAGACTGAGGTGGAGTGCTTTGCGCTGTATAGGACAGCCTGAAGGGGGGTCGTCCTCTGCTGGATTCTACCTTCCTTCCATCATGACATTCATCTGCTACCCTAGCTACCTCCTCCATTTCTCCAGGATTACAATCCCTCACCCATTCCCGGATCTCTGTAGGTTTGTGGTCAAAGAATTGTTCTAGCAGCAGCAGTTGTAGTGCATCTCCCAAGGTTGTTGCCTAGTATCTCTGCATCCAGTTCTTGGCTGCCCGGTGCATCCAGAAATCCCATTCTGCGAAAGAATCTGTTACCCTTTCTTAATCCCCGAAATTTTCTCCTGTAAGCTTTGGGTGTTACAGTGTACCGGGCCAGCAAAATGTCTTTTACCTGCTCATAATCTTGTATGTCTGAGTCGGGTGCTTCCCAGTAGGTTTCAGATGCTCAGTCTGATAATTTGCTGCTCAGAATGGCTGCCCAGTTCTCTTTATCCAGGTCTTCCAGAGCACATTGTCTTTCGAAATCCTGCAAATATGCATTAATTTCCATCTCCCCATCTGTAACGTGGCATCTGTCCAAAATAGTTCGAAAATGAACAAAATGTCAAACGGTTCCCCTGGCTCATAGGTACGTGCAAACAATCCCAACGAACAGCGCTCTCCTGGCTTGTCGAGAAAAGAAGCAGGCATTCGTACAAAGTTACTAGTGTTCACGGGGTCGAGTGTCCGACTTAGGAGTTCCAGCCACTCGACGACCAATTACCAAGGGGATGGTCGGTGTTCGGTAGATCAATCTACCGCATGAAGGGAAAATAACCGGGACCAGGAAATTACAGGGTTTTGTCACTCCATCCATGTCCATATTCGTCCATCCAGATCTGTCCTTCTTGTAACGAAACTATACACTTTGGTTCCCAAACTTTATTTTTTATTCGTTAGGTAGATAAAACTACCAAACACCGACCACCCCCTGGCTTATTAACTATAAAAAAATGCAGGATTAAGTGCTCTCTCTGTGTGGTCACCATTCATATAACCAAACGACACATGCTGGAGAAAACAGCGGCCATCTTGTCGCATGAAAGGAGGCCGCGGGACTTGATCGCCGAGTGTCTGGAACCCCAAGTCGGACACTAGACTCAGTGAATGAACCGGGTGAACAAATGCTGCCCATGAGCTAGGGGAACCGTTCGTGGTTTTTTCGGTTTGGAACTCCCAATGTGGACCGACCACTACTTCTGAAACTATGAAACTGTTTTGGACAGGCACCTTGTGAGCAGTCAAAACTTTACCACGGTGGCGATTCGGCTGTGTTTGTGGGATCTGAGCGCTTTTTGGACGACTTGGGTGCTCTGATCTAGGCTATCTGGGGATGACATTTATGGGTGTTTCTATATGTTTTATGTGTATTATTATGAATTTTCTATATTTTGTGTCATGGTGTCTCAGATTTTTGTGGACGTGTTTATTGTACTCTGGAATCGCATAAAAACCAGCCATCTGGCCTGAATAAAAAATTATTGTACCCTTCAACTAGTCTAGACTGATGTTTGGATATGTGACTGCCGAACAGCGGGATTTACTTGTATGCTTCACTTTGATTCTTGGGAAACGCACGAATCAGCGCCCCAAACTGCGAGCTATAATCACCAAGTACCTAGCAGTTCAGTAGGAACCAAACAAACGGTTATTCGAAATACCAGCATTCGTTACACATCCGTATCCATCCATCTCACACACTCATTTTTAAAATAAGTTTACTTACTCTTTGAAGTCCAGTAGACCTCTGGATCCTCCTGCCTTCAGCTGCCTATCAGCCAGAGCCCACGCTGTGTGATCTTATCTCCCACACTATAGGCTCTGACCTTAGACAGCCTCTGGGGTTACTACAGGTGCGCTCATCTTAGAAGCATAATTAAGGGATATGAGATAAGCTATCAGGCTTTTTTTTAAGGATATACAGATGAAGTACCTTATTAAAGACTAATTAGTATAGTTTAGAAGCTATAATGGATAAATAAATGGACACAGTATTCCTCAATTTTCAATCAAATCCCAAAACTTCACAGTGACTATTCCTGTCAGTGTATTGAAGGTTTTAAACCAGGGCTTGACAAATTTGCTTTGGATCTAGGAGCCTGCTTAAAAAGTTAGGAGCCATTTTTTTTTTTTCCAACAATGAAAATACAATTCTTAAAGAAACACTATAGTCACTAGAACCACTACAGGCTAATGTAGTGGCTCTGGTATCTATAGCCTGTCCCTGCAGTCTTTTCCACATAAACACTGCCTAGTAACATCTCTAGTGGCAGTCACTTAAACGGCCACTAAAGTGTCTATTGCATGGAGGCGCAGAATGCTCCCCAAAAGAGATGCACTGATTTAATGCATCTCTATGAGGAGATGCTGTTTGATGCAGCATTTTACTGCGCATGCTCAATAGATTGATAATCTCAGCTATGGAGACTGGCCTTGGGGGAAAAATGGTGAGTAAAAACACCATTCCCAACTGATCGAAGGGGGTCTGGTGACCTAAACACGCACACTCACTAACAGACATTTGGACTGATACACACACACACACACACACACACACTCTGACAGACAGACCCACACACCTTTACTGAATAACAGACAGACATACACTTACTGACTGATAGGCAGACAAACACTCACTGACAGAGAGACACACACACACTGAGACAGGCAGACACACACACAGATTTCTAGATACACACAGTCAAACACACAATATATACACAATGTCACAGATACCCACATTAATAAATACATAATTTTAGCCACCCTCCTGTTTCCTAGCTTTTGAGTTCAGGAAGGTTGAGTCTCTGGGGTCTAGTAGGACTGGGCAGCAGCCGCAGGTGGTGGCAGTAGGGCTAGCTGCGGATGATGGGAGTGGGCTGCCGCTCGGTTCAGACTCCTCCTCCTGTATCTGTTTGCCGGGGGGAAGTGAACTTTAATTACTTTCTCCTTCCTCTCAGGCCGTGCAGGGAAAAGGGCCGGCAGCCGGCTTTGCAGAATGGGGGCGGGCTGTAGGCGTGCTCTGTGGTATGGGGCGAGCTCAGTGGAATAGGGGTGGGCAGCAAGCGAAGCAGATTTTACCAGGTGTCCTGTCAGCTTGTGGTTCCCCTGCGCAGCCTCAGCGCCGGAAGGAAGTATTTACATTACCTTCACCTCCTCCCGGGGCACAGGCGGACATAGAGCTTGCACGGCGTTGCAGGACAAGGGCTGACCAATCCCAGACGCCAGGGCAAAATTCTTAGTCGCCATGGCGATTTGGCGCCTGCGATTTGTCGAGCCCTGTTTTAAACCCCACATTAAGATATATTTAAAACCAAGATATAATTTAACTTAAAATACCCAAACGTCAAAAATTCTAAAAATAAAGTTATTAAAAAACAAAGTAAACTTAAAAAATATATCCCTTTACATTTACTGAATATTAGATAATTACAATTCTACATTAAAGCTTGATGGAAACAAAGTTTTGGATTTTTTTTAAGCTGTATATCCAAAACATTTCTTGGTGTCTTTATTTTTTTGTTTTGTTTACCACAGTATAAACTGTAACTTTGTAGGGCTTTTTTTGTAGGATTCTTTTTGGTTCTGAAAGACTGAAAACTGGTGTTTTTTCCATATGGAGGACCTACTTTTGTAAATGCGTGAACTTCATGTACGGTCTTCGGATGTACAATGCTATAGTACAATAGTGCAAAGAGCTCCCACAGCGGTTTCCATGTAAATAGAAAGATATTATACAGTGTAACACCAAATAAAGTGCAAAACCAGTTAAACGTTATTGCCATACAAAATACACTAATCAGCTACAACATTAAAATCACCTGCCTAACTCCTGACTGTGATGCCAAAACAGCTCTAATGTGTTGAGGCATGAACTCCTGGCTGTGGTTCAGCAGGTAGTCAAGTTTCCTCTACGATTTCAGTTACTTGGGAGGATGGTAAAAATAGGCCCACCAATTCTTCCAAACTACTGCAAGTGCAATGAATTATATAAATGGGACCATGGATCTCCTTGCACTACATGGGACTTGGTTTCTTCAGTTAGGAACAAGACGCAACACGTTCTGTGTACTTGGGATTAGGTATAATTAGTTTCTGAACACATTTTGCTGGATGGAGAGTTTGCTAATAATTAAAGTCCTCCACTTTTAGGTCGAGGTCTGGAAAATAATAGAAAAAGTGTATGGAACAAAAACGTTCTCTTACTGATGAAGGAACAGTGTAAAGGACAAATGGTTTAAACATAAATTTTGACCCAGTTACTTCCTGCACTCTTGCTGTGTGCTCCCAATGCCAGTAATTCAAATGAATGTACACAGATATACATGATGGTACGGAAAGTATAACTGGAAAGTTTCTTGAAATAGTGTGGTGTTATTGTACTGCCTTCAGATGTATAATGTTATAGTACAATAGTGCAAAGAGCTCCCAGAGTGTCTTCCATAAAAATAGAAAGGTACATATAATGTAAAACTAGATATTTTTTTTTAACTGGTTTTGCACTATATTAAGTTATTTAATTATAAAAAACACGGTTCAGACAACATTAAAACCTCCTGACTAATATCCTGTAGGTCCATGTTGTGCTGCCAAAACATCTATAATGCATCACGCCATGGACTCCACATGGACTTCTGAACGTGCCCTGTGATATCTTGCAGAAAATGATTAGAAGCAGATCTTTTAAGTCATGGTCATGAATTGTTCATGAATTGGATGTGTTGTTTCAACACAGGTTGAGATCTGGGGAATCTGGAGGCCAAGGCAACACAGTGAACTCTGTCATGTTCTTCCAACCATTTCTGAACATTTTTTGCAGTGTAGCAGGGTGCTTTATCCTGCTGCAAGATACTTCTGCCACCAAGGAACACCACTGCCATGTAAAGGTGATTATTATCCGCAACAATCTCTAGGTAGATGGTACATGTCAAAGCAACATCCACATAACTGCCCAACCCAGAGTATGATAACACTGCCCCTGCCAGCCTGCCTTCTTCCAATAGCGTACCCTCTTTCCCAAGTAAACAATGCACATGCACCAAGCCATCCACCAAAGAAAACGTGATTCATTAGAACAGACAAACTTCTTCTATTGCTCCATGGTCAAGGTTGGGGGCTTTTTTTGGAATATACCACAAGTGCGGTTTAATCTTTTGTCTACTCAGGAGACCCCATAGCGTGCTAATATAACTACAAATATCTAAGCACAGATAGCTCAGTATCTAGTGTGTCAATGTAACGAGTTACGGTTATCCTTAAAGACATCCTCTGTTAAAGTGGGATATAAATGTATTTATATACACAGTAACTTGTCATATGTATGATGATATCAGGCTTAGTACTCTTCATTCCCTCCTATTTTAATTCACATTTATTCACTTTTTTCTCTCTCGATAGTATATATGTAGAAGTGGTGTCCAGTTATCACTAATAAAGACTATAATCAAATTATCTCTAATTGTATCACTATTGTATTATTGTTATACTAGTGGTAATCTATGGAGATTTGACTCCATCTATTTGGGACTCGGATCTCGATTTGGTTTGTTTGTTGAAATTTATCAGGGGTTACAAACCTTACTGATTACAATACAGTCCCCTTTTCTTGCAATAGGGTTGGGTTATCACAATTTTTTTCAAAATATATGAGAATAATTGTTACAAACTACCCTTTGCCACTGGCTTTTGGAGGAGCCGGATTGCCAGCCTCCTGCCCTAGGACCATGGTCCTGCAAAAAGACATGCTAAAAAGTGACTTCCATGGGAAAATGTGCCTCTTCCCCCCCCCCCACCCATTTCCTGTCCTATTGTTCTACAGCAGGGTGTTGTCCCTGGGATACTGCCAGACCAGTTGAAACTGGCTGCTTTGTCTCTCCTAAATCTCCCATCAGCCCTTGCTATTTTCTGACCACACCCTTCCTTGTACTATAGTGCACTTTTAACATTGGACATATTGAGCGCTCAGATCCAAGCTATCTGTGGATATGTTGGACATATAGGTTTAACATTGTATTATATGAGTTATGTATTTTTATGTGGTTTTTGTAACAGTTTTTTTTACTTAGAGATATTTCCTGTTACTGGAGATAATTAAGTTACCACAGCCACTTAAGCCAATTTTCTCCAGAATAGAGGAGAAGATAGACCGGCCGCACAGTCTAAATCTGTGGAACTGTTTTGGGCATGAAATCATGCGCGCGGTCGGTCAAAAGAGACTTCCACAAAACCTTTGAACCCCTGCTCTGATCAGGGTGATTTTTGGATATGTTCTTCACTCAGATCAGGGCTATCCAGGGATGTATAGTTTGTGGGGATATGTTGTTCTTTTAGTGTGATTCTGGACTTTGGGTAAAACTGGATATTTTCTGCCTGTGGTAATTGAGTTAGTCCATTGTGTTTGGTGATTAGGGATTATTCTTGCTTTAGTAACGAATAATCTAAATTTTATTAATGACAAGAGGCGAACATTTGCTGATCTTTCTTTATTGAACCTCCCACCAAAGAAACAGTTAACAGTATTGAGAAAAAACATTAGCCAGAGTGCACTGTCATGGAATATAGTGTTATCAAGTCTGAGAGGGAACTGCCTGCACGAAAGGCTGAGGATGCGGCTGCTCCTCTGACTGAGTGTGCTCCAAAGGTGGAGTCGATCCCCGCTTGGGCAACTATCCACTTGATCCATCATGCAATGGTGGGAGTGGAGACTGGCTTGTGAGGTCTAACATAGGAAACCAGAAGGGGTGCCATAGAGGAACGTAGAGCAGCTGAGGTATCTATGTCGTGTCGGACACAACGCGCCACGCAGAGCAACGGTCTGTCCGGAAAGTAAGGGTAGAAGACTGAAGAGGAATTAGTCTTTGTATGTCTGGTGATATGGAATCTAACTTTCTCAGACGTGAAGACTATGGCATGATAGTCAAATGCTCGAATATTAGAGACCCTATGGAAGGATAGCAAACATAGGAGTAGTGCCAATTTAGCCGAAAGTTGGCGTAGTGCCAAGGACTCGTTAGAAGGCCAAGAATCTAAACAGGAAAAAACCTGGTTGACATACCGGAAGTTGGAGTATCTTGGTTTAGGGGGTCTGGCTAAGCAAATACCCTGTAAAAGTCGTCAAACAGAGGGGTGTTTCCCTATGGATAAGTTGTCAATAGAGTTGTGAGCTGCGGAAATAGTGGATCGAGCCATGTTGATCGATCTATAGGATTTACCTTGAGATATAGAGGGTAGAGATATAGTTTAGAACGGCTGTGAGAGATGCTGAAAATGTATCGATATCCCTTTCCAAACACCAGCCGACCCACCTATCCATGCGCCCAAGAGTACCATTTGAGAGTCTGAGCTGTTATTGAAAGTCCCAAGACATTCCAAGATCCCCGAAAACGGGCCAAGCTACTAGCTTGAGCCGTTCTTGGAGAGCGAGTGGATGACAGTCCCCCTGCTGGATTCTTGAAGATGTCGGGAATTGAGGCAGTAGGATTGGATAATTCACAGATAGTGCTGGCAAGGTTGGGAACCAGGTCTGGGCCCTCCACAAAGGTCTTACTATGACTATTGTCACTGCTAGAGCTTTGACTCGATAGAGGGTGCGTTGGATCATGGAAAATTGTGGGAACGCGTAGGCTCCAGTCTGTGGCCAAGGATGTAGAAATGGATCGACCGCTCCCTGACAGGAGATCTGGCAGCCAGCTGAAAAGGCCTCCGTCTGGTGATTCAACCGAGATGCAAAGAGGACCAGCGTGAGGGGCCGGCAAAGACAGTGGATCTGATTAAAAACAGGACTGGGTCCAGTTGCCAGTCACTGACATCCCTCCAATGACGGGAGAACCAGTCTGCAACTATATTGTCTGTATCTGGTAGGTATTCCGCTTGTATGGAGAGATTTCTCTCGAGGCAGAATTGATGAAGGTCCTTCGTGAGGTTGGAGAGCAATTTCAGAGGAAATACAGTGTTTACATTGATTGATAGGAATACCTATCACTCAGACGGCCACCAGAGGGACTTCCTATCATGTAGGGCCCTAAAAAGGCCTTGTACACGTCAGACGTTTTAAAATACGTTTGACGTGTGCAGGAGAGAGAAGGCACTGTGTGCGCGCGCCTTCTCTCTCCTGCCTGTCAGCAGATGAGAGGTGGCTGGCAAAGACCGTGAGCTGAGCTGTCAGTCAGCTCAGCGCCGCACACACCACGCTCATGCGCGATAGTGTGCTCAGGACTTCAGATGGCGGCATGAATGCCGCCCTATGAAGAATGTGCGGCAAAGCCGCGCATGCGCACAAGGGAGCAATGACTCTTCCAAATGGAAGCATCTGATTGCTCCCTGCTCGTGCCCGCCTATATCATTTTGACGAAATAGGGGGCGCGGCTTCACAAGGCTCTCGGTGCTGGAACCAGGTGAGTAAAATCCTCTGCCTGGAAAGTCCCTTTAATGTTTTTTCTCAATACTGTTAACAGTTTATTTGCTGCTGGGAAGTTCAGTACAGAAAGATAAGCAAATATGAAGCCTCCTGTCTTGCCATAAAAATTGTATCACAGGCAGAGGGGAGGGTTTGTGTACATTAGCTGGGTGTGTCTAACTATACAATACTGTGTTGATTGGCTGTTGTGACTGTGTCCTTTGCATCACAAGGTCCACGTGGGTGGCAACCTTGTGGGGAAAAACTGTATATAAGAAATGCCTTTGGACTCATTAAACCAGTTCTACTTGACCTGTAACTCGCAGCCTTGATTCATGTTTGGAGGGGACAGCTATAATCACTACAGGGATTGCTATGCTCTGCATACTCTCTTGGCTTCACTGAGCTTGTTCCTGTTACTGTTTCACTCTCTGGGAGGAAGAGAGGTTCACCCACTGGAACCTGGTGGGTAGAAGACGGCGAGACCCCAACCAAGCTGCAGCGGTCCGTGGGGTCTGCAGTGCTTATGGTGTCTAGTGAGCGCTAGGAGCATCCTTTCTACGGTCCAACCCTCAGTTAGCCTGGGGCTACTGTATAAATAATTTAGATTTAAAAAAATTTAATAAAATAAAAAATAGAATAAATACAAACAGCTTGGTTTTGTATTGTTCGCAACTCCCTGCAACTTGAGCCACAAACTGGTTATACAACAAACAGATATATTTACTTTATCTATACCTCCAGAGTAGGCCAGTATACTTGGCCGGTATGATATACAATGTATTGTTAATGCCAATAATAGTATATAGTTTTATGTTAAATGGTTCTGTCACCTAATCTGTACATACTTCACTTTGTAGTACTGGTTTGGTTTTAGGGTATTGAACCTCTACACTTTTTGCCTTACACTTTTCTATTTATTTATACTTACTGAGAAGTTTCAGTACTTATTTTCTCAATCTTCCAGGTGTATATATCAATTTAGTAAATTTTTCTCCAAATTGACCTCCCTTCTTAGGGCAGCCACTTGCTCGAACAGGACTTTACATTTAGTTTTTGTCTTGCTGTTGGGGTACCTTAGTTGGCCTTTGTTAATATTTTTTCCTCTTGTGCCACTAGTTAGCAATCCCATGAGGTCAATCCACAACCTCAACTAATAAAGTATTTTTCGAACTTCAGCCCAAATCATAATTAGTGCCTCACAACCCTGACTCCTTGACAATGCAGTTAGGGCCTCACGTGTCCCAGGACAATAGAAACATAGAAAAATAGAATGTGACAGCCCATCTAGTCTGCCCAATTTTTAAAAAATACTTTCATTAGTTCCTGGCCTTATCTTATAGTTAGGATAGCCTTATCCATATCCCACGCATGCTTCAACTCCTTTACTGTGTTAACCTCTACCACTTCAGCTGGAAGCCTATTCCATGCATCCACTACCCACTCAGTAAAGCAATACAATTTTTTAAACCTTTGCCCCTCTAATTTAAGACTATGTCCTCTTGTTATGGTAGTTTTTCTTCTTTTAAATATGGTCTCCTGCTTTACTGGGTTGTTTCCCTTTATGTATTTACCGTATTTTTCGCTCCATAAGACGCACCTCACCATAAGACGCACCTAGTTTTTAGAGGAGGAAACCCAGAAAAAAAAATATTCTGAACAAACTGTTCCATAGTGTTTCTTACCATGGGACAGTTTGTTCAGAATATTTTTTTTTCTCCCCTGTCCCATAATGATCTTTAACCCCCCTTTCCTCTGTCCCATAGTGATTGTTAACCCCTCCTACCCTGTCCCATAGTGATTGTTAACCCCTCCTACCCTGTCCCATAGTGTTCTTTAACCCCTCCTCCCCTTGTCCATTAGTGTTCTGATCCCATAGTGTCCCCCCTCCCATTGTCCCATAGTGCACTTTCCCTCCCATAGTGTCCCCCCCTGCCCTTGTCCCATAGTGTCTCCCCCTCCCCTTGTCCCATAGTGTCCCCCCCTCCCCTTGTCCCATAGTGTCCCCCCTCCCCTTGTCCCATAGTGTCTCCCCTCCCTTTCTCCCATAGTGTCCCCCTCCCCTTGTCCCATAGTGTCTCCTCCCCTCCCCTTGTCCCATAGTGTCTCCTCCCCTCCCCTTGTCCCATAGTGTCTCCTCCCCTCCCCTTGTCCCATAGTGTCTCCTCCCCTCCCCTTGTCCCATAGTGTCTCCTCCCCTCCCCTTGTCCCATAGTGTCTCCTCCCCTCCCCTTGTCCCAAAGTGTCTCCCCCTCCCCTTGTCCCATAATTACTTACCTGTCTTGGAGCGTGGGCCGGCTTCACAGCGCGCTCCGCGGTCCAGGAACTAATATTTCAGGTTCCGGTTTCCGGCGGGACTGAAAGGAAGTGTGCACACTCAGTGTGCACACTTCCTTTCAGTCCCGCCGGAAACCGGAACCTGAAATAGAAGTTCCTGGACCGCGGAGCGCGCTGTGAAGCCGGCCCACGCTCCAAGACAGGTAAGTAATTCTTCACATTCGCTCCATAAGACGCACAGACATTTCCCCTCACTTTTGAGGGGGAAAAAAGTGCGTCTTATGGAGCGAAAAATACGGAATGTTTCTATCATATCCCCCCGTCTCGTCTTTCCTCCAAGCTATACATGTTAAAGGAACACTATAGTCACCTAAATTACTTTAGCTAAATAAAGCAGTTTTAGTGTATAGATCATTCCCCTGCAATTTCACTGCTCAATTCATTGTCATTTAGGAGTCAAAGCACTTTGTTTCTGTTTATGCAGCACTAGCCACACCTCACCTGGCTATGATTGACAGAGCCTGCATGAAGAAAAAACAGGTTTCACTTTCAAACAGATGTAATTTACCTTAAATAATTGTAATCTCAATCTCTAAATTGAACTTTAATCACATACAGGAGGCTCTTGCAGGGTCTAGCAAGCTATTAACATAGCAGGGGATAAGAAAATCTTAATTAAACAGAACAGAAATAGGGCTCTCTTTACAGGAAGTGTTTATGGAAGGCTGTGCAAGTCACATGCAGGGAGGTGTGACTAGGGTTCATAAACAAAGGGATTTAACTCCAAAATGGCAGAGGATTAAGCAGTGAGGCTGCAGGGGCATGTTCTATACACCAAAACTGCTTCATTAAGCTAAAGTTGTTCAGGTGACTATATAGTGTCCCTTTAAGTTACTTTAACCTTTCCTTGTAAGTTTTATCCTGCAATCCATGAGCCAGTTTAGTAGCCCTTCTCTGAACCCTCTCTCTAAACAGTATCAATATCCTACTGTTTATACCTCTCCCTATACAACCAAGCATTCTGCTAGCATTTCCTGCTGCTCTATTACATTATCTGCCTACCTTTAAAGGACCACTCTAGTGATAGGAAAACACACTCTTTTTCCTGGCACTATAGTGCCCTGAGGGTGCCCCCACCCTCAGGGTCCCACTCCCGCCGGGCTGAAGGGGGAGGAAGAGGTTAAAATCGTACCTTTTTTCCAGCCCTGGGCTCCCTCTGCGCTGGGGACTCTCCTCCTCCTTTCCCCGTCATTGGCTGAATGCGCATGCGCGGCATGAGCCGTGCCCACATTCAGCCAGTCCACAGGAAAAAAATTCCCAATGCTTTCCTAGGGACGCTGGCGTCTTCTCACTGTGAAAATCACAGTGAAAAGCACGGAAGCGCCTCTATCGACTGTCAATGAGACAGCCACTAGAGGCTGGATTAACCCTATTGTAAACGTTTACAGCAGAAAGGGTTAATCCTAGATGGACCTGGCACCAAGACCACTTCATTAAGCTGAAGTGGTCTGGGTGCCTATAGTGGTCCTTTAAGTAATCAGAAATAATCACCCCTAAATCCCTTTCCTCAGATGTTGAGGTTAAGACTATCAAATATTCTGTTCTCTGCCCTTGGGTTTTTACGTCCAAGATGCATTCTCTCAAATATCTTTATTGTCACCACAATGTCTACTTAACCCCTTAAGGACACATGACATGTGTGACATGTCATGATTCCCTTTTATTCCAGAAGTTTGGTCCTTAAGGGGTTAAACAACAGCCTAACTCATACGTAGTGCCGCTCAATGCCACCTGGAAACTAGTTTGTAAGTCATTAATTAGAACTTATTTGTTTTGCCACTTGGCATGAGATAGGTCAGCCAGTACCTGGGTGTTTTACAGTTTGTCCTACTGACCCATAGTGGGACTCATTAAAACCTTTTCAGTATAACAATTTTCTTCTGTTTCAGATATGGTTATAATAGCCCTACAACACGTGGAATGAGAGTGGAGGAGAGAAAGAAGATGGAATTAGGGGATGATAAACATTCTGACAATTTTATGTCAGGTCCAGATTTGGGTGATGCACCAAGACACGAAGCATTGGGAAGAGACAGTATTTCCTTACAGCAGCTAGTCAGGAGCACTGATTACATCTAATACATTATCTTACAACCAGCATAGGTTCAGGTTTTAAACACTCCTCACTGGATTACGGAGGCGCCCCTAGGGTCTCCAGCGCCCTTGGCGAGAAACCATACCCCTCATATCATGAAAAAACAAAAACATAATTTTTTTAGATCAAAGTTGTCCACCATGTAAAGGGGAGTTAAAGAAATAAATCTAGCATTATGTTTCCTCATACTTCAGGTCCCATAAAAAGTGAATAAAGAGGAATTAAAAGTTCCTGAGTCCTGTCAGCCACCCAAAGCCCCTTCTCTATTTATGAAACCACTACAAGGAGAACGCTATCTGCTAGTGCACATAAAATCACAAATCTTCTTATACAATGCTCTCCCAATAATGCCAATGATACGGTTTGCTCTATTGCAGCGTTTCCCAAACCAGTCCTCAAGACCCACCAACAGTCCAGGTTTTGTTAGCGTCTCAATTGGAATAAAACAGGGAAATACATAAATCCTGGATTGTTGGTGGGCCATTAAGACTGGTTTGGGAACCACTGTGAATCTGTTATCAGCTATAAATCATAAATATATATTTACACTTTGGTGATGTGCCAGTGGGATGCTTGTCACCATATTGCAAGCCTAACACAGGGCACCTCACACCTTTTTACAAGCATAACACAGGGCACATCACAGGGGACGTCACACCATATTAGTGCCGAAACCAGGGGGTTGGCTGCACTCACCTTAACATACATAAATCGTATAAATTGGCTTTCAGCAGAACCCAACAAAAAAGAGAAAAATCCAGCGCGCTCCCTTAACCACTAAACAGCAACTTCGTGGCTGACAGATTTTTTTTTAGTTTTTTTAGAAACACCTAATCTAATAATGCCTAGATTAGGTTAAAAAAAAAAATAATGTCAGCCCCAAAGTTGCTGTTTAGTGGTTAAGGGAGTGCGCTGGATTTTCTCTTTTTTATTGTATAAATTGGCCCCCAGCAGCACCCTATTTATGCATGTGCTGTTGAGTGCAGCCAGTCCCCTGGTTTCTCATATCCCAGGGCCCTATTTAGCCATGTACTGCAGAGAACTCCAGATGGAATTTTTTCCCCATGTAATTAGTTTATGAAGCAGACATTAGGCTGTTATAAGAGGACCTGCCAAAGATGGGGTACATTGACGTTGTGTCAGGCTTATGCAAGGTATGATCATATAATGCAGGGCTCGACAAATCCCAGGCGCCAGATCACCATGGCGACTAAGAATTTTGCCCTGGCGTCTGGGATTGGTCAGCCCTTGCCCTCCTCCTCCTCCTGTCTCAACGCCGTGCAAGCTCTCTGTCCGCCGGGAGGAAGTGAAGGGAACTGTAAATAATTCCTTCCAGCGCTGAGGCCACGCAGGGGAACCACAAGTTGGCAGGACACCTGGTAAAATCTGCTTTGCTTGCTGCCAGTCCCCATACTCCAGAGCACGCCTCCGGCTCACCCCTGTACCGCAGAGCATGCCTCCAACCCACTACCATTCTGCAGAGCCAGCTGCCCACCTCTTCCCCTGCGCAGCCTCAGAACAAGGAGTAAGTGATTCAAGTTCACAAGCTCCCGGCGAACAGATATACAGGAGGAGGAGGAGGAGGATGGGGAGTCTGAACAGAGCGGCAGCCCACTCCCATCAGCCGCAGCTAGCCTTACTGCAACCACCTGCTGCCCAGTCCTACTAGACCACAGGGAAGCCACCATCCTGAACCCAACAGGTAGGCAACAGGAGAGTGGCTAAAATTATGTATTGTTTTTATGTGGGTATCTGACATTGTGTGTATCATGTGTATGTCTCTGTGTGTATCTAGAAATCTTTGTGCGTGTCTGCCTGTCAGTGTGTCAGTGAGTGAGTGTCTGTCAGTGTTTCCCATCAGTGTCTCTTCCCCATGTCTCTCTCCCTCTCCCCCATGTCTCCCTCTCCCCATCCCATGTCACCCCCCTCCCCCCATCCCATGTCTCCCTCTCCTCCCCTCACATGTCACCCCCCATCCCATGTCTCCCTCTCCTCATCCCATGTCTCCCTCTCCTCCCCATATCACCCTCCCCATCCCATGTCACCCCACATCCCATGTCTCCCTCTCCTCCCCTCCGTCACCCCCCTCCCATCCCATCTCCCTCCCATGTTCCCCCCTCCATGTCTCCCTCTCCCCATCCGTGTCTCCCTCCCCATCCGTGTCCCCTCCTCCTTACTGTGTCTCCCTCTCCCCTTGCTGTGTCTCCATCTACCCCATCCCATGTCTCCCTCATCCCATGTCTCCCCACCCCATGTCACCCCATCCCATGTCTCCCTCTCCTCCTCCTCATCCATGTCTCCCTCCCCATCCATGTCTCCCCCCACCCCTCTCCCATCCCATGTCTCCCTCTCCTCCCCGTCACCCCATGTCTCCCTCTCCATCCCCGTCTCCCTCTCCACCCCCTCCCATCCATGTCCCCATCCCATGTCACCCCATCCCATGTCTCCCTCTCTCCCCGTCACCCTCCCCATCCATGTCTCCCTCTGCTCCTCATGTCACCCTCCCATCCCATGTCACCCCCATCCCATGTCTCCCTCCTCCTCATGTCACCCCCCCTCCCATCCCATGTCTCCCATCCTCTCCTCCCCTCCATGTCTCTCCTCCCATCCCATGTCTCCTCTCCTCATGACTCCCTCTCTCTCCTCATGTCTCCCCATCTCCATCCATGTCTCCATCATGTCTCCCCATCTCACCATCCATGTCTCCCATCATCCATGTCTCCTGTCTCCCATCCCATGTCACCCCCTCATCCCATGTCACCCCCCTCCCATCACCCTCTCCCCATCCCGTCACCCCCTCCCCATCCATGTCACCCCCATCCTCCCTCCTGTCCCCTGTCCCCATGTCACCTCCCCTTTGTCCCATCCCATGTCACTTTCTCTCCCCATGCCCCTCCCTGTCTCTCTCTGATGGCCGCGTGCTCTCACACTGAGAGCCGGTTAGTCAAGTGACAACAGGCGCTCCTACGCCGAATGGCAGGAGGGGGAGGAGCTTCCCCCTCCTAGTGAGTACTGTGCGTGCGGTTTCCTACTGGAACTGCACGCTTCCATGGGATGTGTGCTTGTGTGGCTGTTAGAGATTGTGTACATGTATTAGGGAGGCAGTGTTGTGTTTCTGTTGGTATGTGTGTGTATTACAGGTATGTCATCTTCATATATGTCTACGTATGTATTAGGCAATTTGTGAGTATTCGGGAAGGACAAAGATTTATTTTTTATTTTTTTAGGGCTGCCTTGGGGGGGGGGGGGCTGTGGAGTTGCTGTATATCCAGGCAGGGAGTGCATCTCCCGCAGGCATACCAGGATGCTGTAAATGGACCTGGCTGCAGTCCTGCAACCGCTCCTTACACTGCTCAGGTCTCATGGCCACCAGGATTTAAGGTGACATCATACCCGGCGGCCATGTAAAGGGCAAAGTGAGCATGGGACAGGCTGCTAATGGTAATCTGTGCTGTGTGGGAGTGTCAGTGTCCATGTGTTTGTGTATCAGTCAGTGTGCTTGTATGGGTCAGTGTGTGTGTGTATGGGGCCACTTGAGTCCCTTGCACAAGTAGATAAAAAAAAAAAAAGCACTTCACACTCAAGGGAAAGAGACAGGGCAACAACTTTATTGTAATGGACATGAACACTATTGGATTTTGGATATTTCAACACAGGAGGATATGTAAGGAGGTCTGGTGTGCATTGGTGTGTTTGGTTGGAAGATGGAATAGGAACTCACATGCTACTGCCACCCCCTCCTATAGGATC
>OW240920.1:131834151-131852576 GCA_933207985.1 Pelobates cultripes
AAATTTACCACCTGTATTTATCAAACAATATAGACTCCCATTAGCATCATATGATGGTCTACAAGACATCATTCAGAATTTAAAGGAAAGGGGCATTATACGTCCAGTGCACAGTTCGTATAATAATCCGATCTTGGGGATTTTGAAACCTAATGGACAATGGCGTTTATGCGCTGACTTACGACAGCTAAATAAACGCGTCTATATGTCTGGTTGGCCAACGCCATACATAGACCAATGTTTGGTACAAATGCAGGGATCCAAAATATTCACTGCCATTGACTGTGCGTAGGGATATTGGACTGTACCAGTCCATAATGAAGACCAATACAAATTGGCCTTCACATTTGGAAAGCAGCAGTATACCTGGACCCGTATGCCTTTCGGTTATATAAACTCTGGTCATGAATTCGCTGTGTTCATGCATAAAGCTATGCCTGACGCACTCGAGAGAGGAGCGTTATCATATGTCGACGATGTCTTGCTGAAAAGCACTTCCTTTGATAAGCATATCTTGGAGATTAGACATGTTCTCACTCAGTTAAGAGAGGCAGGGATTAAACTGTCTTTACAAAAGGCACAATGGTGTCGCACCCATGTCAATTTCCTCGGACATGAGGTAACTTCTGAAGGATTAAATCCCCAGAGGAAGAAGATTGAAGCTGTAATTAAGGCTAAAACACCTTCAAACATCAGGGAATTAAGATCGTTCCTTGGTATGACTAACTACTCCCGTAAGTTTATAGATAACTATGCAGAAATAACTAAACCACTCTTACACCTGCTTAAAAAGGAAACTACCTGGAACTGGGGGGAGCCTCAGGACCAAGCGGTAAGTGAACTGAGGAAGAAGCTCACTCAGGCACCCTGTTTAGCATACCCAGAGGGGGGTAAACCCTTCTATCTGGAGACAGGATATACAGATTTAAGCATAAGTGCTGTTCTGTATCAGAAGCAGGACAGTTTAAACAAGGTTATTGCATATGCTAGCAAGACTTTGTCACCTGTTGAAGTTAAATTCAACACGTGTGAGAAGGCGTTATTATCGACTGTCTGGGCACTACAAAATTTTCGTAGCTATATCCAAGGTGAGAAAATAATTGTAGAAACAGCTCACCAACCTCTACAGTATCTGCAGAGTCAAAGAATTAGAGACGGTAATCTCTCTAACAGTCGAATTACTGCATGGACTCTATCCTTACAGGGATGGCCGTTAGAAGTCCGTTATAAACATAATAAGAGAAGCCCAGTTGCCCAAGGTTTAGCAGAATTGCATGACTGTACTGCCCCATCTCTGGATGATAATGACACCGGAGATGATTTCCTAGAAGAGCAATTGCTATCTCCTTATAAAGTTTATGACGAGGAATACTGTCGACCACTACCGTGGGTATACATTGATGGTTGTTCATATCACCACGTCGTTTGTGCTGAACGGAAGTTAGTTGCAGGTATCGGAATCGCCTGGATAGGTGATTATCCTAATGTATCTATAGGATACAATATTGGTCCCAAAAGCAGTCAGATAGCCGAACTCTGTGCAGTATATAAGACCATTCAAATGGCAATAGAATATGGTATCAAAGAATTCGTTATTATAACTGATTCCAACTATGTTCGCAACAGTTTCGTCGAATATCTGCCTAGCTGGAAACGAAACCAAATGCTGAAAAGCAATAACAAACCTGTTAAACATGGGAAATTGTTTTGTAAAATCGATGAGCTGGTTAAGGAAAATGGTTTATCCATATATTGGAAGAAAACCAAAGGCCATTCTAAAATAGAAGGTATTGACAAGGATGGTAATGACTTAGCTGATTCACTGGCAAAACAAGCTGCCATCAATGGTGAAACCCTTGTAGCGGAGATGCAGTAGTACCCAGGTTATCTCCGCTTATAATCCAAGTGAGACTCAGGAACAAGTAAATAGTAAATCCAAAGGCAGGGTTTCCAGCAGGTAAAATACAGCAATATCCCAACAGCAATCCCAATAACTGGACGACACACAGTTTCAGGAGCATAACTGACAAGCCTTTAATCACAGTCTCCTTATAAAGCATGCTCCCATGCAAGGGAGGGATTTACAGTAATTATTACAGTAGCCAATTCTGTCCTGGTAACCTCCCACACATCCCCTCCCCTCAGCCAGCATCATAATCCCCTTAGCCAGCACACCAATTCCCCCCATTTCTGGATGTACCCCTAAACGTAGGGGTACCCCTTTAAATCATACATCCCCAGGTAGCCCTGATCTGGGTGAACAACATATCCAAAAATCACCCAGATCGGACCAGGGGTTCGGGAAAAGTATGGAGGGAATAAAATGACCGACCGCACGAACAGAGCTAGCCGAATTCGGTTCCATGTGAATGGGCCTTGCGGTCGGTCCTGGCATAAGGGAATAAAATACACAAAAGCCTCTAGCTATAGAGGCTAGGGGGGGTTCGCCTGAATCCCCTCGTTCGGTATTCTCTATTTACCGAACGAGGGGCCGTTCGGTAGTTTGGAACCGAACGGACCAGGGCTGTGGAGGTCTCAGCGGTGTTCGCCTACTCGAGTGTCCGATTTTAGTTCCAGACACTCGACGGCAAAACACCGCTGTTCGGGAGTTTTAAAATGGCGCCGCCACGTGTTCGTTTGTCGAATGGCGGCCACCCCCGAGAACAAAGGACGGCTACTTACTGTTCAATTACCCGTTCGCAACAATGTTGCAACGGGTAATTGAGGACACACTTCACATAGGGGAGGTCTGGTTGTTCGGTAGTTTCATTCGAATAAACTAAGGGAATGAAACTACCGAACAATCAGAGGAATACAATTCTTTTTCAATACACAGAAAATACAGCAGATACACGGATGCAGCTTTATACAGTATTTTTGTAGGGTCTCCTGGTGCAATCCGCTACACTGCTCCCCTTGCCCACAAGCTGGCATACACAGTCTGATCCAACACGGATCGGCTTGGGGATGTCCGGGGAGGCTCACGGATCATTTCTCTAGGTCAGTTTGTCGAGACAACCCATCAGCATTTCCATTCTGTTTACCCGGGCGGTACTGGATATTAAAGTCAAAGGGCTGCAGCGCCAGACTCCAGCGCAGCAGCCGGGCATTGTCCCCAGCCACCCGGTTTAGCCATACTAGCGGGTTGTGATCCGTGAGCAGGGAAAAAGCTTGTCCGTACAAATAGGGCTGTAATTTCTTCAGGGCCCACACCACAGCCAGGCATTCTTTCTCGATGGCGGCGTAGCTTACTTCTCGAGGTAACAGTTTCCGGCTGATGTAAGCCACGGGATGTTCTCCGCCATCGGCCCCGACTTGGCTTAATACTGCTCCCAATCCAAACATAGAAGCGTCTGTGTGGACAAGAAAACGTTTAGTTGGATTGGGAGCTGCCAAGACAGGGGCATTTGTCAATGCATCTTTTAACAACTGAAATGCCTGTTCACACTCCGGGGTCCAGGTTACTTGGCGGGGTAGGTTTTTACGGGTCAAGTCGGTGAGAGGTTTGGCCAGGGCACTGTAATTCGGGACAAATTTCCGGTAGTATCCGGCCGTTCCTAAGAACGCTAACACCTGGGTCTTAGTCCTAGGGGTGGGCCATTGAGCTACAGCCTCTACTTTGGCTGGTTCCGGCTTTTGCTTGCCGCATCCTACCCGATGACCTAGGTACTGTACTTCAGCCATTCCTATGCTGCATTTGGCTGGTTTCAGCGTTAAACCAGCGGCCCTAATCCTATCTAGGACCGCTCCTATATGGGTCAGGTGTTCCTGCCAGGTATTGCTGAAAATGGCAATATCGTCGAGGTATGCGCAGGTATAATCCTGGAACCCATCTAGGAGGCGGTCCACCATCCGCTGAAAAGTAGCCGGGCGTTTTTCATCCCAAACGGCATGACCTTAAATTGGTACAAGCCGAATGGGGTGACAAAGGCCGACTTAGGGATGGCGTCTTGTGCCAAGGGTATTTGCCAATACCCTTTACACAAGTCAATTGTGGTGAGATAGTGCCCCCTCGCCATCCGATCCAGGAGTTCGTCTATCCTGGGCATGGGGTAGGCGTCCGATACCGTCTTCTCATTTAATCTCCGGTAGTCTACACAAAACCGGGTCGTGCCGTCCCGCTTTGGTACTAGGACTACCGGAGATGCCCAGGGGCTGTCAGAGGGCTCAATCACCCCCAGCTGGAGCATCTCATCTATCTCCTTGCGCATGTTCGCCCGTACCGCTTCTGGGATGCGGTACGGGGTCTGACGCATGGGAAGTTGCCCTGGGGTGTCTACTCGGTGGGTGGCCAGAGGAGTGTAACCAGGTACATTAGAGAAGATATCCTGCTTCTCCCTCAACAGCTGTTGTACCTCGCTCCGCTCCTGTGGGCTCAACCGATCCCCCAGGGTGACCTCCCCTAAGTCCCCGGATAACTGACCCTCTCCCAGCAGATCCGGGAGAGGTAGACTGTCAAACTCCTCGGAGTTAGGCGCACATATAGCGGTCACTTCCTCCGAGCGCTCCTGGTAGGGCTTCATCATGTTCACATGGAGCATGCGTCGCCCCCAGTACCAACGCACGAGCCGATTATATAAGTGGTGTCACACCGTTGTTCCACCACCTTATAAGGGCCCTGCCAGGCGGCCTGTAGCTTATCGTGTCGGACAGGTTTTAAGATTAACACCTTCTGCCCGACCTGAAAGCTACGGTCCCTGGCGCCCCGATCATACCATGTGCGTTGGCGTGTCTGAGCCGCCTGCAAATTCTCGCGTACCGTCTGAGTTAAGGCCTCAAGGCGGTCTCGGAATGCCAACACATAGGGTATGATGGGGGTACCGTCAGTGCTCCGTTCTCCCTCCCAATGCTCTCTGATCAAATCTAAAGGCCCTCGTACCCTGCGGCCAAACAATAGTTCAAACGGGGAGAACCCAGTGGATTCCTGCGGCACCTCCCGGTAAGCAAAGAGGAGGTGCGGCAGGAACTTCTCCCAGTCCTTGTGGGTCTCTGCGAAGGTTTGGAGCATTTGTTTCAATGTACCGTTGAAACGTTCGCAGAGCCCATTCGTCTGGGGGTGGTAAGGGGAACTAATGACCGGCTTAATGTCACAAAACTTCCAGAGGCGCTGCGTGACTTCGGCGGTGAACTGGGTGCCCTGATCGGAGACAATCTCCCTGGGGAGTCCCACCCGGGAGAATATCTTCATCAGGGCTTCGCTACTGTCTCAGCCTGTATATTCGTCAGGGCCACCGCCTCTGGATATCTAGTGGCATAATCTACTACGGTCAGGATAAATCTTTTACCTGACGGGCTTGCTTTGTTGAGGGGTCCTATTAGGTCAACTGCTACCCTGCTAAAGGGTTCCTCGATTATGGGGAGGGATGTAACTTGGCCTTGCGCCGGTCCCCCCTTTTCCCCACCCTTTGACAGGTATCGCACGTGTTGCAATACCTGCGCACCTCCTGGCTAATTCCCGGCCAAAAGAAACTTTGGGTTAACCTGTATCGGGTCCTGCTGACCCCTAAATGTCCAGATAGCGGAATGTCATGGGCTATCCGCAGTAACTCCGCCCGGTACCGCTGAGGTACCACTAACTGCCTCATCACAATCGGGTCTGACCCGGATACCTGCTTATCCGTCTCCCGATATAACAGCTGGTTGTCCCAAATAAACCTTTCGCCCTCCCCCCCAGGCGTGTCTGCTGTCACCTTGTCCCTATACACCTGCAAGGTGGGATCCGTCACTACCTCAGCTGCAAATTCGCTAGGAGGGGCCCAGGGAACACAGTCAGGGGAAGGGGAAGGATCTCTTACCTGGACCTCCGGGAGTGTGTTGTAGTCCTGGGTGCGGGCCTGTTGTCGAGTGACCACAGGGTGAGCTTCTCCTGTGATGGGTGTCTGGGGCTCAAAAGCCGATGTGAGCCTCCCCAGATCGTTCCCCAATAAAACCTCCGCCGGTAACTGCGGCATCAACCCCACCTCCACATGCCCTGCCCCCGCTCCCCAATGCAAATGTACCCTTGCTGTGGGTAGCCGGTATACTGCTCCCCCGGCTACCCTGACGGCCACAGTCTTACTAAGTTTAGCTTGGTCTGAGACCAGGTGACTTTTTACCAGGGTGATGGTGGCTCCTGAGTCACGTAGCCCCTGAACCGCTTTACCCTCCAGATACACGGTCTGCCTGTGATGCTGGCGGTTGTCTGCGTTAGCCTGGACGGGATCTGCCTCGTGCAGTACCTCCCACTGCTCTACGGTTGTGATGGGAACTGCTGAACCATACGGTGTGGCCACGATGTCCTGGTAGTGATGGGCTGCGGCGGCTCTCGGTGGTGGTGGTGGACCGGGTCGGATCCAGGTGGAACGGTCCCGCAGCTGGGGGCATTCCCTTTTATAATGTCCCCACTTCTGGCAGTGGTGGCAAGGGCCCGACGTGGGCTGGCGGAAACGTGGCTGTGTAGCGGGTGGTGGTGGTGGTGGCAGTGACCTTGGTAGAGCTGGCGTGTAGTTATTTCCCCCAAAGGTTTTAAAAGGTACTTTTGGAGCTGCAGGTTTTTGCTGCCTGCGTGCATCCAGGTACTCATCTGCCTTCCTGGCTGCTTCGGTAAGGGAGGTAGGGTTTCTGTCTCTTACCCACTCCTGTACCTCGCTGGTTACTCCTTCATAAAATTGCTCCAGCAGTACCATTTGCAATACATCCTCCATAGACCGTGCCTTGCTCGCTTGCACCCACCCCAAGACTGCTCGTTGTAGTCTGCATGCCCACTCAGCATGTGAGTCTTTCTCCACCTTCTTTAGATCCCTGAATCTCCGCCGGTATGCTTCTGGTGTTATAGCATACCTGGCCAATATAATTTCTTTCACTTTGTGATAATTCCGAATTTCATCATTCGGTACAGTCCGGTATGCCTCAGCTGCCCTCCCAGTTAACCTTCCTGCCAAAATGGGTACCCAGTCCTCTGCGCTGATTCTATGCAGTGCACACAGTCTCTCGAAATCTTGCAGGAAAGCGTCTATATCTTCCTCTGCCTCCACATATGTTTTAAAAGCCTGGTACGGTATTTTTGGCTTACCTTCATGTGGCATATTTACTGCAGAGCTGCGTTCTGGGGCCGCTGTTTGACTCCTCAGTATAAACTCCTGGACCTCCGTTATCGTTTTGGAAATAATCTCTGTTGGAGGGTGTTCCCCATAGAAAGACAGCCGAAATTGTACCTGCCTCTGGAACTCCCTTTGTTCCGGTGTTTCTCCCGAATTCCCCTGTTCGGGAACCGAATCGCCTTCCATTCGGTACTCCGCCATCAGTTCAGTGATAAGTGCCGCTTTTGTCTTATTGCTGGCTTGTATACCCTTTGCCTCCAGAAGGTCTTTTAGCGTGGAGCGTTTTAGTGTGGCAAAATCAATCTCCATCCGTACTCCATTTAGGCTTGTTCCTCTGTGAGTCTGGATCCCAGCGCTGCCAACCAATGTAGCGGAGATGCAATAGTACCCAGGTTATCTCCGCTTATAATCCAAGTGAGACTCAGGAACAAGTAAATAGTAAATCCAAAGGCAGGGTTTCCAGCAGGTAAAATACAGCAATATCCCAACAGCAATCCCAATAACTGGACGACACACAGTTTCAGGAGCATAACTGACAAACCTTTAATCACAGTCTCCTTATAAAGCATGCTCCCATGCAAGGGAGGGATTTACAGTAATTATTACAGTAGCCAATCCTGTCCTGGTAACCTCCCACACATCCCCTCCCCTCAGCCAGCATCATAATCCCCTTAGCCAGCACACCAATTCCCCCCATTTCTGGATGTACCCCTAAACGTAGGGGTACCCCTTTAAATCATACATCCCCGGGTAGCCCTGATCTGGGTGAACAACATATCCAAAAATCACCCAGATCGGACCAGGGGTTCGGGAAAAGTATGGAGGGAATAAAATGACCGACCGCACGAACAGAGCTAGCCGAATTCGGTTCCATGTGAATGGGCCTTGCGGTCGGTCCTGGCATAAGGGAATAAAATACACGAAAGCCTCTAGCTATAGAGGCTAGGGGGGGTTCGCCTGAATCCCCTCGTTCGGTATTCTCTATTTACCGAACGAGGGGCCGTTCGGTAGTTTGGAACCGAACGGACCAGGGCTGTGGAGGTCTCAGCGGTGTTCGCCTACTCGAGTGTCCGATTTTAGTTCCAGGCACTCGACGGCAAAACACCGCTGTTCGGGAGTTTTAAAATGGCCGCCGCCACGTGTTCGTTTGTCGAATGGCGGCCACCCCGAAGAACAAAGGACGGCTACTTACTGTTCAATTACCCGTTCGCAACAATGTTGCAACGGGTAATTGAGGACACACTTCACACAGGGAGGTCTGGTTGTTCGGTAGTTTCATTCGAATAAACTAAGGGAATGAAACTACCGAACAATCAGAGGAATACAATTCTTTTTCAATACACAGAAAATACAGCAGATACACGGATGCAGCTTTATACAGTATTTTTGTAGGGTCGCCTGGTGCAATCCGCTACAACCCTAAACATTGATGATCTTATGGGTTCAATTCATGTTGAAGCCATAACAAGACGACAGGCTAGAGATAATGCCGACTTAAATGTCGTGCAATGGAGTCAAGAAGCTCCTAGTGATGACCTGATTACTAGTCAAAAGAATGATCCCGTCATAGGCATATTCTATAAACATATAGAAGACCCTACTGCCAATCCCATCACAGATGTGGATTGCAAAGATAATGAAGATTTACGAATCTTGATGAGATATAAAGTCCAATTTAGTATCATGGATGGGTTGCTGGTCAGAACTTCTAAACGTGGTATACAACAATGGGTAGTCCCAACTGTATACAGAGGGTTAATGCTCCAACACGCACATGATGCACCTACATCTGGGCATCGTGGTGATAAGATCACATATGAGATATTGCGTGATTATGCATATTGGCCACACATGTTAAGGGATGTTAAGACATACTGTCAGGGATGCTTGATTTGTCCGCAATATCAGCCCCATGGTCCAACCCATGGTGCACCACTTCAGAAGAGGGGGGTGTCATTACCTTGGTCTGATATTCAAATTGACTTTATAGGTCCTGTAACAAGATCTTCAAGAGGTAACAAATACATGTTAACCGTTACATGTATGTACACAAAGTGGATAGAATGTTTGCCTTGTAAAGAGAACACGAGTACCGTGTGCGCCACTTTGTTGATTAACCATATCTTTTCCAGGTTCGGTCTGCCTCAAAGAATAGAGTCAGACAGAGGTAGTCATTTTACCAGCGAAGTAATGGCTAAGATGTGGAACATTCTAGGTGTTAAACGAAAGCTACATATTGCATACCGCGCTGCGTCTAGTGGGGGGGTAGAGCGATATAACCAGTCTATCGTTAATATTCTGAAGAAATATGTTAAGGAGTCTGGTAAAGACTGGGACATTAAATTGCCCCTAGTTTTAATAGCGATTAGAGCTACACCTAGCACTGCTACCAAATTGTCACCTTTTGAATTGATGACAGGAAGAAAGATGGTTTTACCACAGCATTTACTATATCGTACTTCGGATCATAACTTGATCAATGCTGCCACTACGCATCAGTATATCGAGGATTTGCGCAGGCATTTACAGCATGCGTTTGCTTTTGCCCAAAAGAATCTAGAAAAAGCAGCGACAGGGGTTAAGACCTATTACGATTTAAAAACCACGAAAAAGGAATATGAGATAACTGATCAAGTCTATCTGTATAACTTTGCGCGAAACCAAGTCAAGGAAAAGAAATTTTTACCTTCTTGGAAAGGGCCATATGTCATCATTGACAAAATTTCCCCTGTAGCGTATAAGATAAAAATCCCTAAGGATAGTGATTTTATTGAAAAGTGGGTTCACATTAACCAGTTGCGTGCTTGTCATCCTAAATCTCAATTAAGGATTATAGGTGTGGATTCGGATGCAGAAGGATGAACGACTAACCTGGATGAATGCTTGATTCACGTGGTATAGTATGATGTGAAATGTTGTGAT
Source organism: Pelobates cultripes (assembly GCA_933207985.1). Lineage (NCBI taxonomy): Eukaryota > Metazoa > Chordata > Amphibia > Anura > Pelobatidae > Pelobates > Pelobates cultripes. The sequence continues at coordinate 131,844,153 of OW240920.1, forward strand.
GTGCCATGATCTCATGTACGTTCATGTCATTAACCATTTCCTTGCCATCCAATAACTACATTTTTATAAGCAGGTTACTAGCTTGTTTAACTGCTATAGGCAAATTGCTGAAGAGTCAGTAATAAATGTAGTGAGGGATGAAGTTATAAAAATAGAATTAGACAGAATACATATGTTGATGAATTGTAATAATGTGTTGTCCTAGGCCAAGTGATGTCACACTGTTATAAGTTTGTATGCTTAACAAACCTTGAATCATTAGTAGATAAGTCTGAAACGAGTTCCTGATCCGTGACTGTCGAAGGATGTCCAAGAAGGATGTGGCGTGTTTCTGGATCATACTGCTCCTGTGCCAAGAGCTACGGACCGACCCGATCGCAGAGATGGGACCATCCTCCGGCATCCTGGTTCAAGAGACACCAGGGTTCATCTTAACAGAGAAGAGGATCCTGACCAGACGTGTGTTCGTCAGCTTGGACCCCAAGATTTCCATCGAGAAGGCATACAACATTTCATCGATGCAGCTTCCTGAGTTACAGACTTGGTACCAGATGCACCTCCAAGAGCACAGGACCGTGTGCGAAACATCTTGGAGCAAGCCCGGAAACCATTTGTATCCAGTTCTATTCCGATGAGCAACCGACCCAAAAGGTTCCTCACCGCTATAATTGTTGCATTAGTTTGTGCCACTGTCGGTGCAGTTGTCGCAACTGGAATGTCTGCAACCAACTCTATTACTGTCCAAAAGCTGGATATGGAAATCTATGCGCTAAAGCAACACATTAACGATATTCATCAGGTGATAAACCAGCAAAGAACACTTCTCCAAGACATGTTAACTATTGTGGAAGACACAGTTGTTACAACAAATTTGCATTCGGAATTAATTGCCAAATCCACTGAGTTGCACCAAAGTCATGACTTATTTAAGCGTGAACTTTTATTTCTGCATGACCCAATATTGTTCCACACACTTGCTTTTCTCGACGAAGTGCAAACTGGAATGATCGAATTGGCAGGGGGACGCATACCTCTGTATTTTGTATCCAAGGATATTGTTCATGCGATGCTTGCCAATGTGGATGGAGAAATAATTGAGCCTATGCAATTAAATCTGGCCTTTGAGATGGGGAGCGCAATACCTCTCTTAATTGATCCGGAACGTATGGAGATTTGCTTTTTATTGGCCATACCATATGTAACTCCCAAAAACATTTTTCAAATGAAAACAATCTACAATGTCGGTACATGGAAGGAAAATATCCACGTAAAAGTCCAAACCCAGATGTTTTGGCTTTTCAACCATGGGTACCAGATTGGTATTCTATACCCATTTTGAATGACTGTGAGAAATTCAAAGACAATAATTTCCAATGTGATGGAAAACCTTTTGTGTACGATTCTACCAATGCTTTGTGTGGGATCGAGTACCTTAAACATGGCTCTGAAACATGTCAAGTAACTATGTCAAAAACCGACAGTAATGCGTTAGTACATGCTATCTTAGTAAAAGATAAATGGTCGGTAAGCACGTGTCTTAAAAACATAAGTGTTTTTCGCAGGGACCAGGTGACTAATAAAGTAATTGCCTTACCAGCACCTGTCTCACTGATCAAGGTACCCCACGACTCTCGTATCACCATCGGTGACGTTACACTATACCCAGTGTACACTGACGTCATCGAAAGTGCTATTGAGATGGTGGATCCCTTCCAGAATCTAGATATCCCTCTAGATCCTAATCTAAAATTCTTGCTGGACCACAAGCCCAACCACACTATCCAAATGTCAATCAGAAAAGATAACATTTCTGTGGATACATTTAAATACTCTGAGCTAGATACTGACCTTATTGCTCGTGTTGACTGGTTCATCCATGTTAAGATTGTTATTGGGTGTGCTATGATAATAATTATATTATGGTTGATTGTACTAAGCGTAAAGTTCAAAACTTTTACAGGTACAAATATATACAAAAATGTTCATTCCACGCACGGGCCTATGTTAGAAATGATGTGATTGCACAATATGTCTGATAACTTCTATAGTGCTTATTCATAAGCTAAATTAATTTTGGCTATGAAATGCACTAAAGGGGGGTTATGTCAGAGTATTTATATTGGCAGACATTTTGTGCTATGATAGAAACTAAAAGTGTATATTCTGAGTCACTCTGAACAGACCAGACTCCATTTTGTTATTTCAAGTTAACAGAAAGACACTATATTTCTATCTGTAAGCTAACCACTTTCCCAGAGCTCAGGAATGTATAGCATAGTATAAACAAGTGATAAGAAGAATATAATCAAATCTAAACCCAGACAATTGTGACAGAGAAGATTAAATAATAAAATTTAACTGTCTATACATACAAGGTACCATTGTAAGTTACGGGTCAAAACTCAGATTGCCAGACACATAGTCTGGACAAAACTTTAAGAAACCCTTTGAAATCTGAATTATGACCACCATAAAGATAGGCCAAAATGACGTCAAAATAGCCACCAGGAAAAGTTAACTCTTTCCTGGATAGGTATGTTTAGTGGGACAAGACTGCCCTCTATAGACCAAATAACTAATTTGCGATCTGGAAGATAACCACACCTCTAGTGCTTCTATTGGGTTATCAACTGATGACGTACAGAGAGTCTGGCCCTTTAAAAGTTAAGACAAAGGGAAGATGGAAGATATGCAGGGTATGCAAGACAGATACAAAGGAGAAAGAAAAAGAGGAGAGAGGAATTGGAAGTTTGGGGACTCCAACCTCCATGCAGAGAGACATCCAAATAAGTTCCTGAGACTACCAATCGGATGAAATATCTACTCAACTGGTAATTATACTGGTTTCATTTAATTAAATTAATTAAAATGTATTAATAGCATTATATATGACTGGATAAAGCACGTCAGATTTCCATATTAAGAAATCTTAGTTAACTAAAGAATATATAGTTATAAACATTCCATTCTGCAGGTGGAATTAAGAATAATTATATATTGATGTGATATTATCACGTGTTAGCATACTGTTGTTTTTATCCAAGTGTATTGATTTGCTCTAATATAGATAGATATCTTTTAGACAAATTCTGCTTATATAATATGGTAGATTCTCTTATTGGATGGTTCCAGGAAATGACTAATGAACTAGTTTAAATGTTATTTTATTTAAAAATTACATAAGAATAGATCTTAACTACCTAGGAGATTTAGCCAGCATTGAAAGGGTTATTCTAACTGTCTGCTAAACTTTACGACCTTACGCTGCACTCTGAGGAATTCTGTTCTTCGCTGTGAAAAGTTTCACTTTCAGTCTGTGTTAAAGATAGTCATAAAGAAGTCTTGACAGATAATGCTATTTAGCCATTGAAGCGTAATACCCGTTCCTTTGTATTGCATACCATTTTATACTGGATATTCATTGATTATTGTCACGCATGTTACATGTTATTATTAATTAATTTGTCATAAACAAATAAAATCTATTTTTATAAAATTGTAATATTATTTAATACACAAGATCCAGCGCACTCACCTATCCACTAAACAGCAACTTCAATGTTGAAAGATTTTATTTGTTTTTTTAAAAACACCTAATCTAGGCAAAAATAATGGGGGTTTAGTTACATTATATGATCATACATTGCATAAGCCTGCCACAACGTCAATGTACCCCATCTTTGGCAGGTCCTACACTAAAAGCCTAATGTCTGCTGTTTAGTGGATAGGTGAGTGCGCTGGATCTTGTGTATTGTATTATTTGGCCCCCAGCAGCACCCCCATTTATGCATGTTAAGGTGAGTGCAGCCAACCCCCTCTTGTTTTATATATATTTTGGAGTCTAGCCAACTCCTTGGTTTTGCACCCCTCCCTGTCACAGGTGCCTCATCCCAGGGCCCTATTTAGCCTTGTACTGCAGAGAGCCCCAGATGGAATTTTTTTCCCCAAGTAGGTTAATCTCATAAGAGCAGACATTAGGCTGTTAGTGTAGGACCTGCCAAAGATGGGGTACATTGACGTTGTGGCAGGCTTATGCAATGTATGATCATATAATGTAACTAAACCCCATTATTTTTGCCTAGATTAGGTGTTTTAAAAAAACCAAAATCTTTCAACATTGAAGTTGCTGTTTAGTGGATAGGTGAGTGCGCTGGATCTTGTGTATTGTATTATTTGGCCCCCAGCAGCACCCCCATTTATGCATGTTAAGGTGAGTGCAGCCAACCCCCTCTTGTTTTATGTAATATTATTTATATGATATACTTCTCACTTAACACGATAAACGTTCTTTGAGATCTGAGAATTGAATTAGTGGGCAATTCTCACTGTTATTATTATTATCCCATAAATATCCCCACAATCTCAACCAGTCCATTGCTTCCCATAGGATAGCATTAGGAGACTACTGCGCATGCGTGGCAAAAATGCCTCACTGCGCCAATCAGCATCTACTCATAGAGATGCATTTTTTCTCAAAAGGCAGTGTTTACATTGAAAACCCTGCAGGGGCAAGAATCACGATATTAAGTGTTGGAACATGTCCTGTCCTTGATGATCAGCAGAATTACCTGCCATGGTCTTATAGTTCTAACCAAACTGTACCACGACATCAAGTATTTGGAGACACTCTTGAGAGACCATACAGAGGAGTCTGATTCAGAAAATGTCCAAAATGTATTAAACAGAACACCGCTTATAAATCTTATGCAACAAGGGGGGGGTCTAGTGGGAGTATCATTAATTACCAATCAAATATTGACAACTATTAACTAACAGCTTGGAAAGGTTGTGCAGACAGCATAAAATGTGCAACAAATTGATTCTAAGTTTATCTAGGGGGCTATTACTAGGCAGGGTGTTCTTAGAATAGGAGGGTGTAGCGATAGGGTCTTACTAGAAGAGGGGGAACAAAGATGCCATACCAGGTATGTATGACTTCCTTTCAATGTACAAGGTTGTTACTTTTATGATTCAGCTGAACAGGAATTAACCACTTCATTAAGCTGTAGTGGTTCTGGGGCCTATAGTGTCCCTTTAAGAATTATATTTTTTGTTGTTGAAAATATAGCTTTGTTTGCTTTAGAAAAAACAACAACCTGACTCCTAACTAACCGCGGATTAAGTCCACATAGTAGCAGGTGTGGTTTGTGAAATAAAAGCCCGGGCATAAGATGCTGCCTTCAAAGTATTGTGTAGTGGACATGTCCAAAGGTAGTGTGAACTAGCACAGCTGTGTATTGTCCTACAAGCAAGGTAGAATATCCATAAAATGGTCAATAACTGCATTTTCTCCTGCTAGATGTTTAAAGACCACACAGTTTAAGGTGGAAGGGCACAGTGAGTCCAGGGTAGATGGAAGAATATTAAATAAATAAAATGAAAAGAAATAATTAACTAATTTTCTATGATATTTCTATCTTTTCAAAGCATGGCAAGCAGATGTGAGTAGTAATCAGTAGTAATCACCTATTCCGCTTTACAAAGTGTCAGATAAAATAAACCAGTTTTCTTTATTTTTCACAATCTTCAGCTAACATGTCCTTATCAAAGTGTATAAAAATACCCATAAAAAAAAAAAACACAAGTCACTACAGCCAACTGACAACAAGCTACCACAGCTCTTGCAAAATAAGCAACAAAATGGCCTGCACCAGCCTATACATGGAAAACCATTGCAAAAGAAGATTGTTTTTTTTTTTTTTAACAAAATATGTAAAAACATATTTAATCTGTAAAACATACTGTTGCCTAGGAAAAAAGTTAATACTTGAGTAGGAGATATTGACATTTTCTGCAACAACTGGGGTACACCAAGTTTTACAAATGTTCTACTAAATTTTTAAAGACAGCCGGGTGTTTCTGCAGCTCAGATGAAGATTGATTGTGAGTAAATAGTTAAAAAGACCACACAGGTGTAAAGTTAAAGGGCAATGTGTCAGGATTTGTATAGGTGGTGCTGAACAAAATGGCGCCCAATAGTGGCACAATCTTAGTGTGCTCTAATTTCCAACATGAAGTCATGACAAAAGTAGGGAGTTTACGCTACTTGTGCTGTTTCTGAACTTCCACGTTGCTCTGATGCGATTTGCCTAAATTCCTCTAATAATCTTCACCAAACTGTGCGTGGCAGAGTCTCAATTTCAGAAGCCAAATGTGCTGTGTGATGTATAAATCCAGTGGGAAGGATTTTATACATATAACAGCCAATGCACCTCTTCTCACTTTCCTGACACTTGCGGCTGCCGCTCCCTGGACAAAATCACCCTCTATGAGTCCACGACAAATGAAAAAATGTTGGAGTCAGAATAGAAACAAACCAGTACCCATAAACTAAAAATTAAATATAGGTATATAATGACACTGCGGAAGTCAAAAGAAGAAAAGGAAATCTCAGCATTAACAGTTCAGTGTGTTTTATGTGAATTTTATTTCAAAGCAATGACATGAATATAGGTGTTGTATATAATCACAGTGCCATATATCCTCCCTCGTCTTATGTGGGTCTATATACTGCCCACTCCAATTTCTCCATTGCCAGCAATTGCATCCCTTTACTTTCAAATTGACCGGCACCCACAAACGCACTGTCCCCCACTTTCCACACTGCTACAGCTTTACGAAGTTGGGACCAACTCAGTCTCCTTACCGGCCCGCAGCATCCAGTTATCATGAGCCGCAAGGCAGTGGTGTATCCTGGTTTTGTGCTGCCCTAGGCAGGACAAAACTCAGGCACCCCCCCGCGCCACCCCCACCCGCGCAACCGCCACCCAACCTTCCCCCCTGCTCCGCCTTCTAAATACACACACACACATTCACTAGCTAACAGAAACACACACTCACTAACAGACACACACTCACACACTCACTAACAGACACACACACTCACAGGCAAACACACACACACACTAACAGGCAAACACACACACTAACAGACATCCACACTAAGAGACATCCACACTAACAGACATCCACACTAACAGACACACACACACACACTAACACTAACATACATACACTAACATTAACATACACACTAACAGACACACACACTAACACTAACATACACACACTAACACTAACATACACAGTAACACTAACACACACACTAACACTAACATACACACACTAACATACACACACTAACATACACACTCTAACATACACACTAACATACACACACACACTAACAGACACACACACACACTAACAGACACACACACACTAACAGACACACACTAACACACACACACACCAACACATACACACACTAACATACACACACTAACATACACACTCTAACATACACACTAACACATACACACACACACACCACCAGACACACACACACCAACAGACACACACACACCAACAGACACACACACCAACACACACACACACACCCAACATACACACTAACAGACATCCACACACACACACACACACTAACATACACAGACACACACACAATAACAGACACACACACACTAACATACACACACTAACACACACACACACTAACATACACACACTAACACACACACACACTACACATACACACACACACACACACAACATACACACACACACACACACTAACATACACACTAGCAGACATACACACACTCACTAGTGTTTTTTGTTTTGTTTTTTATTTAACCCCCCCCCCCAGCCTCCTTACCTTTGGTAATGCTGGGGGGGGGTTCTTCCTCTCCCTGGGGTCCAGTGGCTGCAGCGCTGGGCGGGCGGGCGGGCGGCGAGGGAGCTCTTCCCCTGAGCGCTCTGCTCAGCTCCCTCGCGCGCCGCCAGCAGAGTGGGGCTGGGAGCCGGAATATGACGTCATCAACCCGGCTCCCAGCCTCACTCTGCTGGCGGCGCGCGAGGGAGCTGAGCAGAGCGCTCAGGGGAAGAGCTCCCTCGCCGGCCGCCCGCACAGCGCTGCAACCACTGCCGCACAGCGCCCAGAATGTCTGTTAGCCGCGAGGCTAACAAGACATTTGCCTTGGGCATTTGGGGGGCGGCATTTTTTGCCGCCCCCTGAAAAATGTCGCCCAAGGCAAATGCCTTGTTTGCCTCGCGGCTAATACGCCCCTGCCGCAAGGGCTGTAGCAGGTCTTTGCGTGTAACAAACTCAGATCTCAGTACGTGCTGTCTTGTGCTCCACATAAGTTAAAATCATTCCCTCTAGCTGAGAAGTTTGCAATCAATAAATGTTCATTAGCAGTATAAAACTAGGAATTCTTATCCTTGCAAAGGATCACTATTAAGGTTAAGGTTTACAGTCCCTTAGCAGTATAAAAACTATGTAAAGGATCTTTGTGAGCTGGAGCTATAAAGGTCCTTTTGCCGGATAGGAACAAAATTTCTCACTGTGAGCTGTCTAGTTCATATCCCTGTAAGGGACCTGTGTTAGCGGATGTCAGCAGG
>OW240920.1:131858434-131870252 GCA_933207985.1 Pelobates cultripes
GGAATACAGTTAAAATAGGTTGCTGTGCGCTAAATTCAATTGCACTCACTTGATGGAGACTTGGAGATCGCCTTAGGGTGCCTCCCCTTGGATGATTGGGGGTTGGTCCAGGGTACCCTCTAAGCTTTTGGATGATGACACCACAGAATGGAAAGATGGACTCAAAAAAATAAATAAAATAAAATACAAGAAAAATGGTCCTATGCCTTTTGTCTTGCAAGAGACTTCTACAGGGACACAATAATAAAAATATAATAAAAACAATCCCAAAGCAGGAAGAAAGTTGCATATACCTTCCTCCCTTTCACCCCTCCAAGTCCTTCATTCTATATGGCCATCCTTCCATTTCATTGGTGATTCTGTGGGTGTTTCCAACAATATTGAGCTGTTCTGACTTGTCAAAAATCAATTTTCCTGGGTATTCCTTGTTCAATTGACGTCATTTCTAGTGTGTCACTTCAGGTAGTCGCGTCTGTATGACACGTGCGTTCCAAACGACGGCCATCATTCATTCCACGTTTGTAAGTTGTCGCCAGGGTTATGACATACACAAGCTTCTTTCTTTAGTGGAGCATAAGGAAGCCTTAAAGGCTCAAAAGGGACGAGTGTCAGAAATAAATAGCAGCATGTAACTGCATCAGTAACCAAGTCCCATTTGATTAAATATAGACCCTGAAGCTTATGCCTGGCAGTATCTCTCTGGACAATTTAAGCTGATTTATTAGGGGAAATATTCTTTAAAAATGTTATTTTTGTTCCAGGTGTTTGTGTTTGAAACATAATAAGATGAACAGAAAACATTTGCTTAGTTTCAATACCCAGAGAGAACTCACATGCACAAGCCTTGGCTCTAGCTGTATATGAATTGTAAAGAGCTAAAAATCATGATAAAACTAAGACATGTCAAAACCCTTAGAGTGGAGAGACAGGTGTGGGGACACTGCTGAAAAACACTCGGTACATCTGTAATAAATATGTGACAGACCCATCTGTCTGTGAATTATTTTTATTTTCCCTCCATTCGTCTGTTTGTTTGGCTATTTCCCCTGTCCATACAGCCCCTACGTTTATTTGCTCTTTTACTGAACAACTGCCTAACGGCCGGCCACCCAGCATGGAAGTGTGCTGCTTGTTAACCTCTGTACTTTTTCTGCACGAATGGACTTACCCCAGATAGCTATGCCCTGGAGCCCATTTGTATAACGAAAGACTATGTGAAATACTTTGGCTACATGGCGATTGAACTGTATGTATATGATCAGAGCGCCATTCGGTAATAATGTACGCTCAGATCTAAGCTATCTGGGGATACGTTAATTGTACCTAGTGCTTTCGGTAGTTTTTATGTTATATATTTTTATGTTTTTTTCTGCCACATGTGAAATGGAGTTTTGCCTCTATCCTGGGATATAATTGAATTACTTCCCAATTATCTCCAGGATAGAGAGAAGGCTTTTTCACACCTAAAGGGGAGTGTTTATGCTTGTAATACTGTCATTGGTTACTTTGTCATTTTTGTCACAGTTTTTCACCAGGTCCCCTATGGGAGTGTCCACCTGGTGTAAGACCTGCATAAATACTGGGCAGGTAGCCCCATTAAACCAGATCTCTGCTGATCCTCAATACGGAGCTTCGTCTCATACTTGGGGGAGGATTTATTCGTATGGATTTACTGTTCGGCTCTTTAGAGTGGAGAGTGTTAGAATGATTCATGTTCAGCTGATTGGAGTGTTCGTTAGCTGCCTTTGCATTCGGGAAGGGAATGTCCTAAACGGCATTAACCCCTCGTATACCTGGAGGTGCCGCTACAATATACAAATTTAACTGAACTTGTTATTACAGAAAATTTTTTATATATATATTACGTGCAACCAGAATCAATATTGTCAGGTTTTCTAAGTATAGTAAATACTATTTCCATTTCCACTGATGGGTCAAACCAGGTATCTACTACAATTTCCATATCACAACATTAAGTAATAGATGCTGCATGTGTTTAGAATGTATGTGATATACGCAGGATGTGTAATTTGTTGCTCTACCATCAATGCAGATAAATGAGGCTCTATGGACTAAATCTCATTTTGCAAATTAAAGTAAAAGGGAGTATACGTAATTTTGCTAGTGAAGGGGATAAAGTACACAAACTCAATTTCTTCAGTCCCCATGATACCCGATGGTCGTATTTCTTATCTATTGCAAAAATATTGTCATTTTTCTAAGTATGGCAAGCAATAATTTATTGTAACCGATTTCCTTTAACCCACAGTATATTTCTTTCAGGTGTATTTGCCCAGAGTGGTACTACTGAAAGTGGTGACAAGAACAGAAATCTATGAAGCAAGGCTATGCAGAAATCTTTTAATAACCAAACCAAGGAGTCAAGCATTTTCTCAGATTCCCATATGTTCTCAAATGAGATCGTAAGCATAAACCCCAAACCATTCTCATGTTCTGAATGTGGAAAATGTTTTAGGGAACACTCCAAACTTCTTCGACATCAGAGAACTCACACAGGGGGGAAGCCCTTCGCCTGTTCTGAATGTGGAAAATGTTTTATCTATTACTCAGCTCTTAAAACACATCAGAGAACTCACACAGGAGAGAAACCATTCTCATGTTCTGAATGTGGAAAATGTTTTAGCTGTAAGTCAGCTCTTAAAACACATCAGACAACTCACACAGGAGAGAAACCTTTCTCATGTTCTGATTGCGGAAAATGTTTTAGGGTAAGTTCAGGTCTTGTAATACATCAGAGAATACACACAGGAGAGAAGCCCTTCTCCTGTTCTGAATGTGGAAAATGTTTTAGCTATTACTCAGCTCTTAAGACACATCAAAGAACTCACACAGGAGAGAAACCGTTCCCATGTTCTGAATGTGGAAAATGTTTTAGCTGTAACGCAACTCTTATTGCACATCAAAGAACTCACACAGGAGAGAAACCGTTCCCATGTTCTGAATGTGGAAAATGTTTTAGCTGTACCGCAACTCTTATTTCACATCAAAGAACTCACACAGGAGCGAAACCGTTCTCATGTCCAGAATGTGGCAAATGTGTTGTCAATAAAGCAGAGCTTGTCCGTCATCAGAGAACTCACACAGGAGAGAAACCGTTCTCATGTTCAGAATGTGAAAAATGTTTTAGCGATTACTCAACTCATATTGCACATCAGAGAACTCACACAGGAGAGAAACCGTTCTTATGCAATAAATGTGGGAAATATTTTGCCTGTAAACAAAGTCTTATTGTACATCAGAGAATACACACAGGAGAAAAACCTTTCTCCTGTTCTGAATGCAGAAAATGTTTTCGGCAAAGTTCAAGTCTTGTTACACATCAGAGAATACACACAGGAGAGAAACCATTCTCATGCTATGAATGTGGAAAATGCTTTGTTGTTAAAGCACATCTTATCTATCATCAGAAATCTCACACAGGAGAGAAACCGTTCTCATGTTCTGAATGTGGAAAATGTTTTGTTGCTAAATCAAAGCTTGTCCATCATCAGAGAACTCACACGGGAGAGAAACCATTCTCATGCTCTGAGTGTGGAAAATGCTATGCTGCTAAAGCACATCTTATACGTCATCAGAAATCTCACACAGGAGAGAAACCATTCTCATGTTCTGAATGTGGAAAATGTTTTGTCGATAAATCAGAGCTTGTCCGTCATCAGAGATCTCACACAGGAGAGAAACCGTTCTCATGTTCTGAATGTGAAAAATGTTATGGGTATTACTCAGACCTTGTTAAACATCGGAGAACTCACACAGGAGAGAAACCGTTCTCATGTTCTGAATGTAGAAAATATTTTGTTACTAAAGCAGATCTGGTCAGTCATCAAAGAATACACACAGGAGAGAAACCGTTCTCATGTTCTCAATGTGAAAAACATTACAGGTGTTACTCAAGTTTTGTTAAACATCGGAGAACTCACACAGGAGAGAAACCGTTCTCATGTTCTGAATTTTGAAAAAAAAAATTGTTACTAAAGCAGATCTGGTCAGTCATGAGAGAAACTGTTCTCATTTTCTGAATGTGGAAAATGTTTTGTCACTAAAGCAAAGCTTGTCTGTCATCAGAGAACTCACACAGGAGAAAAACCTCTGCACAGATTTTTGAAAATGTTTTGTCACTAAAGCAGAGCTCTTCAGTCATCAGAGAACTCAAAGAGTAGGGAAAACGTTCTTATGTTCTGAATGTGGAAAATGCTTTTCGTTAAAGCAGAGCTTGCCCGTCATCAGAGAACTCACACAGGAGAGAAACCATTCTCGTGTTCTAAATGTAGAAAATGCTTTAGCTGTCACTCCGCTCTTGTTACACAACAGAGAACTCACACTGGAGAGAAACCGTTCTCATGTTCTGAATGTGAAAAATGTTATGGGTATTACTCAGACCTTGTTAAACATCGGAGAACTCACACAGGAGAGAAACCGTTCTCATGTTCTGAATGTAGAAAATATTTTGTTACTAAAGCAGATCTGGTCAGTCATCAAAGAATACACACAGGAGAGAAACCGTTCTCATGTTCTCAATGTGAAAAACATTACAGGTGTTACTCAAGTTTTGTTAAACATCGGAGAACTCACACAGGAGAGAAACCGTTCTCATGTTCTGAATTTTGAAAATAAAAATTGTTACTAAAGCAGATCTGGTCAGTCATGAGAGAAACTGTTCTCATTTTCTGAATGTGGAAAATGTTTTGTCACTAAAGCAAAGCTTGTCTGTCATCAGAGAACTCACACAGGAGAAAAACCTCTGCACAGATTTTTGAAAATGTTTTGTCACTAAAGCAGAGCTCTTCAGTCATCAGAGAACTCAAAGAGTAGGGAAAACGTTCTTATGTTCTGAATGTGGAAAATGCTTTTCGTTAAAGCAGAGCTTGCCCGTCATCAGAGAACTCACACAGGAGAGAAACCATTCTCGTGTTCTAAATGTAGAAAATGCTTTAGCTGTCACTCAGCTCTTGTTACACAACAGAGAACTCACACTGGAGAGAAACCGTTCTCATGTTCTGAATGTTGAAAATATTTTACTCAACATTCACATCTTATTATACATCAGAGAACTCACACAGATGATGAGTCTCTAAGAATGTATACTGCATCTATGCATTAACATAGGAATACAATATCTTGTAGTGTGAAATTTTCTCATGCTGACACAATAAATAGTAATTGTGATAGCATCAAATGTACATTGACTGCTACTATCATCCGGGGTGCCTAACCTGCATTGCTAACTCTAAAGGCTAGTTCTCCCAACCCCCATGTTCAGTGGCGTACACATGACCCATGGGGCCCCGGTGCGAAAATTGATCCGTGCCGCGCGGGCCGCAACACATGGCGGTGGGCACCTGGTCGCAGGGGTTACAGGGCTGCGACCCCTGCGACCGCGGTATGTACGCTAGTGCATGCAGATGCACACACACTTAAAGGACCACTCTAGGCACCCAGACCACTTCAGCTTAATGAAGTGGTCTGGGTGCCAGGTCCATCTAGGGTTAACCCATTTTTTCATAAACATAGCAGTTTCCTCTATTTCCTCTAGCGGCTGTCAATGATTTTCACAGTGAGAGCATTCCAGCGTCCATAGGAAAGCATTATGAATGCTTTCCTATGTGACCGGCTGAATGCGCGCGCAGCTCTTGCCGTGCGTGCGCATACAGCCGACGGGGAGGAGAAGAGGAGAGGATGGGAGGAGGAGAGCTCTCCGCCCAGCGCTGGAAAAAGGTAAGTTTAACCCCTTTTCCCCTTTCCAGAGCTGGGCGGGAGGGGGTCCCTGAGGGTGGGGGCACCCTCAGGGCACTATAGTGCCAGGAAAACGAGTATGTTTTCCTGGCACTATAGTGGTCCTTTAAAGGACCACTACAGACACCCAGATCACATCAGCTCAATGAAGTTGTCTGGGTGTCAGGTCCCTCTAGTTTTAACCCTGCAGCTGAAAACATAGCAGTTTCAGAGAAACTGCTATGTTTCACTGAGGGTTAATCCAGCCTCTAGTGGCTGTCTCACTGACAGCCGCTAGAGGAGCACACTGAACGTCCATAGGAAAGCATTGAGTAATGCTTTCCTATGGGCGGTTTGAATGCGTGCGCGGTCGCATTCGGAGCTGAGAGGCTGAGGCATCCTCAGCGCCAAGGGAGTCCGGCGCTGGAGAAAGGTAAGTGCTGAAGACACACACACACACTTACAGACGCACACACATTTACTGACAGAGACACAGTCAGCGACAGACATTCATACACACTCACTTACAAAACATACACTCTCATAGACAAACACACACTCACTAACAGACATCAAACAGACTCACTAACACACACACACTCAGTAAGACACACACAGTAACACACTCACTAGCAGACACACACACTAACACTCACTCAAACACTAACACATGTTTTTTTTAAAATGCAATCCCCCCAGCCTCCTTACCTTTTGGAGTGCTGGGGGGATTCCCTGGTGTCCAGTGGTGCTGCTGGGCTCCTGGGCGGGCTGTCTGGGTGGCCGGTCGGGCAGGCGCGCGCGCGCGCGAGGGAGCACTCATCTTCCGGCTCCGGTATCCGTGCGGTGCGCGAGGGAGCTGAAGAGAAAGCACTAAGTGCCCCCTCACGCGCCCGCCTGCCTGCCTGCCCGACCGGCCACCCGTCTTCCGGGTGGTAGCAGGGCCAGCCTCGGGGGGCCCTGGGGTGGTCGGCTCCTGGGCCCCCCAGGGGAAGAGGCTGGCCCTGTGGGTACATACCAAGTCACAGGGGCGGCCGGGCCCCATGGTGGGCCGGGCCCGGTCGCAGCCGCGACCCTGGTATGTACGCCACTGCCCATGTTAATACAGACTTCAAGCAAAGGTTATGTTTACTTGTAATTCTTTAGGGTTTTTCTTAGGGCATACAATACAATACAGACTATAACTAATAAATATACCAGTTTTGTCACATTGTCAAATCAGACATTCATAATTTGGAGTCAAATAAAGAGCCTCCTGAAAAATACTTAATGATCTTTAAAATATTTGTGTTGCAGGATTTGTTTCTTTGTAATATTATCATTCTTGTATTAGTTGCAAATTGCATAATTTCAAGCTTATTTCATACACAGGAACTGAGAGGCCCTACCTACACATCTAATATTAATTATGGGACTTATGTCCATTGTATATCAACGGTCAACACATATGGTTTTTGTTCAGATAGATTAATGAAGGCCCACTGTTATAACCTTCAACCCAGCATTCCAGGCCAGACTCACATGTGTATTAAGAAGGGCCTCTTTCTGAATGTATTAATTTAAACATATATAGTAAAGTCCTATAACCGTTTTTTAATTGTATGGCTCTAACCATAGATTGAGCAGAATGGGGATTAAGTCACGACCCTTTTTACACTTATTTTAAGGAATCAAATAACCTTATACTTATGTGTACTCATCCTAATTAACTGAATTCATAGACATATAAAAGCTTTTGCAGATAAACATTCACCACCAATAGCATCAAAAATTTATATTAACTTGAAGTGCATACATATTGCTGTATTGGTCCAGATGTGTGCCAATATTTTTTTTATTTTCAGATGGTGTGTATTGTTTGAATAAATATAAAAAATGTTGTACTTTATATTTTTATTTGTTTTTTTTACAAGAATTGTAATTTAATTCCCAACTAATATTCCTCAAAATGGTAAACTTTAACTATCACTATCTAAGATATTAATATATTCCCAAGATGAGTTGCTTATCCATAGTTAAATCTACAGACGTGAATAATACATACTGTATACAACATAAATAACACATACAACATATACAACATAGGGACATCCATTGAGAACAGAGAGATGGACGCAATCTGTATTATTTCTTTAATATATTAATTTAACTCCAAACCACTTTCAGATTAATATTATTAATGCAAATTGAAGAAAAAATGGGGAGAAAATCACCTCTTACACAGACAAGGGGATCCTCCTCAGAGCACCACCCCTGAAAGACAAATAAAGGCTCACAGAAAAAAGGAAAATAATAATAATAAACTTTAATGAAAATACCACATACATATAATTTCTAAATAATAAAGATAAAAAACAAAAAAATAGGTACTGACAAGTATATTGGGTACCAGTCACTGCCTGGTTAGTTCAATGGTAGCATAAATAGGTTTCTTGCAAATGTAACAATCCTGCTCAAAACAGTTATAATAAATAGAAACACTGTTGCAATGCTAACTCACAGAAACACAGCCTGCAGATAATCGGTAGGTGCCAGAGGAGCAGTTTGCTGTGCTCCAATAAGTAAACCAGAGGGCTAAAAAGAATAAAAAGTCCCCCATGATAGACAACCCTATTTAAATACTCTATAATATGTATAAAGGTCCTAACCATAAAGCAGTAGGAAATCGAAAGTACAGAGAAGAGTATATAAGGAAAAACAAAGGGAGAGAAGTAATTCCAAAGTGGAAACAGGACACCTCCACTATACATACCCCTTATAAATATCAAAACGCCCCAACTAGCACAGAGACCGGCCGACCAAGGTCTCATATGAACACAGCATAAACTGCAACCACAGTACGCTAGTAAAATAATAAAATCAATGGTGACAGCATCGGAAAAGCTCGACGCGTGTTTCGGCAGTCTAACCACCTTTCTCAAGAGCAAACAATTGGCTCAAGAGAACCCCCTCACATTAACTCCTAACCACTCTCACCTGTCGATTGTGGGCCGTCGCTGCACTGTAAGCAGTGTTTAGGAGATACGGTCACAGTATGAGCAGTGTTTAGTTGATACAGTCACAGTGTAAGCAGTGTTTAGGCGAAACGGTCACAGTGTAAGCAGTGTTTAGGAGATACGGTCACAGTATGAGCAGTGTTTAGACGATACGGTCACAGTATGAGCAGTGTTTAGACGATACGGTCACAGTATGAGCAGTGTTTAGGCGATACGGTCACAGTATGAGCAGTGTTTAGGCGATACGGTCACAGTATAAGCAGTGTTTAGGAGATACGGACACAGTGTAAGCAGTGGCGTCGCTGGGTCATGCTATACCCCCTGCCCCCAAATGCTGGCAATTTGCAGGCCATGTGCTTCAATTCTTTTCCCTCGGGCTCTAACAGTGTGTTACAACCAGAGGGAATGTAAGACAGAGGAGCTGGAACGGTGCTGGGGCTGGAGGGAGCACTGGCAGGCTCCCCGACACAGGCCCTACCCCCAAACGAAGTTCTGCCTCCCACACATAAGCCCCGCCATTAAGCAGCAGACCTTGCTGCTGTTGCAAAGGCCAGAAGATGGCTGTCCGTCCCCCAGCAACAGCCTACAGTGACAGGTGTAACGGATCACCTGGCACCCCGACTGAGTACTAACGTTCCTGAGGACTCCAAGCACTGCAGCAGACACCACAACCACCGAACCGGAGAAGCATATGAATGCTCTCAAGCATATGAATGCAGTAAGCAGCTGAACAGGAAAAGCATACAATCAGCTTACACTCCTGGCAATCAGCATACAATCCAATTCCCCCAATAACGAGACGACACTTCGTTTTGAGTTCAAGCAGAACTGCCAGACCTGTGGGTTTATTGTTCTTATATACACATTAGTACCACCCACAGGGTTTTGTAAAACAACCAATAAACACGTACAATACACTCAGACACTCCCACACAAAATCCTCCCCTCTGCCTGTGATACAATTACCTTACACAATAGGTAATATAATTATCACAGACAGAAAAATACAGTTTCATAAAACACATCTCAGGGACCCCAAAACATGCAATAACCCCATAAGTATATCCTTGGAACCGGGGGATCTGGGTGAACCACATATCCACAATCACCCAGATCCGTTCAGTACTTTGGAAGAAACAGTTTAATGCAGATTCCACAGAACATATGCAGGCTATATGAAAAACAATTACTGTATGTCCTCTGTTGTATAGTCCAAAACCACTGCATGATGTCTCTGTGCGCCAAATACCGGCGAGATGGCACCGTGTTGAAAATTCCAAACAGTGTCTGTGAGTTAAAATGGCTGCCATCCATTGTTCTCACCTTGTGCTTCATCCATTGTTCTCATCATGTGCCTCTGATACGGGAAATGGTGGCCACCCAGTAACTCCACAGTATGTCCCCAGATGGTTCTTAAAGGGCCAGCAGCAGCACAACACAAATCCATTATGCCCAAATCATGTCTTTAAAGGACAATACATCCCAGGGGCCATATTCACATGGCAGGAGGCTGGCAATCAGTCTTCTCCAATGCCCAGTGGCGAAGTCGGTAACAGGTATTCTTGATATGCTTTTATGTTTGTGTATCTGCTAGTGAGGAAACGTGTGTGTGTGTGTATGGACTCAGCAGTCTGTGTGTGTGGGGACTCAGCAGTCTGTGTGTGTATGCACTCAGCAGTCTGTCTGTCTGTGTATGTGTGTGTATGGACTCAGCAGTCTGTGTGTGTATGGACTCAGCAGTCTGTGTGTGTGTGTGTGTGTGTGTGTGTGTGTATGGAGTCTGCAGTCTGTGTGTGGTGTGTGTATGGATTCAGCAGTCTGTGTGTATGGACTCAGCAGTCTGTGTATCTGTGTGTGTGTGTGTGTCTGCTAGTGAGGAAGCTTGTGTGTGTGTATGGACTCAGCAGTGTGTGTGTGTGTATGTATGGACTCAGCAGTCTGGGTGTGTGTGTGTGTGTCTATGAACTCAGCAGTCTGTGTGTGTCTGCTAGTGAGGAAGCTTGTGTGTGTGTGGACTCAGCTGTGTATGGACTCAGCAGTGTGTGTGTGTGTGTGTGTGTGTGACTCAGCAGTCTATGTGTGTGTATGGACTCAGCAATCTGTGTGTGTGTGTGTATGGACTCAGCAGTCTGTGTGTGTGTGTGTGTGTGTGTGTATGGACTCAGCAGTGTGTGTGTGTGTGTGTGTGGACTCAGCAGTCTATGTGTGTGTATGGACTCAGCAATCTGTGTGTGTGTGTACCCAGCAGTCTGTGTGTGTATGGATTCAGTCAGTCTGTGTGTGTGTGTATGGACTCAGCAGTCTGTGTGTGTTTATGGACTCAGCAGTCTGTGTGTGTGTGTGTATGGACTCAGCAGTCTGGGTGGGTGTCTGTATGGACTCAGCAGTCTATGTGTGTGCATGGACTCAGCAGTCTGTGTGTGTGTATAGACACATCAGTCTGTGTCTATGGACTCAGCAGTCTGTGTGTCTTTGTGTATGGACTCAGCAGTCTGTGTGTGTGTATATATGGACACATCAGTCTGTATGTGTGTGCGTGTATGGACACAGCAGTCTGTGTGTGTGTGTATATATATATATATATATATATATATGGACACATCAGTCTCTGTGTGTGTGTGTGTGTGTGTGTGTGTGTGTGTGTGTGTATATATATGTGTGTATATATATATATATATGGACACAGCAGTCTGTGTGTTTTTGTATGGACTCATCAGTCTGTGTGTGTGTGGGGGGGGGACTCAGCAGTCTGTGTGTGTGTGTGTGTGTGTGTATGGACTCAGCAGTCTGTGTGTGTGTGTGTATGGAGTCTGCAGTCTGTGTGTCGGTGTGTGTATGGACTCAGCAGTCTGTGTATCTGTGTGTGTGTGTCTGCTAGTGAGGAAGCTTGTGTGTGTGTGTGTGTGTGTATGGACTCAGCAGTGTGTGTGTGTGTGTATGGACTCAGCAGTCTGGGTGTGTGTGTGTGTGGACTCAGCAGTCTGTGTGTGTATGGACTCAGCAGTGTGTGTGTGTATGGACTCAGTAGTCTGTCTGTGTATGGACTCAGCAGTGTGTGTGTGTATGGACTCAGTGTCTGGGTGTGTGTGTGT
>OW240920.1:131877575-131895006 GCA_933207985.1 Pelobates cultripes
CCAGTCATGTAGCCCACATTAAACATATTACTGCTTGACCATCAATACAGAGCCTAGTCTTGTACTTGGGGGGGTTGATTCATGTGTTTTCCTGTTCGGCGTTTAGGAGTGTTCGGTAATTGACATCGTATTCGTGAAGGGAACATTTTTGGCGACGTTAACCCCTTCTATACCCAGGGTGCCGATACAGTCACTGATAATAAATATGTATACATACGTATTAGTGCATTACACAGACACAAATATAATACAAGTTATTCAGCTTACCAAATAGTGTTTGACAGCGGCTTCTCAGAGTCTGCTTTAGGGAAAGGATTTTCTAATAAAATGTTCTAAAAAATAAAATTATAGTGTTATTTTTGTTAAATACAATTTTATTAACATTTTAGCAGATTTTGCAGAGGTGTACAGAAAGGAAAAAAAGGGGGGGGGGGGGCGCACATACATTTTGAAGTAAAATATCAAATACATTACATATTGTACACATAGAATAAGTGTCCGCCATTACACAAAGAGAATTCCCTGTAACTGACGCTCTGCTGACGTATCATTCACTACGTATACAGATGAAGCCTATCGTCATTTCGGTTTCCCAGCTACTTCTGTTTTTCTGGATTCAAAGTGAGATCACATACTAGACATATGCCGGGCACAAATCAATAATAGACTAATACCCACCCAGGCTGCCTGGGTATAAAATATACACTCAGGCTGCCTGGGTATAAAATATACACTCAGGCTGCCTGGGTATAAAATATACACTCAGGCTGCCTGGGTATAAAATATACACTCAGGCTGCCTGGGTATAAAATATACACTCAGGCTGCCTGGGTATAAAATATACACTCAGGCTGCCTGGGTATAAAATATACACTCAGGCTGCCTGGGTATAAAATATACACTCAGGCTGCCTGGGTATAAAATATACACTCAGGCTGCCTGGGTATAAAATATACACTCAGGCTGCCTGGGTATAAAATATACACTCAGGCTACCTGGGTATAAAATATACACTCAGGCTACCTGGGTATAAAATATACACTCAGGCTGCCTGGGTATAAAATATACACAGAGGCTGCCTGGGTATAAAATATACACACAGGCTGCCTGGGTATAAAATATACACACAGGCTGCCTGGGTATAAAATATACACACAGGCTGCCTGGGTATAAAATATACACACAGGCTGCCTGGGTATAAAATATACACACAGGCTGCCTGGGTATAAAAGCAGAGACAGTTCTAACTCACCATCAGAGGACTCGAGCACAGAGCAGAGGGAGGGACCCGCGCGCGGTATTTTCTCTACACACTCTGCCAATCCATCCAGCAACCAACCCCCCTCCCCCGACATTCCATCCATATATATATATATATCTATCGCTCTCTCTCTCCCTCCAGCCTGCCATTCCATCCAGCTCTCCACCTCCCCCTGCACAGCCTGCCATTCCATCCAGCTACCCACCTCCCCCTGCACAGCCTGCCATTCCATCCAGCTCTCCACCTCCCCCTGCACAGCCTGCCATTCCATTCAGCTCTCCACCTCCCCCTGCACAGCCTGCCATTCCAAATGTACTCCCCACCTCCCCTGCACAGCCTGCCATTCCATCCAGCTCTCCACCTCCCCCTGCACAGCCTGCCATTCCATCCAGCTCTCCACCTCCCCCTGCACAGCCTGCCATTCCATCCAGCCCTCCCCCTGCACAGCCTGCCATTCCATCCAGCTCTCCACCTCCCCCTGCACAGCCTGCCATTCCATCCAGCTCCCCACCTCCCCCTGCACAGCCTGCCATTCCATCCAGCTCCCCTGCACAGCCTGCCATTCCATCCAGCTCCCCACCTCCCCCTGCAGGGAGGGAAGAGAAAGCAGGAGAATTCAGTAATGAAATGAGGGGGCGGAGCCTGCGGCACACAATCTGAAGTGTCACTGAATAGGACATAACGCGGGGTACCGGGGGACATTCCGTGCTGCACACACCGAGTACCAGCCGCCATGTGACGGAGCCGCTCACTGACTGCCTGCACTGTCCTCCAGGGAAACAGTGTTACCGCCCATTAGCTGCCCTGATAGGATACAGAGTGATGGAATGTTCCTATAGACCGAATAGAACGTCCAGCGATCTGGGAATGGAATGAAATGTATCTCCCCACTCAGTGTCACACCACACAATATCATACCCCCTATCTCACACCACTATTAGCATACCGTCTATTAACATGCTCTTCCATCAAAGGGGGGCTCTTGGCAGGGTTTACATCTTCTACTGGCACTGACTGCATAGCAACATTGAAATGGAGAAATAATATAAACTGATAGAACCAAACACATTTATACAGTGTCTGAGTTTATATTATGTAACTGTTTGTATAATATTATTATTGTATTCTAGTTATTGCAGTGTTAGTAGAAAACATTTAAAGGAATACTCTGGGCACCATAACAACTTCATCCAAAGGACTTTGTTATGGTGCCAGGAGGTACCTGAGCACTTTCTTACCTGAAGCGGTTAAACCCCAAAAGGTGCCTTCAGTGCAGACTATTTAGTTCTCCAAGCAGCACTTGGCTTCTGAAATTAACTTTCAGAAAGGGTGGAATGCCACCGGTATGTCGCAGGTTATACCCCCTTTGAGACTCACCCACCTTTCCCAATCTCACACCTCCCAAATTTTGGAGATATGGAAGTGTGATGTGTTGTGGTTTAAAATGATTCTATTGTGCCAGGAAAACAAAGCTGTTTTCCTGGCATTATAAAATCCTGCAGTACCCCCCTCCCTCGCGCCACCCTCCCGCAACACTGAAGGGGTTAAATCCCCTTCAGTCACTTACCTGAAGCCAGTGCCGATGTCCCTCGATGCTGGGTCAGGCTCTGCCTATGCCCCCCCCCGCCGCCATCAGCCAGCGGGGAAGACCTCATGCGCATGCATGGCAGTCCAGGGTCCAATACCAAACCAAAAAAGGTCCATTTACAGTTTCGAAGTCCCTCTGGTGGCTGTCTGGTAGACAGCCACTAGAGGAGGAATTAACACTCAGAAGTAATTATTGCAGTTTCTCAAGCTTAAGGGAGATGGGACATTGCAGCCAGACCGTTTCAATGAGCTGTCACTTTGGAGCTTTTCATGGATTCTTTATTGAAAACTCAGAGTTTATACTTTGTCTCATGTAGGATCTGACTTTTGTTTTTGTTTTTTTAAATAATGTATCAATGGTCATTGCTTCTGTCACCTCCATCAGCCGTCATGAGTGACAGCTGATAGGAACATGCTTCTTCCGGCAAGACGCACAATCTATATGATATATTGCAATATTTTTTTTGTCAGACGCCTAAGTGTCTGGAGGTTAATTAACTTAGTGGTGTTTAATCAGATCACCTCCAAGACACAGAGGTGCCTGGGCGGGTTTACTATTGTTTCTATTACTAACCTGTTACTAAATGTGTGTGTGTGTGAATCCCTAATAACGAATCCTTATTTTCACCCTTCAAGTCTTGACTGATGCTTGGGTGGATTTGCTGTAATCACTGAAGTCTTTGCGGGATTAGAAGGGTTGTTTGGTAGAGATATTCAGAACATTCTTGTTTGGCTTTAACATATTCCCTTCTCAAATATGGGATATTTCCAAATATTGAAACTAGGCTTACTGGTAACCCACTTGTAAACAATTCAAGACAAAACTAGGATAAGTTAGAATAATAGTGAAGTTAAAAACCAAGGAGCAGTCTCAAGTATTTTCAGGCAAAATGTGGGCAATACGGGGGGCGGAGCCGAACGCCGACCAAGATGGCCGCGTGAGTCCCGAGCTCCGTGCATGGCGGCGAGAGCAACCGGCCCAACTTGACCACCCACCTCAAACATCCAGGCACAATCCCTGCAGGGAACATGTCCCACCACAAGGGAAAGGGGAAAGGCGACCGCACGTCCTTTTTTGCCGCGAGGAACCAGCACAAGCCGTCGGCCGACCAGGTAGGCCTCCAAGATGGAGACAATGATTCAGGGGAAAGTCAGGACTCAAGCCCCCCCCTACCCACTACACAAGAGGGAGAGGGAGAGGGAAAAGTCACCCCAGCTCTAATACAAAACATGCTAGATGCCCAATCAAACAAGCTGTTGGCACATTTCCAAACCTCCATATCTGACTTGAAAAAAGAAATTTAAGCCATTGGAGACAGGACAGAGCACCTAGAAAACAAATTGGAAACCCATGCGGCTGCCCACAACACCATGCTCACTAAAATTAAACAACTGGAAGCACACATATCCTCACATGATAATAAACTGGCAGACCTTGAAGACAGGTCCCGCCGGAACAATCTGAGGCTCAGGGGCATCCCAGAATCTGTGGCAGTGGGGGACCTACAAGCATTCGCCACGAATCTGTTCCAGAACCTCTGTCCTGACTTACCAGCTCAAATGCTTCTCTTGGACCGCATACACAGAGTGGCCAAAGCAAGAGCAGCACCGGTATCTGCTCCCAGAGACGTGCTACTACGCGCACATTACCACCATATCAAGGAAGAGATACTCAGAGCCAGTAGAACAAACAAATCCCTAGCTGAAGTCTACAAAGACATTCAAATATTCGCTGATATATCCCCAGCAACATTAGCCACGCGGCGACTCTTCACCCCAATGACAACCGCCCTGAGAAAACACCAAATCCAATACAGATGGGGGTTCCCCACCAAACTGATAATCATACGTAATGGACAGGCCACGGCAGTGCTCAGCCTGGAAGACGGCATACAACTCTTAAACAAATGGAATATACAGCCGGCAGAATCACCCCAAACACTTAATACCCTACCTCCTGAGTGGAAACGGGCGAAACGTTAACCGCCGCCCACAACACCCCACTGCAAACTATTGTTGCCGTTATCTACCATACTTCACAGATCTCCACGGACTTTTATTTCCTCCCCAGAGGTCCCCATGTGTGACCTGACCCACCCGCGCCATGGACCCCACAGGCAGCTACAATCAACACCCTCGAGGCTGTGGAGAGGGCTACAGAAACATTGAGGATCTCCACTATGCCAAAACCAGTGGCATCAAGAAGGGACTATCCATCACCCTACGCTGTCACATGTCAAGATCACCTCGGGAATGATCCCAAGAGACACTTATCGACACAAGCAACCAAAGACCCGTCCTGAGACTACCATTAGTGAGAGGCATCACCCGGGACACCCGACAGACGTCCACTCAGGTTCAGTGGGACCGACTCAGTGACTGGAGAGAAAGGGTAGCGTAGGGCTACAGGAGTTAGAGGGAGCCGGGGGCGGGTAGGGCAAACGGTAGGCCAAACACAAGCCCCAAGCATAGCACCCCCACCCCTACACTGGCACCGATCCCACAACAACCAGAGACAAAAGATCACCTTCTACCGCCAGTGGGCCTTTCAACCGCCCACTTGCAGCCAGGAACAAACCCTAAAAATCCTCCTCAAACAGCGTTATCCCCTGACTACTCCGACGAAATAGGGTAAATACATCTAAGGCGTGAGGACCCCAATAAGGGGGAAGCCCTATACTGGAGGACCCACATTAAGGGAAGGAGGGGATAAACACTCAAGGCCTATCACCTAGGTGGGGACGGGGAGAGGAAGTTAGAGGAGACTTAGTCTTAGCGAGCGGCCAACCCTTGCAGTATCTGTCGGGATTGTTTAAGTTTAAATCCTCATGTTAGAGGAAATCAATGTGTTATAATATGTACCTGTTACAAATGTTAATATTATATGTCAAGTTGAGGTCCATACCACAATGTCTAGAAGTGCATAGATCCGCCTGTACGGAGCGTGGACACCCGAACCCATCAAGCCTAACCTCGACCCCGAAGGGAACTGGGTGACAAGCTCAGTACAGCCGAATCCAACTCTGTTTGCCGGAGGGCGATTAATTTTAACTCAATGGGGGATAGCCCCGAGTTAGTCCTGAGTGTCCGCCTATGCGACACTCGACGCGACACCTTTCTTTTTCTAACCTTTCATCTTCTTTTCTCGTTTCCTTTTTCTCCACAGCAGGTATGACGGACGAGGGGGGGTGGGAATCTAACGGATATACGGGTATGTTACTACACCACACTGTACACACACTATGCGGATAATATCACATAATGTTAAAGGGTTGAACACCCCGTCAAAACGACATGCCCTCTACAAAGAAATAAAACAACTGCAGGGCGACATCATATGTTTGCAGGAGACACACTTCCGCAAATCTGACCCATGCCGCTTCGGCATAAAACAATTCCCATACCAATTCCACTCAACTTCAGACACTAAATCCAAAGGGGTATCCACCCTTATCAGCGGCCAAGTATCTTTCTCCTTAATCAAAAAAGTAGCTGACTCTAAGGGTCGTTTCTTAATAATCATAGCTCTGATCAACGATGTTACATACACGATAGGCAACATATACGCCCCAAATGACCACCAAAGAGACTTCTTAACTAAAATCCTAGCCAAAATCAACAAACTACAACAAGGTTTCCTTATCCTAGGAGGAGATTTCAACTGTATCCAAGACCCAGTACTGGACTCATCCTCCGTCAAAACACCCACACGACTCAAAGCACTATCGAAATTAGCCAAACAACTAACCACACTTTTCCACTCCTACAATCTTTACGATGTATGGAGGACCAAACACCCCCCAGACAGAGTATACACATACTACTCATCTGTACATAACTGCTACACAAGAATAGATAGGTACTATGTAAAAGGCACACAACTAACACAGGTCTTGGAATGCGAGACTGGAAATATTGAATGGTCAGACCACGCCCCGGTCATCCTCACGATAGCAGACAAATTTGCCTTCAAAAACAAACCTCCTTGGCGACTCAATGAATCGCTCCTCCAGACCCCCCATGTCACAGAAAACATGCAGACGGAAATTGACCAATACTTTACTGCTAATGCAACGCCCATGATGTCCACAGAAACACTGTGGCAAGCCCACAAAGCTGTAGTAAGAGGCCTCTTTATAAAACAGGCTGCCCACGCAAAAAGAACCTCCCAAGCCAGACTCACAGAATGGAGCAAAGAACTCCAACACTTAAATATACAAAACCAAACAAAACCCTCCAAACACCTTAAAAAACAGATACTGCAGCTCCAATCCAAAATCCAAGAGGTACACCTGCACCGCACCAGCTTCATGCTTAAAAAACTGAAACTTACCCACTACACTCAGGGCAATAGAGCCGGAAAACTACTAGCCTCCACACTGAAAGAACAAGAGACTCGCTCCCGAATACCACATTTACACTCTGACACAATTGGTAAGATACTCTCCCCAGGAGACATTAGTAACGAATTCGCCTCCTTTTACACTCAGCTCTACAACATCCGGAACGACCAGGACCAACACCACGCCACTACTGAGGAATCCACTACATACCTAGACCACATTAACACTACCACGTTGTCAGCAGACCAAAGGGAATCACTGGCCAAACCAATAACCGCAGAAGAAATTGAGCAGGTTATACAGAATCTCCCAGCCAACAAAACACCAGGCCCTGACGGACTGTCTAACATTTACTACAAAAAATTCCGTAAAAGCCTGACCCCCCACTTGCTAAAATTATTTAACGATGCAGTTCTCAGCTCCAAACTACCTCAAGACATGCTAGCGGCGACAATAATCACCCTGCCAAAACCAGGCAAACCCCCCACGCACTGTAAAAACTTCAGGCCCATATCCCTACTTAACTCAGATGCCAAAATATTCGCCAAAATAATAGCCAACAGAATGTCAGACGCTATTACGACACTTATCCACTCAGACCAATCTGGCTTCGTAAAGGGGAGACAAGGCACAGATAACACTAGGAGAGTACTTGACATCATGCACTCCATGCAAAAACAACGAACAAAAGGGATTCTAGTATCCCTTGACGCCGAAAAGGCATTTGACCGCCTTAGCTGGAACTTCCTCGAAGCAGTGCTGAAAAAATATGGCTTCCCGGACGAATTCCTGTCCGCGGTTAGGGCACTGTATAATGTACCCACAGCGAAAGTACTATACGGAGGCTTTCTCTCCGACTCCTTCACCATCACCAATGGGACGAGGCAGGGGTGCCCGCTGTCACCCCTGCTGTACGTCCTGGCCCTCGAACCACTCGCGACCCGAATTAGGGCCCACCCTGACATACAGGGAGTTCACATAGGACGTACTGAACACAAACTCAGTTTATTCGCAGACGATGTCCTCCTCACCATCACACAACCAGACACCTCCATCAAAGCACTCACAGAGGTTTTGAAAGAATACAGCAGGCACTCATACTACAAGTTAAACGAGGCCAAAACACAAGCCATGACAATTAATCTAGACCACAAGACGACACACAACCTCAAAACGCACTACAATTTCGACTGGAGAAATGACCATGTTGTTTATCTGGGAATAAAGCTAACAAAAAACCCGCTAGACCTAATCAAAGCCAATTACCTTAAAGTAGCCTCCGACATCCGCACAAAAATGGACAATTGGAAAGGTAAATTCCTGTCCTGGCTGGGCCGCATAGCGGCCTTTAAGATGATGCTGCTCCCGAAGCTGCAGTTTTTGTTCCGATCCATACCAGTGGAAGTCCCAAAGACATACTTTATCCAATTGCAAAGACACATAGACAGGTTTATTAATGACCGACGCAAATCCCGCATCCCAAAGGCCACAGCCACTAGAAAATTAGGAGAAGGGGGAATAGGCAGACCAGACATCCTAGCTTACTACATAGCCACAATACTCAGCCACACCATCGCGGCACAAGACACAAAACACCAACCACCTTGGGTGGAGATTGAGTCCTACTGGTCCCTAGCAGAAGGGGTCTCCTGTCTATTCTGGATACCTAAGCCCCTGAGACCACAAATGCACAACATGCTACCCACCACGGCCCTAATGCTAAAGACATGGGACAATAAAAAAGACACGTTCTCCTCCTGGAGCCCAATATCGTTGGCTACCCCAATCAAATGCTTCAAATACTACATTCCCACCTTCGACAGCAGGGGATGGGAGGGCAGGGGAACAGTCTTTCTACACCAAGCATGGAGCAGGGAGAACTTGATCCCTTTCCCCCAACTCAACCTGCCGCTGAGCACACCCCAAATAAGTGGCCTGTTATACCTACAACTACAATCCCTACTAAAAACCACCAACCAAACAAAACCCCTCCACCCACCCACAATACAAAACATGACCATTATAGAAAAAATGTGCGCGGGGCTACTACCAAAGAAAAAGGTCATAACGACCTGCTACGAGGCAGTTTTGAAAGACGACAAACGCCCAAAGCCTAAATACACCACAGACTGGGAGGTAGACATAGGACGTAAAATACCTGACGCCGCCTGGTCAGGAGCCTTTAAGATACACAAAAAATACACAAAATGCAACTCCCACGTAGAACTAATAAGGAAAATAGCCACCAGATGGTACCTAACACCAGCGAGGCTAGCACACATGTTCCCAAACACCTCTGACAAATGCTGGAGATGCAACACTGACAAGGGAACAATGCTACATATCTGGTGGGATTGCCAGATAATCAAATCCTTCTGGGCGGAGATCGCCAAGCTAATGGGGGAAGTACTACACAAACCAATGCGGGAATCAGTGGAATTCTTCCTACTCTTCATATTCCCCGACCTCATCTCAAGACAACAAGGGACTCTGGCATTCCACATACTGATAGCAGCGAACTTGCTTATAGCTAGGAAGTGGAAATCCACCACTGCCCCTCCCATAGGCGAAGTGATACAACAGGTATCTCTCAATGGCCAGTATGAAAAAATGGCCCATGAGAGCTCTGATAGATGCAATAAAATTCTAGACACATGGGAAAAATGGAATGAATGGGTGGAAGGGAAAAACCTAAGTGATGCGGCACAGGAGGCAACAACCTGGCGGCAAAGGGGTACTGTACCCACACCATTTGAAAAGCAGAACCCATATGGACCACCACCTCCGTCCACTCTCCCCCACCCTCCCCCCCCACCAATCTAGAAGACCCACGATGATATCACTCGTGCCTAAAACTAATCCTCCTCTCGCTACTCCTTCGCTAGTTTCCTTTCTCTCTCTCTCTCCTCTCTATAGGAGTCCTCACACCCAGCCCTAAGCTGGAACTTCCTTAAAACTACTGGGTTCCACACAGTCGGACACACCACAGAGTACCAAAGGCACATAACGATGATGCTACCGCAGTCTTTAGAGACCTTATATGTACGGAAAGACATACGAGATAAGGGGCCAGCAACCGACAAACTAAAAGTCTAACGGGGCACGGACTAAGCTAGCTAGCCACAGAAGGCAATGAACATGCACATACAATTGCATAACTGTATAATAATGTAACGTTAATATAAAGAATGCAGGGGGCGGGGCGGACGGCTGAAGTGAGCGGCCGCATGGCGTGAGAGCTCCCGGCGGCATAAGACCTCTAAGCCTGATACCACGAAGCAAATCGCTCGAAAAACGGCACAAACAAAGGTACAGACCCCCTACTGCTGTGATGGCCCCTGCCAAACAAATGAAGCTCACAGACCCAATCCGCCAACAAAAAAAAGATAGATCCCGGTCCATTCAAGATGGCGGCGACGGACCCGCGCTATCCCAAACCTCAGATTCCACACAAGAACAGGATCATGAGGCAGGCAACTATACAGACGCCCCAGTTACAGAGAGAAAGCTTTTTTCCATGCTGCAGGACTTCAGGTTAACGCTGCAAAAAGATCTGAGACAGGCTACTAATGATATCAAAAAGGAAATTTCAGAATTGGGAGAGAGAACCAATAGCCTGGAAGCCAGACAAGACGAGCTATGCTCAGCACATGACACACTGGCGACTGCTGTATAGAATTTAACTGAGGAACACATGTCCCTTAAAAAGAAGATGGCCGACATGGAAGATCGCTCAAGGCGAAACAACGTCAGGTTCCGAGGAATTCCGGAATCCGTTACAAATGACAACCTCGCAGAGAGTATAATGACCATATGCAAATCCCTGGTCCCAAAAGTACCAGAAGCAGAATGGCTTATGGACCGGGCGCACCGCCTGCCGAGGCCCCAACGGCTAACACCAGATACGCCGCGAGACATAGTCGTGCGTTTCCACTACTTCAAAACAAAGGACGCAGTACTGGCGGCGGCTAGGAAAGGAACAAAACTGCCTACACCATATGAAAATGTCCAACTATACGCAGATCTCTCGGCCTTGACCATGAGCAGGAGACGAGAGTTTGTAACAGTCACAAAAACACTGAGGAACAACAATATTCAATATCGCTGGGGATATCCGACCAAAATCATTGTCTGGAGAAACGGAAGATCACATACAGCAAACGAACCGGAGGTGGGCATGCGGCTCCTAAAGGAGTGGGGCCTTTTTCCGCTACGCTCCCCAGAAAAAACGCCGACAGCATCGCCAAGCCGGCCACAGAGAGAATGGCAGATGGCGGGATCACCCTCTCTACCTTAAAGGTCCACTGGGCCCTTCCAACAAAGACTGTGATGGTGTCTCATAGTGACTGTCCTAATTGCTTTTTGCAAAACGAACTGACAAGGTGTTGTGAGTATAATGCATATGCACACATGTTTAGTCCTTCAACACGACAGTGCTAGCATTACCTATTTGAGACAAAGTCAGGTTGAGGAGGGAGAAATCTAAGGTTTTCAGGGATGAGTACATTGTGAGCCGGAGATCAGCAGAACAAAGAAAGTTCCAGTTACCCACACAAACGGATAGGGGACTTAAATGGTAGCAAGCAAAAGGTTAGATAGACGAATTGCCTAAGGTACACCCTCAAACATCCAAAGGGCCAGGTATTTTTTAATTTCCGCATCACAGGGGCAGAACACTCCTGCAAAAAAGGCGGTTCACATAGTCCTGACAGAGGTCGTAAATGCTGTCCTCTCTTCGTCACGCTCCCTTAGGACTTGAGAGCAGAGACGGGACCGTTTGCCCGGCTCGCACTCAATTCAGGTAAAGCGCTGAAAAAACGAATGGCGCTATGTATATACTTCATTTTGTTATACTTATTTTGGTTACTGTTGTTTACCCCAGACATCCCTCTCTTTCCCCACTTCTGGGCAATACCAAAGATAGGCGTTGAACACAGCCACTCGAATACGTACACACCATATAGGCATACTACAAAAAGATTAGAATGGCTAACACTATGAAAATCTTAACCCTGAATGTGAAAGGCCTCAACAGTCCCCACAAGCGCAGAATGGCAGCACAGGAAATGATTAAGACTAAAGCAGCGATAGTGTGTTTGCAGGAAACACACTTTTGCGCCCGAAACCCACCGAAATTCAATGTTAAACACTATAATCAATGCTACCACGCCTTAGCCCCGACTAAATCCAGGGGAGTAGCCTTATATTTTCATAATGACTGGGCGTTCGCCCTCTCCAAACAATACGCCAGAAGGGATGGGAGGCTACTGATCTTGGTGGGATCACTGAATGGCTTAAAAATGACCATAGTCTCGCTATATGCACCGAATGACTCGCAGAAAACTTTTTTAAACATGGCCTTCCGAGTTATAGCACAACACAGAGAGGGCCACACCATAATTTGCGGGGACTTTAACTGCTCTCCCGATCCCTCCCTAGACATCAGACGGGCAAACAATGAACCGCCAAAACCAGCCTCCTTGGCCTTAGGCCAACACTTAAGCAAACTCATGCACGAACACGGTTATTATGACACGTGGCGGAACTTATACCCACAAGAGAGAGACTTCACCTATTGCTCGCCCGTTCATATGACACACACTAGAATAGATCTATGCCTCCTTGACATTAAAACGCTACCCTTTGCGCTCAGTGTATACATCGGACCGATCACGTGGTCCGATCACGCCCCACAAATTGTAACAATTAAGATCCCATACCCGGCAAGGGGACGAGGTACGTGGCGTCTCAACGAACGCCTTCTCGACATTCCTGATTATCTTATCCAAATACGGGCCCAGGCAGAGGATTACTTTAAGAACCACGCAAACTGCCAGACGTCGATAACAACCCAATGGGTAGCCCACAAGTCAGTCTTAAGGGGTGGTATAATTCAATTAGGGGCGAGGGCAAAAAAACAACATAAAAACGATAAACTACAATTAGAACAAGATTTAATTGCAAATGAAGAGGCACATAAACGGAACCCCACGAGCAAAACACACGAAAAAGTAGCAGGAATCAGAGCAAAACTTAACTCACTTCAGCTAATAGAAACGGAAAAGAGAATGCGTTTCCTTAAACAATCATACTACACCATGGGAAACAAGGCGGGAAAGCTTCTGGCTAGAAAGGTTCACCAAACCAAAATGCAAACAAAAATTCCCTACATTACCTCGGAGCGAGGAGCAAAATTATATAATCCCCAAGACATTGTCAATGAATTAGCAAGGTACTATGAATCCCTCTATCAATTAGCCAATGACCATAGCACATATCAACCAAACATATCGGAAATAGAGCGTTTCATTGACCAAGTTGAGCTTCCATGTCTGACTTACGCACAATGCTCATCTCTGGAAGAACCTTTCTCAGAGGAAGAAGTAGAGAACGCCATCAAGACCCTACCCAAACACAAAGCCCCTGGCCCAGATGGTTTATCAAACTATTATTACATAAAACTCTCCCCACAACTGGTCACCCCCCTCACCAAAATCTTTAATAACATAAAAGATTCTGGGATCATGCCCAAGGAAATGCTGGAAGCCTTCATTGTAACGTTGCCCAAACCAAACAAACCCCCCACCCACTGTGCTAATTTACGCCCAATTTCCCTTCTGAACGCAGACACAAAATTGTATGCCAAATTGATTGCAACGAGGCTTAAATCGATGCTCCCGGATCTTATTTCCGCAGAACAAGCGGGTTTCGTACCAGGGAGAAAGGTAGGGGACAACACCCGACATTTTATGAACCTTATAGATTGGGCAAACCTAACGTCTCAGCCCGGCCTGATTTTGGCGCTGGACGCCGAAAAGGCCTTTGATCGCCTCCACTGGGACTACATGTCACAGACACTATCCAAAATGGGGTTTACCCCAAAAATTCTGGCAAGCATCCTCGCCCTATACAGACACCCAACAGCCAGAGTGTTCAGCACAGGCTTCGTATCCAACCAAATAGAGATCAGGAATGGTACGAGGCAGGGATGTCCCCTCTCACCCCTCATTTTCATACTGAGCCTAGAACCTTTGATCCGCCTCATTAAAAACGACTCGGCGATACAGGGTCTCCAAACACCTGGTGGCACACAGAAAATAGCATTATTTGCAGACGATGTTTTAGTGTTTATAACACACCCAGAATCTTCTTTACCACAACTCCTACATAGACTTGACACATACAGGCAGGTATCTTACTACAGAAACAACTCCCTGAAAACACAAGCTCTGCCCATAAATCTGCCAAGTACCGTTGTCATGACACTACAATCACAACACTCATTCGATTGGCGAAAGGACTCCCTACAATACCTAGGGATCAAACTTACGAAATCCACCCAAACCATTACAAGGGAAAATCATCACCCGGTCATTCAGAAACTTAAACTCACACTAGAAAAATGGGAGGGTCTTGAAGTGTCCTGGTTAGGCAGAATCAATCTTGTGAAAATGATGGCCTTACCGCACATTTTGTACCTATTCAGAACCCTACCCATCGCGCTACCGACCAAATTACTAAAACTCTATCAAAGCACCATAAACGCACATGTATGGAAGCGGAAGCCCCCGAGAGTAGCAAAAGGTACCCTAGGGCTCTCGAGCACGGATGGGGGACTGAATATGCCAGACATTAAGGCTTACTACAGGGCAACCGCTCTAGCACAGGGTCTCTGTCTACTGCGCCCCAATTGCACACTCCGCCGCCCCATATGGTTTGCAATGGAGAGTGCCTGTCTGAATACCCACGATCTGTCAAGCTATCTATGGGCGGGGGGGCATACACGAGTGGCGATGGGAAAACAGCTGCAGAGCACAAAGTTTTTAATAATGGCCTGGAATAAATGGAGCCCATACATAGCAGACTCCAAATCGCTCTTCCAATCAGCACCCCTGACATCATTAGAAACACTCTCCCCTGACCTGAAGCTGGATCGATGGAGGGAGGGAGGTGCACATAAGGTCCGGGATATCTTAGTAGGGGACAAGGTTAAGCTATTTCCAGAGTTGCAAAAAGACCTACGTTTGCCAGCGAGGGATATCTTTCTATATCTCAGAGTAAAAAATATAATACACTCGCATATCCGCGAACTCACCAGTCGCTCCTTCACTCCCCGCCTACCAATGACACAGTTACTCACCACCAGGCATGTAAAGCCACTGTCAGCGTGCTACAAAGCACTGATCACCGCGACAGTCCCTGACAAGCTGTCATACATGACACAGTGGGAAGAGGACCTGGGTCTCCAGATCCCAAGGGTAGACTGGCTGACAGCTTTGAAAGTCACAAAACGGGCTTCGCAAAGCCTTATGTTCTGGGAAGCATACTGCAAGGTTTTAATGCGGTGGTATCTAGTACCAAAAAGACTAGCATACATGTACCCGGGCACGTCCGGGAAATGCTGGAGGTGTAACATCAGTGAGGGATCCATAATCCATATTTTCTGGGCTTGTCCCCTTCTAACAGACTATTGGGAAAAAGTTCACTCCCTCATACTAGATAGGACAGGATTCACCCTACCCTTGAAACCAGAACACTACATTCTCCACATAGCACCCGGTATTGCCTCCCACCCACACAGAAAGGTAATTCTCAACATACTCACGGTAGCAAAAATAATGTTGGCAGGTAGTTGGAAGAGCAATCAAACACCAGCTATACCCAATATCCTTACTAGAATGGATCTGATCAGTCAGTATGAGAAAATGGCAAGCAGAGCAAACGGCTGTAGTGAGAGATATGACAGAGAATGGAGTAGCTGGCCGGTCGAGAGTTAAAAGGCTGACCAGGGGAAACAAAAACGCATACAGGGATATATATACAACAATGAACTGAAAAATGCAATATCTATTGTCCAGGGTACCCCCCCTTACCCCCTCCCTTTTTTCTTCTGTACCCCTCCCTTATCCCCTAGTTAAAAGTTATAAGAAATCTTGTAAAGCAGCGAGTACAACAGATGTGTAACACAGCAGCTGTTTCTACCCACATGTGGGGTAAACCTTTTAACATACGATATCCACAGCTGTGCCTGTGACTGGTTTGGCATGTCAAAATTGCACTGCGCTGCAAAATGTTTGATTCTTTATGCATTAATAAAAAAGATAAATGAGAAATATAAAGAATGCACGCAATCAATGTAACAAAACAAAGTGCTGATACACTGTTCGATTGTACTAACTAATGTGTCTTGTGCCTGTCTGGATTTCCGGAATAAAAAGAAATAAAGAATTAAAAAAAAAAATGTGGGCAATACACTGACTTGATTTTGACTGTGTTGCCACTCTCAGTCTATAAACCTTTAATAAGCCTACAATGTCCTCCTACTCCTGTCATGGACCTTGTCGTCTATTTATTGGGACTCACACCAGAGTAACTGTAATCTAACACAAACTATATAGGTCTTTACCAGCTATGTGGAAAAGGCTAAGTACCATAGGCGTGCAGAAGGGGTGTGCCTGGGCACACCCTAATTACACCTCCATACTGCACTGCCTTAGGGCAGACTAACAAGTTGGGTCCTCCATCTATGACAGAGGACCCAACACAAGAGGGGTCCCGGCGGCTTGCCCTTTATGCCGCCGGATTCGAGGCCCCTCCACTCTGTCTGCCCTGATGGAGATCCAGCCTCAGTCTTCAGCTCACTCCCGGCGGAGCTGCAGACTGAAGTGTCTCGCAATCTCCAGCCTGTCAGAGCATTGCCTTGGGTTACCACGGCAACATTCTGACTGACTGGAGATCTCGAGACTCACCATGTGGTCTGCAGCTCTGCACGGCGGGTGGGGGCCCTAATAACAATAAGGGGGGGGGGACCTTCTGTCCTACCCCCACGGCCCCCACCCCTGCATGTACCATGCAAGAGGGAAAAGAAGAGATTTCCAGTGGCATAAAGACATTACATTGGCCGCGAGAGTGCACTCTCACACTCCTGATGAGGCATCTGCATCCCGCCATGGCTAAATTCTTAAAGGCCGCATCACACAGCTGCCCCAGGGCACTCAGGCCTTGCACAATATTACAAGCTGGACCTTTACTGGTATCATTTTTTTTATAACAAATACCTTGGTTGTGACAATTGAACTTGGGCTCTCTGAGTATAGTGGGAACTGCATGCAGGGGCGGACTGACCGGTCGGGCACTTCGGACACGGTCCGAGGGCCCGGCCGGGAGGGGGGCCCGCCGCCAGGGCCGCCTTCAGGGGGCCCGGCGGCAGGGCTGGATTGGGGGGGACTGCAGGTGCCAC
>OW240920.1:131895106-131918378 GCA_933207985.1 Pelobates cultripes
CCAGCAAGCCACAGCCTGCCAGCCGCAGCCTGCCAGCCGCAGCCTGCCAGCCGCAGTCAGCAAGCCCACAGCCTGCCGGCAGTAGCCAGCAAGCCCACAGCCTGCCAGCCGCAGCCAGCAAGCCCACAGACTGCCAGCCAGCAACAGTAATTAAGGTAGGAGGAGCCAACTTGGCTTAGGTATCAGCGAGCTATGTTGTGTTGCTATATTGTGAATAGGAACCAGAGTGTTGGAGAGACCACCCTCCAGGCCCCATTAGACTCTAGCCTCTGCTAGAAATCCCCTCCATGGCCCATTAGCCCTCAATTGTAGTTTCTACTGGGGCCTGGAGGCGACTGTTTCCAGCAGGAGATATCTAATGGACGCTGAGATGGCCTCTGTTAGAAAGACCCCCTTCCAAGCCTTTTAGACTCCATTGTAGTCTCTAATGGGGCTTGGAGGGGATTCTTTCTAACACACTCTCTAAAGGACACTGAGATAGCCTCTGCTAGAAAGACCCCCCTCCATGGCCCATTAGCCCTCAATTGTAGTCTCTACTGGGGCCTCGAAGGGCTTATTGCACTTTTGTTCCTTGTGTCTAAAGATTGTGTAGGGTGTGGCTGGAGGCGGTGCATGGAGGCGGGACAAGGGTGGCGCTTGCTGCAGAGTATGGGTGGGGCCTGTAAGGGGGCCCTTGATTTATTTTGCCCGGGGGCCCTGAGGGTTCTCAGTCCGCCCCTGACTGCATGTGATATACTGGGATGTCTGGATGCAATGGGGACTGCATACTGGGCTGTCTGAATGAAATGGTTACAGTTTGTGTGTGATATATTTGGCTGTCTGAGTGTAATGGGGACTGTATGTGATAGGAATAGTTTGTGTGTGATGATACTGGGCTGTGTACATGTGAAGGAAACTGTGTATTAGCACTGAGCTGGCTCTGTGTGATGAGAATGTATGTGATCATTTTGTGCTGTCAATGTGTGATGGTTTTGTGCTGGCTATGTATGGTGCTACTGTAACCGTTCGTACTCCAATTTACCGCTATAACGTCTTATAACTTAGAATTTAGCAGGGCTAACCATACAGATATCTTAGCTAAATATTGTATAGTCGGTATAGAGTTTCTCTATTTAAAATACATAAATAATTGAGAATACAATATTAATATAGTTTATTGAATAAATGAATAAAGATCCATTAATATATCATAAAGCAGAGTATATAAAATTAAATGAATAAATGCTTGCAATATAATTAGTATAACATACCCTCCTGATTATACAGGTAATCTCTCAGTATGTCAACTCCAGAGTCGGTCAGTATGTCTCTACCTAGCATTGATCATGCATGTATATATACCATAGCATTTCTAATTACTACTGGTAATGTATGGGTTAATTCATCTTAGGGTTAAAAGCAGTTCATATATAAAAATAAAAGAAAAACACCCTTATCAGTCTAATGTCATAACCCAGACATCTTTAATCTGTATTAGGACTAGAAGTTAGGTTGACATACACCTTAGGGTTAAGAGAAGGTCGTATATAAAAAAATAAGTCTAATGTCATAACTTAGACATCTTTAATCTTTATTTGGACTAGACGTTAGGATGACATAGGCAAAGCCTTGAATTGTTATTGCATTAAATTAAGACAAGATGGAGTAAACATGTTGTGTACTGTAAATAGGTAAAAGGTTATTAGTTAAAGAAACAGTTGCAGTTTAAAGAAATACAATGTAGCAATGTGTATTATACCTACAATTGCCCATCACACCCTCCTGTCTAACCCCTTAAGGACTGGACCTTTTTTGCGATGTTGTACATTTGCGACCAGGCATATTTTTACACTTTTGTGGTGTTTGTGTTTGGCTGTAATTTTCCGCTTTCTCATTTACTGTTCCCATACAAATTATATATTGTTTTTTTCAGGACAAAAGGGGCTTTCTTTACATACCATTATTTATATAAACTCATGTATTTTAATTTTAAAAAAATAAAAAAATATGATGAAAAATTTAAAAAAATACATGTTTTTTACTTTTACTTGAAAAATCTTTTACTCATCTACAAAAGCGAATGAAAAAAACTGCTAAATAGATTCAAAATTTTGTCCTGAGTTTAAAAATACCCTGTGTTTACGTGCTTTTTTGCTTTTTTTTGCATGTTATAGGGCTATAGGTACAAGTAGGATATTGTGGTTTCAAAACATACATTTTTAAAATTTATCAATAGTGACATTGTAACTCTATTATCTGTCATAAATCTCTAAATAACACCCCACATGTACATAATTTTTTTAAAGTAGACAACCCAGGGTATTCAATATGGGGTATGTCAGGTCTTTTAGTAGCCACTTAGTCGAAAACACTGGCCAAAGTAAGCATATTTGTTTGTGTGTGAAAAAAGTAAAAAAACTAAATTGAACGCTAATTTTGGCCAGTGTTTGTGACCAAGTGGTTACTAAAAAAGACTGGACATACCCCATTTGCAATACCTTTGCAATACCTTGGGTTGTCTTCTTCTGCAAATGGTATGCCATCATGGGGGTAATTCTCATTCCTGGGCTACCATACGCTCTCAAAGGCAACGTAACCAACCTGGCCATTTTCAATGTAAAAATATTTGACCCATATATTTGACCTTGTAACTTTCAAAAATGCTATAAAACCTGTACATCAGTAAAAGTGCTGTTTGTGTGTGAAAAATGCAAAAAAAGTCAGTTTCACTGACAATATCATCGCTGTGATATGTTTTACTGTTTTGAATCACTAATATTTGTGTTTAGCGAAGTCTCCCGAGTAAAACAGTACCCCCCATGTACAGGTTTTAGGGTGTCGTAGAACATTACAGGGTAAAATACAGTGCTAGCAAATTAAATTCTCTGGAATTTCGGCCTGGGTTGGCAGGCAGGTCCCTCAAATTGCAATCAATAAAATTACTGAATTATGTAAAAATATACGTAGAATTTAAATATATATGCATATTTATATATTTGAAATCTACGTGTATATTTATATAATTATTAATTTTGTATATGGACATATGTATATTTCATATTATTTTTATTTATTTATATATACATAGATATATATACAAATTCATTCTAAGTGTATTTTGATATAAATATATATATAAATTTTAAAATACAGTTAGAATAAAATTTCATATAGATATATAATTTTTTTTTTCAATATTTATTATTATTTTAAAAAAAAATATTTAATTTAAATTACTTATTTATATTTTATAATAATATATATATAATATATATAGTTATTATATATATTATATATATACGTGTGTAATTTAATTATAAGTGTATTTTTATA
This sequence comes from Pelobates cultripes, assembly GCA_933207985.1. Taxonomy (NCBI): domain Eukaryota; kingdom Metazoa; phylum Chordata; class Amphibia; order Anura; family Pelobatidae; genus Pelobates; species Pelobates cultripes. The sequence continues at coordinate 131,898,419 of OW240920.1, forward strand.
TTAATATAAGTACATAAATACAATAGTACATTAATAGTACATTAATATAAAAATACACTTTGTATGACATTATATATATGATATAGACATATATTATATAAATATAATAAATGTCTATATATCATATATATATATATATATATACACATATATAATTTTTTTTATTTTTTATAAACATTAATTTTTTATTTTTTATTTTACACTTGCAGGGAGACTGCCTGTCAGCACAGACAGTCCCTCTGCAGGCAGACACATGGACACCTATTGTGACCATGTGATTGCTGTTTGAAGGCAGCTTCAACGTGGATGCTGTCCAGGAGGTGGGAGGGTCTGGGAGGGAGGGTCTGCTGGAGATTGGCCGGGATGTGTCAGCTGACCGGAGTTCGCCACGAACCGTTCGCGAAAAGTTCGCGAACGGTTCGCGACATCACTAGTCAGGGCCTGTGAAAGGAACCACACCTAAAAATGAGTACCTGTTGACTGACAGCCTGTCCTCGCAAGAAAGACCATGTGCAGAGTGCTGCAGAAGTGCACTGTCAGTGGTCTTTGTGCCCAGTTTCTCCCTGCATATTGAAATCTGCCTTCAGATTTCAAAATGCAGGACAGGTCAACAAGTCCTATGTTTGCTGGGGAAGTACTCCAAAATGCATGACTGTCTAGACAAACTCCGGCCTCTTGGCATCTATGGCACAAAAATTATTAATATTGATGATTTAATCATCACTTTTAGTGTTGAACACACTTGCAGCTTGTAAATATCTAAAATAATTAAAGATTTGACAAAGTAAATCTATAGATTATGCTGTTTTCTATAAATGATAAAACATTGAACATGCACATACGTCTCGATGATTAGACCAGAGTTTGGGCAACGTTAACTTACAGTAATGAGTCTTGTGAAACTGTTCATTATGCAATAAAAAAAAAAAAAAGTGAACCGCTTTGTGGAGATCTGCGCATCTCACCTTTTGTATCTCTTATTTCTTTCTCACTGTTACTCGTTTATTTTGAAGGAAATTGCGTATTTCCCCAAGTGGAGACCAGCGTCAGAAACTGTATTTCGAAAAATGAAAATTTATTTTAATAAACAGAAATTAAAAAAAAAAAAAAAAGGGAACCGTGCACTTTTTGTGGATAAACAGTGAATATATAATAGATAAAAGTAATATACCATTCTGGTTCTTCTTAAATATGACTACAAAGTAATAACTATCATAGCGCAATATGGTTTGCACGTGAATGGATCAGATGCTATCACATTCACATTTTCTTCAGCCTGAATTTACTCAGCATAGTTGTGATTTTAAAGTCCTGGAGCAGATATTTCAGCAGATGGAACCTCCAAAATAAGTAAAATAAAGGCACTGCCGATTATGATAAGATCGTCAGATTTATTAAAATAAAACATAAAAGGTCTTACATGTAAGTAAAGCGCCACATGTCAAAGTTATTACATGTAAGCCACAATGTCAGTCCCACAAGTGAAGGTGCACGACACATTTACCAAAAATATAATTGGTCTTTCATAGCTTAAAGGATCACTATAAGCACCATAACAACTTTGCATCATACAATTTACCCCCTAACTCCTTTGACAGAAAGAGACTGAGCAAACGATATGCACATATTCAGTCACTGGTACAGGAATCCAGTCCACACAGACACAGCACTGCTTAAAAAAACTAAACTTGGCTGTTTATAAACTGATGTTAATAAACTACGAATCCCATAATCCCCCTGATCAGATCCTATTGTTTTATTTATTTATTTATTTGTTGGCACTATAAAAATTTATAAATTATAAAATAATAATAATAGGCTAGAAATTAGATTGGTGGAACCTCTACTTAGTCAGGATGGGGTTTGTCATCTGCACCATTTGCCTGGGTAAGTGGAACATCTTTAGAAGGTGACACATTTACTTTTTGCATCATTTTCATAAGAAATAATATATGTATTGCATTAAAAAAATGCGGGTCAATTCCTGATTATTGTGTCTCTTTAAATATTGATATAAAACACATTTATACACAAAACATTTGTCGGATTTATAAGGATATAACCCCTAGTGATATTATCTGCATATAATTGTATCCATAGGTTAGAAATTTACACATAAATAAAACTTCACAGGGTTTATGATGAGCGTCACGTCCAACATTGCATGAGAAACACAAGTGTAATAACTGGAAGGAAACATAATATGATGCGTGTGATAAAAATGGTGAATTTCTTCCCTTCAGAGACGCCATCTAAAAAAATAAGAAAATTTGAAAATTACTTTGAATTCTCACTTAAGATTGATTTCCTACTTTTTTTGGTAAGGGAATGATTTAAACAATTATTTATTTACTCAAATGTAAACCACAACAGGACTGCAGAATATAGTGAAAATTACCCCAGCTGGGGGAATTTTAAGAGGTTTTGAAATTTAGCAATTTTGTTTTGTATGGACTAATGTATGGATTAACCTTGACCACTGGCGGAACTGCAGAGGTCGCAGCTGTGACCGGGTCGTCACTCCAGGGGGCCCAACCGCCCTGTCGACCCTCAGACCGGGGTGTCTGCTGGCATTGTAGTACTGCCGCGGCAAGGGACAACTGCCGGTGTAGCATTGAAGGGTTCCATACTCTTGGGGCTACCTGATGGCAATGTATTTCCTAGGTACCAGTCATTGCTGTGGCGCTTTAAGAGTACGACCAGTGATGATGTCAGAGCTGGGAGGAAGTCGTCACTTCCTTACTTCCTTCCAACTAACCCGCGCAGGAGGAGAGCACCGGGAAAGGATAGGAGTAATTCAGAGTTGGAGTCGGCCTGAAGCAGACCCCAGAGAAGTCACCCTCCTGCACCTATTAAGGTAGTAATAGGAGGGTGACTACATTTTTTTTACAATTTGCATGTGTGTGTGGTAAGTATCTGTATGTCTGTATATCCCTGTGTCTGTATGTGTGTGTGTGTGTCTGCATGTATGTCTGTATGTATGTGTATCTGTCTGCATGTGTATCTGTTTGTTTGTATGTGTCTGTATGTTTATCTGTTTTTCTGCATGTGGGTCTGTATGGGTATCTGTTTACATGTGTAAAAGCATGTGTGTCAGTGTGTCCTCTTATGTATCTGTGTGTGCTACTGTTTGTAACTATATGAGTGTCATTCTGTGTATCTGAATGTTTGTAATTAAGTGTCTGTGTATCTGTCTTTATGTGTGTCAGTGTGTGTCTGTGTATCTGTATATGTCAGTTTTTGTATCTGTAGAAGTGTCATTCTGTGTGTCTGTGTATCAGCATGCAGGGCCGCCATCAGAAATTTTGGGGCCCATGACAAAGCACAAGTTCTTGTTCAGCAGTAATTGCTGCGGTGATCAGTTGTGGCTGATATCAGTAGACTGAAAAAATAAATAAAATAAAAATAGCTACAAATGTGGCATTTAGTCAGTAATTTGTGTCCAGAACTCACGTGTGCCACGTGTAACTAGCCCAGCACAAAAGTGAAAATATCTCTTTATGTGCAAAACTTCAAGCAGAAACACTGCACGTACACTTTCCTAAAAAACAGAATTGGTCGTGATGGTTGGAGTTAGCCTTTAAATTGCCCAAGATCTGGTAGCAGGAGCTTTGATACAGTGTGTGTTACTCAAACAGCTATTGATAGCCTCTCCAACGCATCTAGAATTAATATGCTCAGCATGCTGTGTGTACTGAAACCAAACACAAAAGTTGCACAAAAATAATATTGCCAACCAGGAAAAGAGTATTCCATCTGGTTGATTGCCATTCTTGGGAGGTAGAACTACACAGAGAAAAGGTGTTTGTCTCCGGAACGAAATTATTTTTATACACAAATGCTTGAGGGACAGGGTCTTTACTGCATATTATCCCCTTCCTGCCTTCTGTCCTGACAGTGGTTTCACCAAAATATAAAAAGGAAGGAAAACCACAAAAAAGCAAACAAAAAATAGATAACTAATTTCAATTGTTTAATAAATATTAAAATGTTAGCAGTAGCTGTTAATGGTCTCGACCTCCGTATAATCAAAAAGGGCTCTGTATCATACATGAAAAACAATCAACTTTAACTGATCATAATCAACCTGAAGAAGATTTATCAATACTTTGACCGAACCACCCTCACTCAGAAAGATAAAAACTTTGTAAAACATAATAAAATATATATATTTTAGCCACCTGCATACATTTTCTGGTTACATACCAATTACTTGTACGTTGTTCTGTACCAACACATAGATTTCTTTACTCAATATTCTCTCAAAACTCATTAATGTAGCATAGTATGTCCCGCTGTCATTAAGCTGGATGTTCTTCAACAGTAGAGACCCATTCATTTGGTAGAATTCCACACGTCCTTCATACCCATCAAATATTTTTGTTTTCCCAAGGAGCCAAGTAGGGAAGCCTTTAGAGTTGAGTGTTACATTATATAAGGAGTAGTACAAAACGCTCTTATTGCCAAAATCCCATTGTATGGATGGCCAGTTGTGTAGGTTACGAGAGATGGTGTAAGATGCGGGCAGGAGAACAGTTTCGCCAACTGTGGCATTGATGGAATCCAGATGGACAAACAATTCAAGTTCTGCAGAAGTTTATGGGAAAAACAATCTGTATGTCAACGTAGACAGAGAATTTTATTTCCCTTCTTACAATGACAGGGTAATTTTTAATCCATGTAAAATCTCTACCTCTTTTGAGTCTTAATCAAAATCCTCCAAATAGTTGGATTGTTTTATACAGTGCTTTATTAAGATGAATTTTCATATTTAAGGTCAAAATAGCCGAAATTCAAACATCGAACCTAAGCACCTATCCAAACTGTTTTCTGCTGCCTCTGCTCGACCTGTAGGCTGAGGCCACTCTACAATCCCACACAACACAGTATCTAAATTCCTTAGAATTTTAAAACAATTTTAAAACAAAGTAATCTACCCCCTGCCATCAATTTATATTTTCCTTCATCCACCACATCTCATATCTTCCCCTGTTGATTCCCTGGGACATCCCCCATTTCTCATATCCGGCTTCGCCCAACTTGTGTCCCACTCATCCTAAGAACTGTAACACCATATGGTATTCATATATTCATGGGTTAAAAAAGACCTTTTACTGACTGAAATGATATACCTGGGAAACTATTTGAAAATGTATTAAGGGATAATATTCAAGAATTCCTTAAGAAGAACGTGGTTATCAGCAAAAATCATCATGGTTCTATGAAGCATAGGTTATGTCAAACTAACTTGATTGCATTCATAGAAGTAAGTAAATATATGTATAGATCAGGGTGTTCTTGTTCTTGGGTAGAACATTGGCTTAAAATTAGTTAGTCAGTCCAGAGAGTTGTCATTAATGGTAAATTTTCAAGCTGGACAGAGGTGGTAAGTGGTGTCCCTCTGGGTTCTGCTCTGGGATCCCTTCTATATAACATGTTTATAATTTATCTTCAAAAAAGCATTGAAAGTCATGTTTCAGTGTTTGCAGATGACACAAAGCTCTGTAAAGTAATACAATCTGAGCAAGATATTACTTTTATGCAGAGGGATTTAGATAGATTGGGGGACTGGTCACTCAAATGGCAAATTAAATGTAATGTAGAAAAATGCAAGGTTGTGCACTTAGTGGTAGCAACTTATACCATAAATTGAAGTGAATTAGGGATAACAACACACAAGAAGGATTGGGGAATTGTTATAGACAACAAACGAGGCAACAATGTGCAATGTCAATCAGCAGTGGCTAAGGCCAGTAAGGTATTGTCAGGCATAAAAAAGGGCATTAAATCTCTGGATGAGAATATAATTTTGCCTCTTTATAAATTAATGGTAAGAACACATCTGGAATATTCTGTGCAATTTTGGGCTCCTGTTCTAAAGAAGGATATTATTGCACTAGAAAAAGTGCAGAGGCGGGTTACAAAATTAATAAAAGGAATGGAACATTTTAGCTATGAAGAAAGGTTAACAAATTTAAACCTCTTTAGTTTAGAAAAATGTTGCCTCAGAGGGTATATGATAACATTATACAAATATATCTGGGGCCAGTACAAACCATTGTGTGGAAATCTATTCACAAACAGGACTTTACAACGAGGTCACTGGAAGAAAGAAGATTTAGTCTAAGGCAAAGGAAAGGTTTTTTTTTCCATAAGAGCAATAAGTATGTGGAATTCTCTGCCTGAAGAAGTGGTTTTATCAGAGTCTGTGCAGATGTTTAAACAGCAACTAGATGCATACTTGCAAAACAGAATATTCAATGATATAATTTTTCAACTGTAGGGTAATAGCTTCTTGATCCAATGCCATTCTGTGAAACTGTTTTTTTTTTGCAGATGTGAGGAAGGCTGAACTTGATGTCTCCTTTCAGCCTATGTAACCAGGCATTAGGTATCAATGGATTAATGCCTTCCATAAGATCAATCATTTTAGTGCCACAGTTGCTCCATTTGGAGATTTTGCAGGGCCAAGGGGCTGGTCGGGAGATATCTAGTCTCTTGGACCCCTAAAATACCTCTTAGGGGCCAAGAGATGACCAATCTCTTAATCCCTAAAACGCCTCAAGGGATTACCCTTGAGGCATTTTGGGCAGACTAGATGGGCCAAATGGTTCTTATCTGCCGTCACATTCTGTTTCTATGTTTCAATGTTTCTACCCTTAGTACAGTAGTCTAATATATTGGAGCCTGAGTCATAGCTGGCTTTTCCTAAAAAACTCAAATGATGAAGCCACGTGGCTATGCAAAAATTGTATTATGTTTATTGTAGTCATGCATTCACACCTGAAAATATTTATTTAAAATTGGCGTGGGTTAAAGTTGGCATACCCTCATAGCTAAACATTATATTTACAGAAATATTTTTTTTAGAAATTACATACCAATTGATGGAGTGTTCCTCTTTACCATCACATGGATTTCTTTCTTCAATGTACTTTTAAAGCTGTGCAAGCTAACAGAGTATGTCATACTGTCGTTAAGCTGGATATTTCTTAGCAACATTGAACCATTTTCATGATACAACTTCACTCGTCCTTGAAACTTGGGAGAGATTCTAATTTCCCCAAGAGACCATGTAGGAAAGCCTTGTGAGTTGAAACTTCCATTGACTAAGGAGTAGTGCAAAATGGTCTGATGTCCAGCACTCCACTTTATGGACGGCCCATTGTGGAAGTCAGGAGATATGGCATAAGTTACAAGGAGAAGGACAGTCTGGCCAACGATGGCATTGATAGACTCTCGGTGGACAACCAGCTCATGTCCTACAGAGCAATACGAAGGTAAAATAAATTTACATATTGTTAAAGAGATTTTGCATTACTTTTCTGATTTTATTTCCCTTCTCTCTTTTTTCATAATTAAAAAAAAAATATATTGATGACATTTAAAAACATTTGTGCTGTTCAATACAGAGATTACAGAAATTTTTGAGGGACTTAACACTCTATCAGATGTGGGTATAATAATTTTTTGGTACTGCATCACATATTTATGTTTACAGTGAGCACTTGTCAGGATCCTATCCTAAGTTTGTTTCTTTTATTTCTGTTACTTTAAAACAAGTCCCAGCTCTCTACCACTAGTGGCCTCCCTAACCAATAACCTTGCAAGTATCAACCTCACCTGCCTGGACTAATCAAGAAGCTTCATAAGCAGGGACATATTAGCCGGGAGGCAAACAAGGCATTTGCCTTGGGCGGCATTTTTCAGGGGGCGGCAAAAAACGCCACCCCCAAATGCCCAGGGCAAATGCCTAGTTAGCCTCGCGGCTAACAGACATGCTGTGCGCTGTGCACCGCTGGCTGGTGGTCAGGCGGGTGGCTGGCGAGGGAGCTCTTCCTCTGAGAGGTCTGCTCAGCTCCCTCGCGCGCCGCAGAGTGAGGCTGGGAGCCGGAATATGACGTCATCTTCCGGCTCCCAGCCTCACTCTGCGGCGCGTGAGGGAGCTGAGCAGTCAGCTCAGAGGAAGTGCTCCCTCGCTAGCCGCCCGCCCGCCCGCCCACCCGCCCACCCAGCAGCCACTGGACCACCAGGGAGAGAGAGACCCCCCCCCAGCTTTCACAAAGGTAAGGAGGCGGGGGGGGGGTAAATTTAAAAAAAAAGTGTTAATGTGAGTGATTGTGTGTGTGTGTGTTTGTGTCTGATTGTGTGTGTGTGTGTCTGACTGTGTGTGTGTTTGTGTCTGTGTGTGTGTCTGACTGTGTGTGTTTGTGTCTGACTGTGTGTGTGTCTGACTGTGCGTGTGTGTTTGTGTCTGACTGTGTGTGTGTTTGTGTCTGACTGTGTGTGTGTGTGTTTGTGTCTGACTGTGTGTGTCTGACTGTGTATGTGTGTGTGTCTGACTGTTTGTGTGTGTGTATTTAGAAGGTGGGGCGGGGGGAGGGGGGTGCCTGAGTTTTGTCCGGCCTAGGGCAGCACAAAACCAGGATACACCACTGTTCATAAGGGTACACCTGCTCTCAACACGGCTTTACATTGAAGTTGATGCTCATCCTAAAACACTTGGCTCCTGTGAAGCAACCTGTGGACTTTCCTTCTTTGCTTCGATCCTGTTTACTTCCAACCCTTCTCCATACCAACCTGAATTGCTTACATCCTGCTTTATCCTGCCAACCTGATTTATACCAACCTGCTCCAAATCAGCCTAACCCACACTAACATCCTCCTTTATCCTCCCATCCTGATTTATATCAACCTGCATAACCCCTATCTGAACATTGCTGCTAACTCCTATTACAAGGTGTTATTTCCTTACTCACACAGTACTTCTTCCAAAAGGGGACTGATTCTCTAATGTTCTGCTTTACCCATTATCCTGAAACCTTATTGTTCTGTATATTTGTCTTACTATTCACCCTATACTTTTATCTATAGCTTTCTTATTATTTACAAACATCCTGTTTATTATATATATATATATATATATATATATATATTTATAAGGCATATTGCCTAAACCTTCGTTTCCCTTATTTTCCTTCTCCCTATTATTTAATTCATAAGATATCCTGCTGTGTTCAATTATGTCAAAACCCACCAATAAAGCCTCTGTTGTTTACACTGGCGAGAGTCTCCTATCTGACCTGCTCAAGAACATGACAGCACTATTAGATATTTTCTTTTTCATATCAAGATATTTGCCTTATAAGTATATCCACCAGTGGAAATTGCACCGCTGCAAGCAATCTTACTTAGAGCTAGCTTAAGCTCCATGACATGTGAGTGCTACCTCATATACTACTGTTGTGAGTCCTATTTTCCTGCCAAAACTGTCTGCACTATTATTTGTCACTTTGTGTCTCACTACATATATTTGCAAGCACCTTAACCAAGAACCAACATTCCCCAAGAATCTGGAAAGAGCTGGGATTGTGATATTTGGACTGTGAATATTTGGACTTTTTATATATTTTTTTATTATATTATTTTATTGTTTTACACCTTTTGGCGCAACCTGTTTTCTTGTATTTTATACCATCTGGTGTCTGCCTGCCCGCAACAAAGCCAACTTGGTCATTGTAGACAAGCAAGGGGATAGATAAAGTTCATAGCAGCATTTGTTTGGAGGAGTGCAGCGTTTTGCCATGCATACATATCTCATCCCCATGCATCCCCAGTGCTGCAGTTATACCAATTTATTTCACAAATCCCCAGAATGAGGACCTTCTTAATGCAGCTTAAATATTTTTGTAAGTGTAGTTATTATTTAACATGAATACCAATTGTTCTGCTAATTTAAATCAGTGCAGGAATAACAAATTAGGTGAACATTTCAACATTATTGGCCATGGCTTGTATTACTGGACATTTCTTAAAGTAAGGATTTGTTTTAGTCACGTACCAATCCGTGGTGTGTTCCTCTTTACCATCAAATTGATATTTTTCTTCAATGTACTCTCAAAGCCGTACAAGCTAACATAGTATGTCCCACTGTCATTAAATTGGACATTCTTGAGCAGTAGTGACCCATTTATATAGTAGAATTCCACTCGTTCTCGAAATAGGGGGCAGATTCTAGATTCTCCAGAGGTCCATATTGGAAATCCTTGGTCATCAAGAGTCCCATTTAATAAGGAGTAGAACACAATGGTCTGTTCTCCAGCTCTCCACTCTATGGATTTCCAGTCATGGACGGGAGGAGAGATGTTGTATGTTGCTGGGAGAATGACAGTTTCACCAACTGTGGCATTGATAGAATCCAGATGGACAACCAGCTCATGTTCTACAGAAGAACACAAAGAGGAAAAAAATGCCCATTAGCTTAGTCAGTTTGATTCAATGTATCTTATTTATTTAGACAATTATAAAGTAGAGGATCAGAAAATGTCAAATACAGCAGTATGTATTGCAATTGTACAGTTTGTATCGTATGTAAACAGTGACAGGTGATTTCCAATGTTTTATTCACTTATGTAAATTCACAAAAGATCAAATTTTCATTAGTCTTTCCAATATATCACAACCAGTAATAATTCAAGAAAAAGGAAGATCAGCCCTAGAATTTGGAAACGGTTACACAGTGCACATGCAATAGTAAATAGTCTTAACATATGGGCACGCTAGGCAGTTGCGTCAGGGTCACATGAACATAGGGGTCACATGGGCTCACCAACCTATCAGTATTTAATTCCGGAAGATTTATTCAGAACCTTCAAATATTCTTTATTAAAACATTTAGGTGGACTAACCACCTCGGTTTCAGCTGTTATCTGTAAATGCAATCTTGCTGTTGAGAATATGTATCTTGACCTTGACTAAAATCACATACACATACTAATTGTACAAAAGCAAGACAAAATCAACACACAGAATTTTTGAAGCCATAAAGCTATAATAAAGTTCACCTACTATTTTTTAACATGTCAGTTGCCTCCACCTGCTACCTACTAAATGTTTGTGTGGGTTAATCTCTGCTGTACAATGTTTTTTTCCTGTTTAAACACTGATTTTGTTGGAGGTACCAATAAACATAAACTTAATTTTATCGATAATTTACATTTTTATTCCTGTGAATGGTTGTGTAGGCACTGCTTTGCCCCGGGGGCCTTTAATGCTGTTGAGACGGCCAAGCATCCACTAAACAATAGTTTGTTGCTCCTGTGTATATCCACATTCTGTGTCATTTGTATAGAAATGTCAGTAAGGGCAAATTGTATATTAACATAAAATAGACAGGGTCCTTCAGTACAGTGACATTTCAAAGTAAAATTCTAATTTTTGGCCAAAATACCCCATTTGAAGATTGAAGACTGTGTGATTGCGCAGTTTCTTATAGAACACGCTAATGCCTGTTCTCTTACCTGATGCCAGGGTTTGAGTTGTGAGTATGAAGAAAATCACCATTTTAATTTCCATTCTTCAGACAGAAATGAAACAGGTACAAACTACTGCATTCTCTTCAAGTGTGGTTTCACTACAGGAAGTCCACTTAGATATATATTTTTTTCCACTTACAGCAAACCCACCCATGTAAGAAATGCTTTATATTGTCTCAATTCTTTTAAAAAAACCAACAGCACATAAAGATTTTTGAAGTTATTCAAATGACCTCTGATGCCCCATCCTATATAGATAGATGCTATAGTTCAGGGGTAGGCAACCTTTTAGCAGCACTGTGCCGATATAGGATTGTGATGTCCCGTAGAGTGCCGGTCCTATTGTTTTTAAATTGAGGTGTGTATGCTGCCGTATTCTGCTTGTGTTATTTTTACTGTAATTGCTTTGTTTCGTTGTATTTGTGCGTATATAAGCTATTATATTGTATATGTTCATTAGTAGTTTGTGGTATCGTGTATGATACATATGAATGTGGGCTGTGTATGTGGGCTGCTTGTGGAATTGTGTGTGTGGATTGATATGTCACATTGTGTGTTTGGTAGTGTGTGGGGGCTGTTTGGAGTATTGCATGTGAGAGGCTGCATGTGGGGTTGTGTGCATGTATGTGGATTGTTAGTGGTGTTGCGTTTGTGGGGATTGTGTGTGTGTTTGTGTGTGGGCTGTTCGTATTGTTTGTATGAGGGAAGGCTTATTCTGCAGTGGGGACCAGGCTGGCCAGGTACAGGTAAAGGACAGAAGCTGCAACAGCAGCTGCAGGCTGCTCTACTTCAGTGTGGATTCCCATTCACAAGTGCTGGGAGGAAGTGATCTGAGATCACTTCCTCTATGTTCTGCAATGCATAAATTGAGGATTTTCCTTCACGTTTTGAGGATTCCTTTTCGTATTAGCAGATATCTAAAGTTTCATTGAGACTCCTGATAGGCCAGAGCCTGTTTGGCTCTAGCAGCCTTGAGTGCCGTGGAAAGACACCCCGAGTGCACTAGTGCCCTGCTATAGTTAATAAGACCTCAAATATATGGACAATATGTGCTAGGATATAAAGACTAGTAATTGATAATTGTGGAAATCTTGACGTTTCAGCCTATGTATCTAGGCATTAGGTATTAATGGATTAATGCCTTCCATAAGATCAATAATTTCAGTGCCACAGTTGCTCCTTATAGAGATTTTGCAGGGCCTAGGGGCTTGTCAGGAGATATCTAGTCTCTTGGACCCCTAAAATACCTCTTAGGGGCCAAGAGATGGCCAATCTCTTAATCTCTAAAACTAGAGAATGTTGCTTCCGAGGAGATACGTGGACCTAAAATATCTAAGATGCCAAGGTTACCCAGCAATGATATAGGCAAAACCTAGCAGCTGTCACTATGGAGTTTGTTGGCAGTCTCATATAAGATGGGGAAATGAGTGAGGTCACCCTGTGATCACATTAACAAGGATAGCTTTCCCTGAGCAGTGATTGATTTCTGAGGTCTGATTAACATCGGGTCCATTGGAGCTCCAGGCCCATCCTCTGATATAGTCCCAAAGCAGTCTCAATATAAATGTTCAGTATCTATTTTCTGTTTTATACCATGCTCCACTTATGTATTAGAATTCAGAGATCCTCTTGACCTAATGAGAGTTCCTCTCACTAGGCCCATCAGAGTTCCAGACCAATTATGCCCTGAATCCAGCACTGGACTCCCTGTGTGCCATATCGTAAATATAAACTTTTGTGTCTCTGGAAATTCAATAGAAAATAAACAAAATAAAATGTTGGTGAAAATATTTTTTGCAACAGATTGCATACTTGATTGAATAATAGAATAGTGGGGGGAGATGGTGAGAAAGCGCACTGAACAAGTAGAGAGGAAGGTTTTATATAGCTTCTGTCACTACCATACAGTGCGTGCTGGTGACAGACATTTTTTATGCACAGATTTAACATTAGGTGGCCTGGAACAGAGTTCTTGGCCTGTGCAGCGCTTCAAGCTGAAACACTGCACAAAACAGATTTTGATCATGATGACAACTTCTACAATCAGAAGTGATTACGGTGGTTGGAGTAACCCTTCAAGGCCGGGCAAGTAGCGCAGGACTTATAATTCCAAGCCTTGTTTATATGCCAGTGTGTATATGTTGTGACAGAGCCCAAGAGGAAGTACAGAGTGGTGTGTGTATATATAGCACCTAGGTTGCTCCACAAAGAAGCGTGAGATAAAGGCACATCCAGGGAAGTGAATACAAAGCAATGTATTTGGGTCGCTGGGGTGAAGTATTCAGAAAAGCAGGGACGATACTCCATTCAGAGTGTTTGCTAGCAATCCAGGCCAGGTTTTCTTGATGTATTGTCACTTTGACAATTAATGACTATGGTGCACACCTGTGGCTGTCCAATAAGCTTTAAAATAAGGTAATGGTAGTTGCAAGCACGTTTGCTATGCTGTAAACTGCGGTGTAGTAGAGAATCATTTGTTTAGTTAGACGAGCAGAATTTGTTTTGGTGTATTTCCTGTCAGCTGCTATAATAAAAGAAGGCTAAAGATCTTTTATATTCAAATGTTTGGCACGTGTTTAGAGGAAGACGTGAAGCTATATCAAAGCCAGTGGTTTCGGTTTCTGAATGTGTCTTGTGTTGCAGATCGGTGTTTAACCCCTTCACTACAAGAATCATCTGCATATTTCATATGTACAATTTTAACAAATAAAACTCTTTTATTGCAAACAAATTTTGTTTGCAATTGCTGCTCATATAGCAGAGGTGGCTCCACCATTATAGAACTAGGTATAGATGATCTCACTGACCAGCCCTGCACATATTTTCTGCTTTTTAGATTGGATGGGATTAGATTGCTGCTAATGCTTCCTATCAGAGACTGAAAGGGAGCATTCAGAGACATCTTCACCCATCTGGAGTCCAGACCTCTACTTACAACCCACTAGGCCACCAGGTAAATGGCTGGACTACCAGGGAAGAAATGAATTGCCTCCAACCAATCCCAATAGGTAAGCGAGAGGGAGACAACACTAAAGTAAAAATAACATTGCCCTACAGTGTGTGGAGGATGAACAAGGACATACAACCTACACAGTTACCTACACTCATGATCACATCCATACTCATTCTGCACTATTTAGCCCACACACACACAATTATACCCACACTTACTCTGTCACTTATTGTGCCACACTCACCTGTCAAAGTTACTCTTTTACACTCACCCTGTCAGTCACATGCCCAACAGCGACCCTCAAACAGTCAAACTCGTAAACAATCACCCTCATATACAAATTCACCCCTCACACACAACACAGCCTCGTCATAAGCACAACATGCCAACATGCACATCAAGACTACAAGCAGCCCCCATACACATACGCTCGAGTCCCAGACACAAAGATACATGTGCTCATAAACACAGAGATACGCAGACACACTCAATAAAGACTCCCAGAAACACTTAGCTAGAAATACATAGCAGATACATGCTGTCAGTCACACACTATGACTTTGTATCAGTCTCTGTCAATGTGTTTGTGTCATTGTGTGTCTCTGAGCTTTCTGTCTGCTCAACCTGACCTTTTTTTTTTTTTAACTGAACTTGTTAAAAAAAAGAAAAAAAAAGTCTTTTATAAAAGTTTTTTATACTGTGATCAGTCATTCATCTTTTTTGGTGGGATATATTATTATTATTGGTATTTATATAGCACCAGCGTATTCCGCAGCGCTTTACATTTTTTCTTATGTAGGCAGGTCGGACATTTAAAAAAAAAAAAACATTTTTTTAAAGCCTGTTCTCAACATTGCACATTACTAGAGGAAGTGGCTTACACCATTGTAACGCGAGAATCAGAGTGACACATTTGAGAACGCGAATAGGGACACTCTTGCAGAATATTACGAGGCTTCTAGTGAAAGTGTTCCCATAATGCTATTATTTACAAGGAGTTACTCAGAATGTCCTATTTTGTCTGATGTAAATTGGGTACCCCAAAACCTTTTCTCCCCTAAAATACCCCTATTTTACAGCAACTGCTTGCATAACAACCAGCATTGAAGTTTATGAGTCAGTAAATTATTCTGAACTCTTTTAAAAAAAAGTTTTTATTTCTAGCTCCTTTCACATACTTGATCAACATATATGCAAAAAAAAAAACTTATTAGAAAAAGTGCAAAATAACATAATATAAAATTGCAAGTACTAACATGTGGAATGAGTGTTTTTTGTTCTGACCTAATCTGTGAAATTTACACTCAATGACAATGTTATTCGAAACAGAAGTAAAGAGCCGAATGCTATAGCCACAGCCAGTGGTGTATTAAGGATTTGTGCTGCCCTAGGCAGGACAGTGCTCAGGCACCCCCACTTAATTTAAATTTTCCCCACCCCTTCCAGTCAAGGCCGCACTTTGACTGACAGACGCACACACTCACTGATAGATGCATACACTCATTGACAGATACACAAACTCACTGACCGACACATACACACTCATTGACATACACATTCACTGACGACACACACACACATTCACTCACAGACACACACACACATTCACTTAGACACACACTCTTACTAACACACACACATACATACACACACTCATAGACATACACACACATTCACTCACAGACACACACACACACATTCACTCACAGACACACACACACACTCACTTACAGACACACAATCACAGATACACACTCATTCACTTACAGGCACACACTCATTCACTTACAGACACACACACATACACACACACACACACATTCACTCACAGACACACACACACACACACACACACATTTGCCCCAACACTCACAATTTTTTTATTTTAAGTCCACCCAGCCTCCCTGGGAGAGCTGGAGTAGATTACATACCTGAAGTCCAGTGGGGCTGCTGCATGGGCAGGCACGGGGCAGACAAGGTGAGTAGGCGGCGAGGGAGCTTTAATCTTCCTGTTCAGCTCCCTTGCGCACTACTTAGCGATGCTGGGAGCTGGTCTGACGTCATATTCCGGCTCCCGGCTTCATTGAGCACCGCGGAGGGAGCTGAGCAGGAAGAGCTCAGGTGAGTATTCTCCGTCGCTGCCAGCTGCCCACCTCGGGGGGGCTCAAAAGTGGCAAGCCGGCCAGCTCTTGAGCCCCCCAGGACGCGAGGCAAGCAAGGGATCTGCCTGGGCGTTTGGGGGCGGCTTTATTTGCCGCCCCTTGCAAAATGCCCCCCGAATGCAGATGCCTTGTTTGCCTTGCAGAAGATACGTCCCTGTCTGGGTGAATAACAGAGATCCACATTAATAATACTTCCATTAATGTGTCTGAGTGTATAACAGAGCTCCACAATAATAATACTCCCATTAATGTGTCTGAGTGTATAACAGAGCTCCACAGCAATAATACTCCCAGTAATGTGTCTGAGTGTATAACAGAGCTCCACAGCAATAATACTCCCAGTAATGTGTCTGAGTGTATAACAGAGCTCCACAGCAATAATACTCCCTGTAATGTGTCTGAGTGTATAACAGAGCTCCACAGCAATAATACTCCCAGTAATGTGTCTGAGTGTATAACAGAGCTCCACAGCAATAATACTCCCAGTAATGTGTCTGAGTGTATAACAGAACTCCATAGTAATAATACTCCCAGTAATGTGTCTGAGTGTATTACAGAGCACCACAGCAATAATACTCCCAGTAATATGTCTGAGTGTATAACAGAGCTCCACAGCAATAATACTCCCAGTAATGTGTCTGAGTGTATAACAGAACTCCACAGCAATAATACTCCCATTAATGTGTCTGAGTGTATAACAGAGCTCCACAGCAATAATACTCCCAGTAATGTGTCTGAGTGTATAACAGAGCTCCACAGCTATAATACTCCCAGTAATGTGTCTGAGTGTATAACAGAGCTCCACAGCAATAATACTCCCAGTAATGTGTCTGAGTGTATAACAGAGCTCCACAACAATAATACTCCCAGTAATGTGTCTGAGTGTATAACAGAGCTCCACAGCAATAATACTCCCAGTAATGTGTCTGAGTGTATAACAGAGCTCCACAGCAATAATATCCCAGTAATGTGTCTGAGTGTATAACAGAGCTCCACAGCAATAATACTCCCAGTAATGTGTCTGAGTGTATAACAGAGCTCCACAGCAATAATACTCCCAGTAATGTGTCTGAGTGTATAACAGAGCTCCACAGCAATAATACTCCCAGTAATGTGTCTGAGTGTATAACAGAGCTCCACAGCAATAATACTCCCAGTAATGTGTCTGAGTGTATAACAGAGCTCCACAGCAATAATACTCCCAGTAATGTGTCTTTAAACTACAATAGATATGTTTAGACATTGGGAAAGAGCGCAGGCAACTTTTTTCTTTTTTCCTTAGGTTTTTACTGTGTATATTGGGGCTGATGTGTACTATAGCTGTTGCTGCCGCCCAACAGTAGTGGGACTTTGAGTGCACGATGTTTAGAAATGAGTCTGTGTAAAGATTCATGGTTCTTCACACATTTAGTTGCATAAATTCTTATCAGTAAATTACCTAAAATTTCTCAGAACAGCACCCTCCCTGTGCCAAACACCCACTCACACCCCTAAAGTTAAAGTATCCTTCTTTGTCCATTCCAAATGTTAGGTGCTGTATTTTTTTATTTTTTTTATTGCAAAGAGTCAAACAAATTATGGACATACACAGTAATGACTAGACTTGGGCGCTGCCAAAGTTTTTGTTTCATTCAAATCAAATCGGACTGAAAAAAATAAAAATTAATCTATACCAAATTTTGTTTGTTCATTTGTTTTTGGACAAAATTTGCACATTATTTTTGTTTCGAAATTTCACAGAGTCGTGGGTTGATAACTCCCTCCTTGTAATAACACAAATGAAAGAAAGAATTGCATTTTTGATATTTCGTCCAACACGTAATAAGTTCTTCATTTTATTTGTTGTGTTTTGCATTCATACATTTGTCCTTCTGACAAATTGATAAATTGCAGAAAAATTGGACGAAAACATGTTCGTCTGAAAACGAATGTCCAAGTCTAGTAATGACTGATTCACAGATCTGGAACAGGTACTTTAATAACCGTCTACTGGAAACGCTATATTTATCTGTTAACTGGTAAAAGATCTAACTTTTCTAAAATTAAGATTTTGGGGTCAAAATCCTTAGCATATGAGTATGATAATAAGTTAGATTCAAAATGCGAGAGAGGAGTGTTGATAGGACAAGAACAGTCCTTTTTTATTTAGTATTTTATCTTGACAGGTTCTTGAAAGGTTCTGAAACAAAGACTTGCAAAATGTGTTACAAAAAAATTTGTTGACAAACTCAAACTCAAACGGATCTATTGCATAATAAAGGCATGTGCTCTGGAAACTAATAATACTTAAGTAGAATTTAAGACAGAACCCAAAAGTAGGTGAATCGTCAAACAGGAAATGATCAAACAAGTACATGTTATTCTAAACGAGAGAGGAAAAAATCCCCAGTATCTGAATGGCAATTTCTCAGATTTCAAATGTAATTTATTGACAAACATAGATTACTGTTGCATTGTGTTTGACATACTATAAGCTCACACCGCAGTCACAGCTCTGGCTTAAAGGACCACTCTAGGCACCCAGACCACTTCAGCTTAATGAAGTGGTCTGGGTGCCAGGTCCCTCTAGGATTAACCCTTTTTTTTATAAACATAGCAGTTTCAGAGAAACTGATATGTTTATAAATGGGTTAATCCAGCCTCCACTGTGAAAATCACAGTGAGAAGACGCCAGCGTCCATAGGAAAGCATTGTAAATGCTTTCCTATGAGACCGGCTGAATGCACGCGCAGCGCTTGCCGCGCGTGCGCATTCAGCCGAAAGGGAGGATCGGAGGCGGAGAGGAGGAGGAGAGCTCCTCGCCCGGCGCTGGAAAAAAGGTAAGTTTTAACCCTTTCCTCTCCCCAGAGCCGGGCGGGATGGGGACCCTGAGGGTGGGGGCACCCTCAGGGCACTATAGTGCCAGGAAAACAAGTATGTTTTCCTGACACTATAGTGGTCCTTTAATGCTATAAAAGAGAAACCGACATTAAACCATTCTGGCAGAAGGTATATTTCCACATGGCCCTACTTGCTCAGCAGCAGTGATTCTAGGTGTGCCTCCATAATATGGGAGACCCTAAAAAGACCCTGGAGAGGTCTCCCTGAATTCCCCTCTGCCCTGTGATCTGCGCTGGGTTTTGCCAACTGCCCAGCACCAATCACAGCATGTAAATGTAAAATTAAGGGGGGGCGGTGTATTCTTTGCAATTTTTAGTATATTATTATTATTTTGTTAAGTATACTTATGGGGTATCAACAGAGAGCCTTATTTATCCTTAAACAAAATGTATATCATATGTATAGGGTGCACTTAAACATGGGAAAATAGTGGTAGAATGAATGCATTGCAAAAGTGTCTTATTTATTTATTTATAAAATATTTTACCAGGAAGGACACGTTGAGATTTCTCTTGTTTTCAAGGGTCCACAAAACATTGCATTGATACAATAGGATACAATATTACAAATAATACAATATACAAACAATATATACACACACACACATATAAATGTAACACATAATAGGTAATAAATATAGTCAACCATGA
>OW240920.1:131931816-131948833 GCA_933207985.1 Pelobates cultripes
CCATGAATTTATGTATAATAAATTCATTTTTCTTTTTTGCATATATATCTATTGACTCTCAACTTTTTCTTACAAATTCTTGTAATTGAGTGCGGTATTGAACCTATTGATCTTTATATATATATATATATATATATATATATATATATATATATATATATATATACACATACATACATACATATACATATATATATATATATATATATATACATACATACATACATACATACATACATACATACATACATACATACACACACACATATTGTGGCAGGATGGCCAGGCTCTTCACAATAAACTTCAAATGCAACAGTCAGGATACAAATAGTACTGCAGTTTATTGTCACTTTCCACAATATATACAAGGTTGTGCTCTCCACAAAATAAAACAAAAAGAAAATAAATCAACATCTTAAAAGCATACATATTACCAAAATGGCTGTATTTATGGAAAATGATCCCTCTAAATTTCCCAGAAAATTGTCTCTCTATTACACTCATCTTTTTTTTTTAAGTTTGTATGGGAAGGTAAGAAAGCAAGGGTTAAAAAGAAAGTTTTGGCTAGATCTAGGCAGGATGGATGATTGGGGTGCCCAGAAATTTCACAATGCTACCAGGCCAGCAGGTTATTTCATATACTGCTTTCACAAAACAAGGCGGCAGCTCAAGAAACATGGTACGAAATGAAAGATAAAATAGGGGAAGGAAACCTATCCTCACTATTTTGGGTCTTAGACATGTAAAGCATAAAGGGAAATTAAGATTAGTGATAAATAAAATAAATAAAAGTAGTATATTTTAGGTTAATAAAAGGAAGTAAGATTATGTAGGCGAATGAGAGGGTACATAGTGAAAACAGTAGCTGAAAGCTTGTCAAGAGAGATACCCATGTAAAGCAGGTATATAACCACTGCAGAAGTATAGTGGTCTTCTAGAGAGGCTCATATTTTTTGTGAGGCAATTAATATCAAAATGAAAGTAAAAAGTATTGGCCCTGTGGGGGCACATGTGACTAGCAATAAAGTATAAGACCACACAATGTGGAGGGAAACTAAACAAACAAAATCAATTGCTGGCTATGCCCTCAGACTCTGCTTCAGGGTGTAGAAGGCCATGGCAGGTCCAGGAGCAGTTCTCATCGATCATCCTATACCCAATCTGGAGGCCAGAAGCATGATCTTAACCCTAGGGCCACAAGAAAGCTTCAGCTGGGGGCTGTTGTATAGTGAGTCTGCCAACAGGAGCCGATAGAAGTTTCACCGGCGTCGGCAGGAAATGGATGCTACTCTGTACTGGGGCGGATCGCTGCTGCTTGTCGTTCCTTCTGTCTTGGCAGCCATGCCAAGTGGTGGGACGTCTGGGTGCCCGCTGCTTTGAGCATGAAGGAAGTCGCAGCTTGAGTGATCAGAGGAGCCGTAGGGAGCTGATTAGGGTGAGCTCATCTGAGGCCCAGTAAGCGGGAGTGCGTCCGCCCTCTTGATTTTTGGAGCGCTGTCATGTAAATGGCCCAGATAAAGCAAGCCTCGCTGACCTCCCTTCCTCTGCATGCCGATGTTCTGAGCGGGTCAGGGTCTTCCCTTCCCGCTGCTTGGAGGTATTGCAGGGGTCCCTTTGCTTGCCGGGGCGGTCCTCCGTGGTTCAGTCTGGCCGTTCATGCTCTGCTGCGAGTCCTTTCGGCATAAGCCGTTTAGTGGTAGGTGCTCTCTGGCCTGACCGGGTGTATGGAGACCTCTTGTGCGGTGTGGTCTGGTGCAGGTAAGTAGCTTGCGTTTGAGTTTTTGAGGTGGAGCGATTGAGCTGTCTGCGCACACTGCATTCTCGCCTCAAATCGCATCCCAGAACCTAGTGAAGATTAAGTCCCGTTTGGCCAGAGTGGTTTCACCAAGGGTCTCGACTGAGCCTCTAGTAGTGATTGCCACCATCTTATACTGGGATGTTAAATCGATAGGGCTTCGGTTTTATCTAGATTGATTTTATACCCGGATATTTTGACGTATTCTTGTAAGCATGTTAGCAGCGGGGGGAGGGATGTGACTGGTTCCGTGAAGATCAATAGTAAGTCGTCAGCATATGCGGCAGTTTAGTATTCTTCCTAACAGACATGGATTCCTTTTAATAGTATTGTCGGCCCACAGAGTCTGTAGCAGAGGTTCTAGTAAAAGTGCAAATAGTATGGGAGATAGGAGGCAGCTTTGGTGTGTGCCATTGTGAATTTCGAATGTTGGGGGGGGGAATCAGGTTTGTCTTTGGGTTCGAGTACAGGATTTTCAGGGCGCCGATAAAAGCCAAATTTAGTCAGTACAGCAAAGAGGAATGGCCAGAGAAGGCGATCAAACGCTTTCTCCGCGTCGAGAAGCATAGGGAGGTGATCTGGCGATGGCTGGCCACCCAGATAAGGTCATTTGATCATCTGGTGTTGTAGCAGGCTTGTCTGCAGGGGATGAACCTCACCTGATCTGGGTGCACCAGTCTGGGTAGGAAGGGGTTTTGGCGTTGTGCTAGGAGTTTAGTAAAGATTTTGATGTCCACATTCAGGAGTGAGATGGGGCGATAATGGCCAGGTTCTAGAAGGGTTTTGTTGGGTTATGGCAATAGGCAGATGTTGGCTTGCAATATTTCCTGTTAAAAAAAAAAGTGTGCATAGGTGTGGGGTCACAGTTTGTGAAAAGGTTTTGTAGTATAGACCTGAAAAACCATCGGGTCCAGGGCACCTTGTTGGTTTTTAAATGCATTAGCAAGAATTATACAGTTTAGGGTATTAGATTGTGCTAAACCCTGTGAATTTCTTATTTTGATATATTGAGTGATTACCATTTCACAACGGCCTACTTTATGTTTGTGTTTCAATTACATAGAAAAATATTATCATGTACATCGATGTGATCAATACATCCATTGAAAGGAATTATTCTGCCCAGACACATAGGTGTGCTATAAAAAGCTCTATTATTTCATGCAAGAAAGCTTTTGTGCAAAACCTGCCACATTATAAAGACCTGGTGCATCCTTGTTCTCTTGAACTGCTTAGACTGCAAGTTGTGATCTTAATTGTACTTTTTATATTGCATGAAGACTTTATGCAGAGCAGATAACGCCAGATGCAGAAATAGGAAGGATTCCAGTGCAATAAAATATATATATAAAAAAAAAAAAAACACAGGGCAGGGAACATAAGCTGAAAAGCAAGTATCACTTAATGTCATAAAAATAATATGAAAATACAAAATGTCGATTAATAACATCAGAGAGCATTTCAAACTGCCCTAAGGTCCCATCTTATCTCAACTAGGACATGCATTCTGAAGCTAGACCATTGTTGCGTTGAAGAGAATTGAATAACATCTAGTTTGGAGGAATAATATGGGAATAATGAAAAAATAGGGAATGAGAAGTAATGACCGGATAAGCAGGAAAGGCAAGATAATGGAAACCAAGACATGGATGTAGATGTCTTTTTTTTCTTGTCAAACCACTTACATGTATTTTGACACTAATTACAGAAACAGCTTACTTAATATAAAACAAACTTAGCTGCACCTGTCCTGCAGACATCCACAGTCAAATCCCAGGAAGTTTCCATAATCATCCAGAACTTAACCGAATTATATTATTTATAGAAGCAACATATTCTGCATTGTTTTACTATGAAATACATACAAATACAGTTATTTGGTGGGTTGTAAGAGTAAAAAAATACAAATAGTAAAATATGCTTACAGTCTAAAAACAAGCAATATTTTAAATATTAAAGTTACCTCGTGCGGGGTCAATAATTTCAGGAACTGTGGGAGATGAAGTAGTGACCATGTTTGTTAATTCTTTAACAGAGGTGGTGGTTGAACCAGCATGTCCTAAAATGAACGAAGACTTAATGACATTTGACAAGTATGGAAAAAAATGCACTTTCATAATTAGGGACATAAATATTTGCAATATTTAGACTAGGGGTAGGCAACCTTCAGCACTCTAGATGTTGTGGACTACATATCCCCTGATGCTTTGCCAGCAATATGGTTGTAAGCGCACAATGCGTAGAGGCTTTCCAGTGCCGTTCCTCACCGTAATATTTACATCCACTTTCTCTGACTCAGATCCAGGCCTGTTAAGGGGCAAGAGTGCTGCCGATTGGCCTATATGGGTCAGCTGACGCTCCAAGCCAATGCGTAGTTCCCCATTCATAAAACGGTTACATAATTGTAGTGACAGGGGCTCTGGGAGTATGATACACAAGGTGCTGGAAAAGGCACCCATCAGGTAAGTATCCCTACCTTCAGAAGTATTTAAAAAATTATTGGGGGGGGAGAGAGGGAAAGAGAGAGTGAGGCGCCATTAGGCCTGAATTTGTAGGAGGAGTAAGTCCCCTACTTAAACTCCCAGTCCCTACTCACCTCTGACATTCAAGTTCGAGTGTTCCTGATCAATTTATGGTTTGCTTGACTTCCGGTCCGGGCGTCCTGTTTGTCAGCTGCAGTCTCCGTTAGAATCCACCGTCCTATCTGCGGTCCAGCTTCCTGACTGCTAAACCGTGAGTCATACTTGCGGTACATTCTGGTCCCCTCCACGCCGCTCTGTGGTCTTATCGGGGGGCCGGAACGCAGATGGCGGTAATCTTTACCGGAGACCACCCACGGTTCCCACACTACGGCATCTAGGCGGTCGGTTTTGGTACATCTTTCCGGGAGTACCAATTCTCCCCCCCACACGGACTCGTAGGTTCACGGTACATTACTACCCTTTCATACATACCACGTACCGGCTCGGTCAAACGATACTCTTGTTTCCCGGGTTCTCAATTGTGCATGTAAATCCGCACTGGGTTAGCCTCTGCTGTTATAGCAGAGGCTATGCTACTAAGCTGAATATGTAAAGGATGCCATAATTCACTATAGTGTGCATGGCATATTGCTACCGTTTGTAAACTCTCATTCATGCTTTCCATTTTTTTCCTTGTGTCAGTTTCACAGGCTAATTTTAGTGGGCTGTTATCGCCACCTAGTGGTTTTTATGGTATTGGCTGGTTCTTTATGTATTACATGTAGCTAGCCTGCACTAAACTCTAGCAGCAGCTGCAATCTTACTTACTTGGATGTTTACCGTGAAATTACTAATTACACACTATTATACCATTCCTTTTATGTGCAAGTTAATCTTAGCTCGGTAAAAAAATATATTTGATCTCCACAGATCGCACATTTTGTTATATATTACGGCTAAATTGCAAAGAAACCTGGTTCTTGTCCTTTAATCCAGGTATAGTATTTATTTTACTTCAGTTTCTGGTTTTCAAGGCCTCAGGCAGCCTTCACTCTACACTTGCCACTCTCGTATCACTCATTCAGACCCCCCAGGAGCTCATGTTGCGCTCATACGCCACGCTCACACTGATCTATATCTGTCTCAAAGCCTTAGGCTTCTTCTGCGATATCACTTACTGCTGTGCCTCTCTTCTAAAAATACTCAAAGGTTCAAGTTCCTGGGTATAACCACTATCAATGTTAGTATCCACCCATTACATAATTTGCCAATTTATCCCATAGATGGTACGTAAACTGGCTCCAGACCTAGCTCACAAGGCATTTACAGGTCCTGCAAAGCCATCTCCCACCTCAACAAGGAGGTACGGCCCCACGTCCAAATCATAGTTAAACGCCTCATTCGCTCTTCTACAGGGCCTCACTTTCCACAGCCACACGTTTTGAATCTCTTAAATGTCATCGAGAGGACAACATCACGCCACCACATCTGTGGCAACGTACTTACCTCGGCCAAATCATAGATAGAGCCTTTCACCGCCACTTGGCACTAGTAGGGCCTCATCTGTCACTAGTCAAAGTTACGTTTTTCGCTTCGGCAATAGCCTTACAGTCCAATTCACCTTAGAAACCTCCCCTGCCCCCGCACTCCTTTGTGTCATTCTCTCATACGCCCCTACTAAATCCAATTAATTAATTCGTTTCTAGATTGTCTCAAGATACAGCTCCCATTGACGAGTTGCCTATCGCTGAGATACCATTCACTCCTATCAGACCCAAGTCTCCAGGCAAACCTCTCGCCCCCTCTACCCCTACGTCTTTGAGAGCATGGACTATTCCAAAAATTATGACAGAACTTAGGCTTAGGGGCATCCCCTTTCCTGCTACGGCTCGTAAGGCGGAACTCTACAGACCTTTGACCAACCAGGCCCCCGAGCCTAGGCCAGGCACTAGCTCTCAAGGTCAACCATCTGGCACTGGCACAGCCACCCAGGACACCCTTGCGGCAATCCTGGCCAACCTGCAGACATTGAACAGCAGGTTAAGCAAGGTGGAGAGTGCCATCGCCTCCCCAGGTAAATTCCCTGACCTTTCAGCCTCACCCCGGCAGTACCTATGGCACCAACACCCGCCCCTATACTTCCCCCTTTAACTCCTGCCTCAGATACGTCTCCTTTTGTGTCACCAGCTCACACTGTCCCAGACTCCATTAGGAAAGAAATCCTGGATTGGAAGGACGTGTGTCTGGTGTCATTGCTTATAGCCTCCCAAGACGTGCTGGAGAACAGGGCTTATAACTTTGAGGATATTTCGGTGGTTTTTAAAACCAGAGACACTAGGCTCAACAAAAAATGATCTATTCCCAATTTCGTTTTGGCTTTCGGGATATACCGTGATGTTATCTGCTCGGTATATCCCCACAGGAGAGAGGAACTGGACCTCTATCTCCATAAAGTGGCGGATTTGGGCATTAAAGTACGGGGGCTCATCTTTTTATGACTATCATAAATCGATATCAGCGAAAGCGGCCACACATCTGAAACAATTTAACATAAGAATTAACTGGTATCAGATGGATACAGAATTATTCTGTCGCCACTTCACTGGTCTGAGGCCCCCGTCTTGTGCCATGTGTAACTCTGCAACTCACTTGGCTGATTTGTGCCCTTCTGTGGCTGATCCATCCACCCTCACTCCCACCCCTCAATCCACTTCCACTCCTCACAATAAACAAGAGGGTGGTCAGCGGGATAAACTGGGTAGGCCCATCTCCTTTCTAGGGAAAGCTAAGGTGTGCAACAATTTCAATGCAGGTTCCTGCAGCTTCAGCGCCTGTAGATTGTTGCTCTGCTTCAGGGCACACACTAAGACCATGTGCCCATCCAGGTTGTCCCCTAGCAAGTGACTAACCGACATTAATATCGACAACCTGGTTTTCTACTTGAAAACTCATCCAAGTAGACATCTAGTGGAATATTTGTTAACAGGGTTCAACCAGGGCTTTCTCACGGGTCTCGTAGCCATTCCCTCAGGCACGCTGGAATGTCCCAATCTTCTATCAGCCTGCCTAGACACAGAAGCAATAGCACAAGGTTTCATGATCGGCCCCTTCACCTCCTCACCGTTTTCCTCCTGGTGCACTAATCCCATTGGCATAGCTGTGCACAAATACTCGAATAAAAAGCGCATGATTATCGATTTATTGGCACCGCACTTTTTTGTTCCCAGCATTAACGCACTCAGGATAAAGGTCAGGCTGACTGCCTCAATGAATATTTTTGTTCTGTATTTACAGAAGAAAATGAAGGAAAGGGACCTCAGTTGAGAAAAAGGATAAATGAGTCATTTATTACAC
The DNA here is from genome assembly GCA_933207985.1 of Pelobates cultripes. Classification (NCBI taxonomy): domain Eukaryota; kingdom Metazoa; phylum Chordata; class Amphibia; order Anura; family Pelobatidae; genus Pelobates; species Pelobates cultripes. Next base: position 131,939,428 of record OW240920.1, read on the forward strand.
GTGAGTTTACAGAGGAAGAGGTTCTATTTCAACTGTCAAAAGTAAAGACAAATAAGTCAATGGAACCTGATGGAATACACCCAAAGCTATTAAAAGAGCTTAGTGGTGTACTAGCAAAACCATTAACAGATTTATTTAACCAATCATTGTTAACAGGAGTAGTCCCAGAAGATTGGAAGTTAGCGAATGTTGTGCCCATTTACAAGAAAGGTAATAGGGAGGAGTCGGGCAACTATAGGCCAGTAAGCCTTACTTCAGTAGTGGGGAAAGTGATGGAAACCATGTTAAAGGATAGGATTGTTGAACATCTAAAAACACATGGATTTCAAGATCAGAGACAACATGGGTTTACTTCAGGGAGATCATGCCAAACTAATCTTATTGATTTTTTTGATTGGGTAACTAAAATTATAGATCAGGGTGGTGCAGTAGACATTGCTTACCTAGATTTCAGTAAGGCTTTTGACACTGTTGCACATAGAAGGCTTATCAATAAACTGCAATCTTTAAGTTTGGATTCCAATATTGTTGAATGGGTAAGGCAGTGGCTGAGTGACAGGCAACAGAGGGTTGTAGTTAATGGAATATATTCGAAGCTTGGACTTGTCACCAGTGGGGTACCTCAGGGATCTGTACTTGGACCCATTCTCTTTAATATTTTTATTAGTGATATTGCAGAAGGTCTTGATGGTAAGGTATGTCTTTTTGCTGATGATACTAAGATATGTAACAGGGTTGATGTTCCAGGAGGGATAAGCCAAATGACAAATGATTTAGGTAAACTAGAAAAATGGTCAGAATTGTGGCAACTGACATTTAATGTGGATAAGTGCAAGATAATGCATCTTGGACGTAAAAACCCAAGGGCAGAGTACAGAATATTTGATAGAGTCCTAACCTCAACATATGAGGAAAGGGATTTAGGGGTGATTATTTCTGATGACTTAAAGGTAGGCAGACAATGTAATAGAGCAGCAGGAAATGCTAGCAGAATGCTTGGTTGTATAGGGAGAGGTATTAGCAGTAGAAAGAGGGAAGTGCTCATGCCATTGTACAGAACACTGGTGAGACCTCACTTGGAGTATTGTACACAGTACTGGAGACCGTATCTTCAGAAGGATATTGATACCTTAGAGAGGGTTCAGAGAAGGGCTACTAAACTGGTTCATGGATTGCGGGATAAAACTTACCAGGAAAGGTTAAAGGATCTTAACATGTATAGCTTGGAGGAAAGACGAGACAGGGGGGATATGATAGAAACATTTAAATATATAAAGGGAATCAACACAGTAAAGGAGGAGACTATATTTAAAAGAAGAAAAACTACCACAACAAGAGGACATAGTCTTAAATTAGAGGGACAAAGGTTTAAAAATAATATCAGGAAGTATTACTTTACTGAGAGGGTAGTGGATGCATGGAATAGCCTTCCAGCTGAAGTGGTAGAGGTTAACACAGTAAAGGAGTTTAAGCATGCGTGGGATAGGCATAAGGCTATCCTAACTATAAGATAAGACTAGGGACTAATGAAAGTATTTAGAAAATTGGGCAGACTAGATGGGCCGAATGGTTCTTATCTGCCGTCACATTCTATGTTTCTATGTTTCATACCCGCAGACAAATTTTCATTACAGTATGTAAAAATTGACGACGCTATACAAATCATTTCAACTGGTAGCAACGCTTGGCTTAGCAAAACAGTCATAACCAATGCATTCAAATTACTGCCCATGCACCCATCACTTTGGCACTTGCACGGTGTTAAATGGCGAAACAGGTACTATTTTTCCATGCGACTCACTTTCGGGTCCAGAAGCAGCCCTAAACTGTTTGATATTTTCGCAGAAACTCTATGCTGGCTGCTTCTGAACATTCTCAGGTGTTACGCAGTCATTCATTATTTGGATGACTTCCTCATAATACAACCGGGCGCACGCACACCCACCAGTATCCTCAGCACTTTTCTCCACTCTCGGGGTACCTTTGTCTCCCTCTAAAACGATTGTCCCCACTACTAAACTTACTTTCTTGGGGATAGAGCTGGGCTCTGGTACTTTCTGCACCAGCCTTACCCCCGACAAACTAGTCCGCTTGAGAGGGGAGACAGACATGTTCCTGCGGAATGATGTATGCACCAGGAAGGAACTTCAGTCCTTATTGGGGTCCCTAAATTTCGCGATGCGCATCATTCAGCAGGGAAGGTCTTTTGTATCCAGGCTTCTTTGTCTGCTTCAAGGGGTACCGGACGCCTGCCCAATTGCGTTGGAACAGCACGCCAAAGCTGACCTCATGTGGGGGAAGTTTTTGACTGAGTGGAACGGTATCTCCATGTTTATTCCCCCTCTCTCCAACTCCTCACCCTGCATTCACACTGACGCTGCAGCAAACACGGGTTTCGCAGCTATATTCGGTAATCAATGGTTTAGGGGTCACTGGCCTGCTGAGACGGATGCCTTGCCGGGTTTGAGAGACTTCAGCCCTATTTGAAATTTACCCCATCGTGGCGGCCACACACACCTGGGGTCATCTCTGGTCCGGTAGGGCAGTAAAATGCTATTCTGACAACTTGTCAGTTTGTGATATCATTAACAAGGGGCGCTCTTCCTCCCTTACCATCATGCGGCTGATTCGCAAGCTGACCTGGCTGGCAGCAACCGTCCAGTTCCACTTAATTTGCTTTCCCATCCCGTGTATCCACAACACGGCCGCTGATGCTCTGTCTCGCTCTCAATTCCAGGTATTCTTCCAGGCACTCCCGTCAGCCCACCATCAACCATCCAGAAAACCGAGGTTTCACGAGTGAATCCTGCATTGAACGCACTAATGCACCATGCTAGGACTCTTACGCACCAAGCACTATCACCTAACACAACTATCACCTACAGTTTTCAATACATTCACAGCTGAATTCGGATTACAACGTGATTTTTCTACCCAAACTATGGTGGCTTTTGCCTCCTTTTGCCACGTATATTTAAAACTTTCCCACAATACCATTAAACTATACCTCACGGGGGTGCAGCATCACAGCCTCACAAATTTCCCTAACAACACCCTCTTTTAGTCATCATACCCCATCAAGAAAATCTTAAAGGGTATCTCTACCGTGACCATTAGGTATTAATTTAGGACGTCCATCTGCTTTTTGTGTATAGAGTTAGGAGGGGGAATCTACATGTACTAGGACTTAGGTCTCCAGCTCGTTTCACTTGCTACCCTGGGCGTTTCACTTGCTACCCTGGGCATTTTTCCAGGTTACTTGGAAGTATATTTAGCAACAGCAACCAGGCTTTTATCGATTGATACCAGTAGATATCAGACTACCAGACTTTAAGCAACCCAAGGGCAGGCATTGTGGGCTGGCGATATATTAGGCTTTATTACGATGAATCTTATCCCTATATGGCATTATTTGATTATAGGCTATAGGTAGACAGGGTTTACGCACCAAGATCCAGTGATCTGGATCGTTAGGGATTTAGACGATGTCTAATATATTTCTATCGTACTGCAACATAGGGGTACTCGGTTGAGTATTATAATTGGGAGTATAGAACTGTTCTATCGGCTAAAATTCTGACTACATTGTTAGGTCAGATAGCATTGCCGCTTGACTTCCCAAATACTCCTAACCCCCAGTAAGATCCTGGCAATTTTACCCCACACTAATTAATCTGGATACAAAGTGTTATACCCTAAAGAGACATCAATATTCATTTCAATTCATTGAGGTCACTTTATTCCAGTGATTAACTTTGTTTTCCGTTTATTCACACCAACAGTTACATTGGCTACGGAGACATTGTTGCAAATGCATTACTAGCAACAATTTATACTTATATCTCAGTTGCCAATGAAGGAGTTTACTGGTGTGCTGTACACAGTATATATTTCGTAGAACAGTAGACTGTTCCTATATACATACATCTTTTATATATATTTTTTTCACTGTAAATACACTTTTATCACCATTGTCTATTTTTCTCCTAAATAGGGGTTAGTAAAAATGTATTATTTTCCATATATATTTCATCTATGTTCTATGATTGGCAATTTGTTGCCTTAGATTAATGAACAGCTTTCTTTTAGGGTATAGGGACTGATATTTGGGAGGATTTTTCTGTAATCCCATTTCAATCTCTTCCTTTTTTTATAATATCTCTAAGGTTTCTGTTCCACTTATCACCACCAGACTACCGATAGATGGGCCTATCTTTAGATTACTTAGCAATCTACTTGACAAATCCCTATTTGATCCCAACACGAACCTGGTGATCAAGTCTGCTATCTATTTAGCTTATTACGGGTTCCTAAGACCTAGGGAATTTACCGTTGTTTGTCAAGGAAATATCACACACAGCCTAAAAACCTCACAACTCACTAAAGTAGAGGATTACTACGTTCTCACGATTCCATCTACCAAAACTAATCATTCACTACACCCCAGTATGATTCACCCCTTTCCAACAGATAATGCTTGGTGCCCGGTTAAAGCCACCTACGGTCAACTCATAACACGCAGTTACCAGACTCACCGCTCTTACAACTACAAGGACACCCACTCACCACAGCAAAATTCATCACGCATGTTAGAATCTTATTGAAAAAACTGGGTTACAACCCGGCTTTGTTCTCCAGGCACTCCTTCCACATAGGAGTCGCTTCATCAGCCTATAGTACAAACAACCCAGTCCACATCATCAAGAGACTGGGTCGTTGGAAATCCTCTATATACACGTACATTCCACGAACGGAAAAAAAGAGCTCCGCCAAGCCTTCAGGAATTTAGTTATGAAATAAATGCAATAAAGTGTGTTTTTCCGAACTTCTCTTTGCCCTCTTTTATTTACAGGCCCACTCGGACGTTGTTTTCTGCACACCACAACCAACTTTTATCTCAGACAGTATCCATTACATATTAAATTCCAAGCACAAATAGAAATGCCATTAGGCCTGAATTTGTGGGAGGAGTAAGTCCCCTACTTAAACGCCCAGCCCCTACTCACCTCTGACGTTCAAGTTTGAGTGTTCCCCACCCACCAGCACCCTTAGAACAAACAATTCCCCTTGGTGGGCCCTCTTATTTACAGGCCCACTCGGACGTTTGTTTCGGCACACCACAACCATCTTTCATCTCAGACACTATCCATTACATATTAAATTCCGAGCACAAATATATATATATATATATACACACACACACACATATATATTATATAAATCATATATAATAAAAAAAATAGAAAGATAAAAAAATAAAGCTCTTGCATACCATTTGCCCGGTTTACAATGAGGTGCAGTGTAGTTACATTCTGGTCAACAAATATAATGTAGTAGACACCAACATCATCAGGTGCAACATTTCTTAATATAAAACGTTCACCATCACGAAAACATTTAGGACAAGTCTTCACATGTTCACCTATAACCTCGAACAGTGTACCATTTCCCTTTTTAATGATGACGAAAGTTGCCTCCTCTGGGACAATACCATCGTATAATATGGCATCTGAGCCTTCAGAAACAGTTATTTGTGGACCTAGGATTGTTAGAAAAAAAAAAAAGAGGGAACAAAAACCACAACAAATTAGATATTCTGAATTTTTCACAATTTAGCCTATCAGACAAGAAATTTAAATTAAGCACAGTTAAGGGACACTATAGTCACCCAGACCACTTGAGCTCAAAGTGGTATGGATGGCAGGTCACCCAGGTTTTAACCCTTCAGATATAAACATAGTTTCAGAGAAACTGCTATGTTTACATTGTAGGGTTAATCAAGCCTCTAGTGGCAGTCTTCCTGACAGCCGCTAGAGGCGCTTCTGCGACGCTGGATGCAAAATTCGCATCCAGCATGCAGAACGTCCATAGGAAAGTATTGAGAAATGCTTTCCTATGGACTGTTTGAATGCGCGTGCGGCTCTTGCCGTGCATGCGCATTCCTCTCCACTCGGGAGCTGGTGGGGGAGGAGAGGTCACCAGCACTGGATTGTGCTGGTAAGTAACTGAAGGAGTTTTAACCCCTTCAGCGCCAAGGGAGTGGGGCCCTGAGGGGGGGGTTGCTTTCCTGTCACTATAGTGATCCTTTAGAGATAGGAAGGCAAAAAAATAAAAATAAACTGAAAATTTTGGAGAGGGGGCAGTTTTTTTTTTGTTTGTTTGTTACTAAAACTGTTTTCGGGAAATATTGACAAGGGAAAAAAATGGAGTATAGTATGTTAATTTACAATGATATATAATATGTTGATGGCATAGTGTATAACATGAAGACTGTTGAAAAATATTATGTAAGATCTCAAATCATTGTAATTCCTGCACCTAGAAGACAGTAGAAATAGTATTCAACTACAGAGGATGCCATTCTCAAATAAAAGAAATACACATTTCTATCTTTGGGGGGCAGTACGGGGAAGATCATTTCAATTTATTTCACTTGTGGCCCCATTTTGTTGGCATCATTGATTATGTTTTTTTTCTATTCTCTCAAATTAACCCATAACTAAAAGTTAAGCAGTTTAAAGTTTCCATGAATTCTAAAAACTGAACCACATTTTAACTGCATTAGTGTATACATTATATTCTTGGTTTATCATCCTTTTTTTGTAGAGCCAAACCTGCACTCTGATTGCACTCAGCAAAATCAAACATTTCAAAAATGTTTTAGCAACATCTGCAAGCAATTAAAGTGGCACTGTCATGCTGAACTCACTGTAGCGGAGATACAATATTCCCCAGGTTATCTCCGCTTATAATCCAAGGGAGGCTCAGGAACAAGTGAATTGTAAATCCACAGGCAAGGTTTCCAGCAGGCAAAACAACACAGCAGTATCCCAACAGCAATCCCAGTAAGTGGGCGACACACAGTTTCAGGAGCAGAACTGACAACCTTTATTCCACAGTGCCTTATATAGCATGCTCCCATGCAAGGGAGGGATTTCCATTCATTAATACAGTAGCCAATCCTGTCCCGGTAACCTCCCACACATCTCCTCCCCTCAGCCGGCATCATAATCCCCTTATCCAGTACAGCAATTCCCCCAGTTTCTGGATGTACCCCTAAATCCTAGGGGTACCCCTTTAAATTATACATCCCCTGGTAGCCCTGATCTGGGTGAACAACATATCCAAAAATCACCCAGATCGGACCAAGGGTTCGGGAATTTCCTAGAGGGAATAAAATGACCGACCGTGCTGGATGAACTAGCCAAATTGGGCTCCATGCGATGGGGCCCTGCGGTCGGTCCTGGAAAAGGCAAATGCAGTACCTGAAAGCCTCCAGTTATAGAGGCTTGGGAGGGTTCGCCTGAATCCCCTCGTTCGGTAGGCATAATCAGTTGATTATGCCTACCGAACGAGGGGCCGTTCGGTAGTTTGGAACCGAACGGACCGGGCTGATGGAGGTCTCAGCGGTGTTCGCCTAATCGAGTGTTCGTTTTGAGTTCCAGACACTCAACGGCAAAACACCGCTGTTCGGGAGGTTAAGATGGCCGCCGCCACGTGTTCGTTTCTCAAATGGCGGCCACCCCTGAGAACAAAGGATTGCTACACAGCTTGTCAATTACCCGTTCGCAACAATGTTGCAACGGGTAATTGAAGGCACACTTCACACAGGGGAGGTCTGACTGTTCGGTAGTTTCATTCGAAAAAACTAAGGGAATGAAACTACCTTACATTCAGACGATTCCAATACATTTTACACATAGAACTTAGCTATTTTACACGAATACATTCCCTTACTACATAGACATTTAGCAATTAAACGAATACAGGTTACACATAATACAAGTCCCAGGGCAGCTCATGGCCATCCGCTACACTTCCCTTTCCCCAATCGCTTCTTCTTCTCTTCCTCTCTCAGGATCAGTTCTTCATTTCTTCCTATCTAATTTAGTATTCGCTATACTTGCCACAGCAACATCGGAGGAGACCACCATGACTCCCAGCACAGACCCTATACAGGATGTCTAATTTGTCTACTCTTGTTTATATATACTTTTTTGCTTTACCCCTGGAAAATACCCCACTTCTCCATATACATATATATTTTTTTTTGTGTAAAATTCTTTATTTTTTTAAGACAAACCACATTCGTGGCTGCTCACTGTTTTAAACCCTCCCCCCAACTATTCAAATAAAGTGCCCCTTAGTGGGGCACCTATAAAAATAATAAACGGAGGGGGCCCTAAAATACAATGGGGATTGTGGAAAGGGAATTGTGACCTTTGTCACTAAGATTTGGAGAGGCCTGCTTGCCAGCCTCTTGCCCCAGGACTATGGTCCCTGTATTAGACATTGGTTCAGGACTGGGGAAAAACTTGTGTTCGTGCCTTTTTCCTTCCCTAGATGGGGAACTAACGAATGGATTGTGCCTATAGTGTTCATTTATACGAACAAACTAACGAACAGCCGGATCACATGCAATGGGAGTGTACAGCCTGTTAACCCCCCAGAAGCTATGGTTAACTGCAGCCAATTGGCGAATGGCTGGGTGGTCGCCGTTCGTATGAACGAACATGTGGCGGCGGCCATCTTAAACTAACACCCAGCGGTCGACCGCATGGAACTGTTTTCGGCTGCTGTTTCCCACGAACACCGCTGGGACTGCTAAACTTCCATCCCTTCCTTTCAGTTTACACGAATACCGCATCATTCTGTACATTCATAACCCACGAACTGGACCGACCGGATAGCTAAATCTATGGCGCTAATTCTGGACAGAACAGTCGGTGAAAAAAAATCTTTGGCTCCATGGCGGTTTTGCTGTTCGGATTCAAGCTATCTGTGGATATGTCGAATGTGGGGGTTCCGTTTGGTGAAATACAAGTTATGTATTTTAATGTGTTTCTGTTACAGTTTTAACGTTTTAACTTATTTTCTGTACATGGAGATAATTAAGTTTGCTACAGCCACTTATCTGAGTCAATTATCGCCAGGATAGAGGGGAGGGATTTTACTGTTTCTGTGGGAGTGGTTCACGTTGTATTGTATGTTGATTGGCTACAGTAATTGTATTCCAGTCCTCCACAAGGTCCCTGTGGGAGTATCCCTTGCACCTTCATGAAGTCTTGGCTCATGTTTGGGGGATTGGAGAACTACACTCTGGGGATTGCTATAAATCACCATACTCGCCAGAGTAAAATCACTAAGCTCTGCTAAGAGCTGGTTCCTGCTCTCTGGATATAAGAGAGGTCTACCTACTGGAAGCTGGACCCTGGTCTTGGGTCCAGAGTGGGTGGAAGACGGCGAGACCCCCAACCAAGTTGCGGCGGTTCGAGGGCTCTGTGGTGGTTATGGAGTCTGGTGGAGTGCTTGGAGCCCTCGGGCAGCACTAGGAGCATCCATCAGCGGAAGGTACCCAGTCGGGGTGCCAGGCGTTCAGTTACAGTTGTGTGACGAAACCACCTTC
>OW240920.1:131955589-131972481 GCA_933207985.1 Pelobates cultripes
CACGTGGCATGTGTACGTGCATATGCTGACGTATCGATCAGTTGGTTGCACGAGGCAAGATACGATCAGTAGTGTACGGAGCATGTGCAAGAATACAGGATGTAGTATTCCCCTCCTCCATTGTGCTGGACAAGCCATGCCGTCAAGCAGGAAGTTAATTCTTATTTGTAATGATTGGTCAAGAGAATGTGCGGGTGGAGCTTAATATGGGAGGAGTTATGTGTCTATATAGGGAGCCTGCACTATTGTTCGGGGCTCAGAACTTGCTGTATTTTTGGTGACATTAGTCCCTCTGAGTCCCGATCGGTGATCCAATAAAGAATCTCTTCCTTCCTGAAGAAACCTGTGTCCATCCCTCTGTGCTTTGCTTCCGTCAGTTTCTCCGGTATCAGTTGTGTAGGCACTGCTTTGCCCCGGGGGCCTATAATGCTGTTAAGACGGCCAAGCATCCACTAAACAATAGTTTGTTGCTCCTGTGTATATCCACATTCTGTGTCATTTGTATAGAAATGTCAGTAAGGGCAAATTGTATATTAACATAAAATAGACAGGGTCCTTCAGTACAGTGACATTTCAAAGTAAAATTCTAATTTTTGGCCAAAATACCCCATTTGAAGATTGAAGACTGTGTGATTGCGCAGATCCTTATAGAACACGCTAATGCCTGTTCTCTTACCTGATGCCAGGGTTTGAGTTGTGAGTATGAAGAAAATCACCATTTTAATTTCCATTCTTCAGACAGAAATGAAACAGGTACAAACTACTGCATTCTCTTCAAGTGTGGTTTCACTACAGGAAGTCCACTTAGATATATATTTTTTTCCACTTATAGCAAACCCACCCATGTAAGAAATGCTTTATATTGTCTCAATTATTTTTAAAAAAACAACAGCACATAAAGATTTTTGAAGTTATTCAAATGACCTCTGATGCCCCATCCTATATAGATAGATGCTATAGTTCAGGTGTAGGCAACCTTTTAGCAGCACTGTGCCGATATAGGATTGTGATGTCCCGTAGAGTGCCGATCCTATTTTTTTAAATTGAGGTGTGTATGCTGCCGTATTCTGCTTGTGTTATTTTTACTGTAATTGCTTTGTTTCGTTGTATTTGTGCGTATATAAGCTATTATATTGTATATGTTCATTAGTAGTTTGTGGTATCGTGTATGATACATATGAATGTGGGCTGTGTATGTGGGCTGCTTGTGGAATTGTGTGTGTGGATTGATATGTCACATTGTGTGTTTGGTAGTGTGTGGGGGCTGTTTGGAGTATTGCATGTGAGAGGCTGCATGTGGGGTTGTGTGCATGTATGTGGATTGTTAGTGGTGTTGCGTTTGTGGGGATTGTGTGTGTGTTTGTGTGTGGGCTGTTCGTATTGTTTGTATGAGGGAAGGCTTATTCTGCAGGTCTGTGTATATCTAGCAGTGTGGGTGGCTTCCCTGGGTTCCAGTGGGGACCAGGCTGGCCAGGTACAGGTAAAGGACAGAAGCTGCAACAGCAGCTGCAGGCTGCTCTACTTCAGTGTGGATTCCCATTCACAAGTGCTGGGAGGAAGTGATCTGAGATCACTTCCTCTATGTTCTGCAATGCATAAATTGAGGATTTTCCTTCACGTTTTGAGGATTCCTTTTCGTATTAGCAGATATCTAAAGTTTCATTGAGACTCCTGATAGGCCAGAGCCTGTTTGGCTCTAGCAGCCTTGAGTGCCGTGGAAAGACACCCCGAGTGCCGTGCATGGCACTAGTGCCCTGCTATAGTTAATAAGACCTCAAATATATGGACAATATGTGCTAGGATATAAAGACTAGTAATTGATAATTGTGGAAATCTTGACGTTTCAGCCTATGTAACTAGGCATTAGGTATTAATGGATTAATGCCTTCCATAAGATCAATAATTTCAGTGCCACAGTTGCTCCTTATAGAGATTTTGCAGGGCCTAGGGGCTTGTCAGGAGATATCTAGTCTCTTGGACCCCTAAAATACCTCTTAGGGGCCAAGAGATGGCCAATCTCTTAATCTCTAAAACTAGAGAATGTTGCTTCCGAGGAGATACGTGGACCTAAAATATCTAAGATGCCAAGGTTACCCAGCAATGATATAGGCAAAACCTAGCAGCTGTCACTATGGAGTTTGTTGGCAGTCTCATATAAGATGGGGAAATGAGTGAGGTCACCCTGTGATCACATTAACAAGGATAGCTTTCCCTGAGCAGTGATTGATTTCTGAGGTCTGATTAACATCGGGTCCATTGGAGCTCCAGGCCCATCCTCTGATATAGTCCCAAAGCAGTCTCAATATAAATGTTCAGTATCTATTTTCTGTTTTATACCATGCTCCACTTATGTATTAGAATTCAGAGATCCTCTTGACCTAATGAGAGTTCCTCTCACTAGGCCCATCAGAGTTCCAGACCAATTATGCCCTGAATCCAGCACTGGACTCCCTGTGTGCCATATCGTAAATATAAACTTTTGTGTCTCTGGAAATTCAATAGAAAATAAACAAAATAAAATGTTGGTGAAAATATTTTTTGCAACAGATTGCATACTTGATTGAATAATAGAATAGTGGGGGGAGATGGTGAGAAAGCGCACTGAACAAGTAGAGAGGAAGGTTTTATATAGCTTCTGTCACTACCATACAGTGCGTGCTGGTGACAGACATTTTTTATGCACAGATTTAACATTAGGTGGCCTGGAACAGAGTTCTTGGCCTGTGCAGCGCTTCAAGCTGAAACACTGCACAAAACAGATTTTGATCATGATGACTGTAACGGACCGTTTCTCTCAAACGGGGATAAAATCCGTTTAGGCGATAATCCCCTTTCCCATAGACCAGCAGCTATTGCAATCACCAACCTCCCGAATTCCAAACTGTACGAATCCCCAACTCAAGAACAAGAAATACACGAACTCTGGAAGCAGCCGAACAGGAAAAGCAATACGAACAGCTTACACTCCTGGCAGTCAGCACACAATCCCATTCCCCCAATAACGAGACGACACTTCGTTTTGAGGGTTAAGCAGAATCTCCGGATTTATTCACACAGCCTCCTTTTAAGACATTCTCCCATGCAAGGGAGGGATCCACAACAATTAGTACCCCAGCCAATAATGTACCAGTTACCTCCCACACATCTCCTCCCCTTAGTGTGACACATAATCCCATTAGTACAGACACAAATTCCCTGGGATACTGGATGTACCCCTAAACATAGGAATACCCCTTTAAATGTTACATCCCCTGGTAACCCTGATCTGGGTGAGACACATATCCAAAAATCACCCAGATCGGACCAGGGGTTCAGGAATTATAACGGGTTAAAGTTTTGACCGACTGCATGGCAAAAGTATCCGAAAATAGTTCCATGTATTTTGGCCCTGCAGTCGGTCACAGAAAAGGGAATCAAACACACGAATGGCCTGGGTTATAGAGCTTGGGGAGGATTCGTATGAATCCCCCTGTTCGTGGGATCCTTTCTACCGAACGGCGGGCCGTTCGGTAGTTTCTGCACGAATTGCTGGAAGTCTGGAGGTCTCAGCGGTGTTTGCTTAGTCGAGTGTCCGATTTTAGTTCCAGACACTCGACGGCAAAACACCGCTGTTCGGGAGTTTAAGATGGCCGCCGCCACGTGTTCGTTTCCCGAATGGCGGCCACCCAGAGGACACAACACACATTACACATATTGCCAATTACCCGTTTGCAACATTGTTGCAAACGGTAATTGGAGGCACACTTACTCCAGGGTGGTCTGGTTGTTCGGTAGTTTCACCCAATATAATGAATGGAGTAATTCTGCCGAACAATCAGACGAATGCTGCATACACATAACACTGTTTACCGAACACATAATATTAAATACAGCCTGAATGCAATTTGCTACACAATCTTAAAGGGCATTATTCCTAACAGTCAGAATATGTTCACGGCCCAAACATGTGTCACATGCCCAAACATTGCATACAAAAGTACGAATGCACAAGAGGGCCATAGTCAGATGGCAGGAGGCTGGCAACCAGGCTTCTCCAGTGCATAGTGGCGAGGTTGGTTTCGCCACACTTCTCCCCTTTACCAATCAGACTAACAGGGTATCTGACCTCCTGACGGTCAGTGCCCTTGTTAGTCCAGCAGCCCACCCACAAAACACAATCAGTAATACAGCCCACCCACAATAACTGGCTACTACACCTGGGTAGAGGAGAACTTTGTCCGTGTCCAGGTGCCTCACCATGGCTGTGTGGGTGACTGGTCAGCGTACTGGGTGGGTTGCTGAGTGGGCAGAGACCAGCGGTACTCTGTCCTGGTGCCAGCACTACCACGGGAGTAGTCTGGTTGGAGCCTGGTTGCTGGAGGGGGGGACAGACTGTCTCCCCTTTGCCTAAACAGTCCTGCTGCTGGGGGACAGGACCGACTGTTCCTACCCCCGGTGGTGCATGTGCAGCGACTACTGTCCCATCTGCACTGTTGTGGAGATTACTGTCTCCCCTTGGTGGGCTAAGCTGCCGCTGGGGAGAGGGTGTAACAAGCTCCTCTCCCATACATACTTTCAGCCGCTGGGGAGAGGGGATAACAAGCTCCTCTCCCTGACACACTCTCTGCTGTTGAAGGGGGAGACCGACTGTCTCCCCTTTCAATAATTCGTCCTGTTGCTGGAGAAAGGTGATAACTGGTTCCTCTCCCTGGAACACTCTCTGCTGTTGGAGAGGGGGACCAACTGTCTCCCCTTTTAATATATTGTCCTGCTGCTGGGGAGCGAGACCGACTGTCTCCGCTTCCTGCAGGACACACTGCCGCTGGGGAGGAAGGACGGTACCTTCAGCTCCCTGGGATACACACTGCCGCTGGTGAGGAAGGACGGTACCTTCAGCTCCCTGGGACACACACTGCCGCTGGGGAGGAAGGACTGCACCTTCAGCTCCCTGGGACACACACTGCTGCTGGGGAGGAAGGACGGCACCTTCTGCTCCCTGGGGTACACACTGCCGCTGGGGAGGAAGGACGGCACCTTTAGCTCCCTGGGATACACACTGCCGCTGGGGAGGAAGGACGGCACCTTCTGCTCCCTGGGGGGAGGAAGGACGGCACCTTCAGCTCCCTGGGACACACACTGCCGCTGGGGAGGAAGGACTACACCTTCAGCTCCCTGGGAAACACACTGCCGCTGGGGAGGAAGGACGCACCTTCAGCTCCCTGGGACACACATTGCCGCTGGGGAGGAAGGATCGTACCAGCCTCTGGGACACACTGCCGCTGGGAGGAAGGACGCACCTTCACCCTGGGACACACACTGCCGCTGGGGAGGAAGGACGGGTAACTTTCTGCTCCCTGGGGTACACACTGCCGCTGGGAGGAAGGACTGCCCCCTGCTCCCTGGGTACACACTCGCCGCTAGAGGAAGGACGGCACCTTAGCTCCCTGGGATACACACGCCGCTGGGAGGAAGGACCTACACCTTCAGCTCCTGGTACACACTGCCGCTGGGGAGGAAGGACGCACACCTTCTGCCCCTGCACACACTGCCGCTGGGGAGGAAGGACAACACCTTCAGCTCCCTGGGGTACACACTGCCGCTGGGGAGGAAGGACTACACCTTCTGCTCCCTGGGATATACACTGCCACTGGGGAGGAAGGACGGCACCTTCAGCTCCCTGGGGTACACACAGCCGCTGGGGAGGAAGGACAACACCTTCAGCTCCCTGGGGTACACACTGCCGCTGGGGAGGAAGGACGACACCTTCTGCTCCCTGGGGTACACACTGCCGCTGGGGAGGAAGGACGGCACCTTTAGCTCCCTGGGGTACACCTATGAGTCCCCGTAACGCACTCTGCCTCCGGATAGGGCGGCTGATACCTTTGGCTGGATCTGCCATGAACTCCAGGTACTCGTCTACCTGGCTCCTTACGAACTGCACGTATTTCTCCGGGGGGTTGGGTCCAAAGAAAGCCAGCCGCATAGCAAACTCTCTGTCATACTGCTCCTGAGTGTAGCTAGGTGCCATGCTTGCGCTGCTGAAGTTGGCTCTTTTGTCGATAGGGTCGCTGTACGTATACTGGCGTTGCCCTCACTTTGTAATCCAAGGAATGGTGTTGCCCTGTAGCTGTCTTTCTGGTTGTAGGAACGATCCCACCGCTTGCCACCAATTGTAACGGACCGTTTCTCTCAAACGGGGATAAAATCCGTTTAGGCGATAATCCCCTTTCCCATAGACCAGCAGCTATTGCAATCACCAACCTCCCGAATTCCAAACTGTACGAATCCCCAACTCAAGAACAAGAAATACACGAACTCTGGAAGCAGCCGAACAGGAAAAGCAATACGAACAGCTTACACCCCTGGCAGTCAGCACACAATCCCATTCCCCCAATAACGAGACGACACTTCGTTTTGAGGGTTAAGCAGAATCTAAGGATTTATTCACACAGCCTCCTTTTAAGACATTCTCCCATGCAAGGGAGGGATCCACAACAATTAGTACCCCAGCCAATAATGTACCAGTTACCTCCCACACATCTCCTCCCCTTAGTGTGACACATAATCCCATTAGTACAGACACAAATTCCCTAGGATACTGGATGTACCCCTAAACATAGGAATACCCCTTTAAATGTTACATCCCCTGGTAGCCCTGATCTGGGTGAGACACATATCCAAAAATCACCCAGATCGGACCAGGGGTTCAGGAATTATAACGGGTTAAAGTTTTGACCGACTGCATGGCAAAAGTATCCGAAAATAGTTCCATGTATTTTGGCCCTGCAGTCGGTCACAGAAAAGGGAATCAAACACACGAATGGCCTGGTGTTACAGAGCTTGGGGAGGATTCGTATGAATCCCCCTGTTCGTGGGATCCTTTCTACCGAACGGCGGGCCGTTCGGTAGTTTCTGCACGAATTGCTGGAAGTCTGGAGGTCTCAGCGGTGTTTGCTTAGTCAAGTGTCCGATTTTAGTTCCAGACACTCGACGGCAAAACACCGCTGTTCGGGAGTTTAAGATGGCCGCCGCCACGTGTTCGTTTCCCGAATGGCGGCCACCCAGAGGACACAACACACATTACACATATTGCCAATTACCCGTTTGCAACATTGTTGCAAACGGTAATTGGAGGCACACTTACTCCAGGGTGGTCTGGTTGTTCGGTAGTTTCACCCAATATAATGAATGGAGTAATTCTACCGAACAATCAGACGAATGCTGCATACACATAACACTGTTTACCGAACACATAATATTAAATACAGCCTGAATGCAATTTGCTACACAATCTTAAAGGGCATTATTCCTAACAGTCAGAATATGTTCACGGATGGCCCTTAAAGGGCCAGTAGCAGCAATCTAAGAAGGTCACATGCCCAAACATTGCATACAAAAGTACGAATGCACAAGAGGGCCATAGTCAGATGGCAGGAGGCTGGCAACCAGGCTTCTCCAGTGCATAGTGGCGAGGTTGGTTTCGCCACAATGACAACTTCTAAAATCAGAAGTGATTACGGTGGTTGGAGTAACCCTTCAAGGCCGGGCAAGTAGCGCAGGACTTATAATTCCAAGCCTTGTTTATATGCCAGTGTGTATATGTTGTGACAGAGCCCAAGAGGAAGTACAGAGTGGTGTGTGTATATATAGCACCTAGGTTGCTCCACAAAGAAGCGTGAGATAAAGGCACATCCAGGGAAGTGAATACAAAGCAATGTATTTGGGTCGCTGGGGTGAAGTATTCAGAAAAGCAGGGACGATACTCCATTCAGAGTGTTTGCTAGCAATCCAGGCCAGGTTTTCTTGATGTATTGTCACTTTGACAATTAATGACTATGGTGCACACCTGTGGCTGTCCAATAAGCTTTAAAATAAGGTAATGGTAGTTGCAAGCACGTTTGCTATGCTGTAAACTGCGGTGTAGTAGAGAATCATTTGTTTAGTTAGACGAGCAGAATTTGTTTTGGTGTATTTCCTGTCAGCTGCTATAATAAAAGAAGGCTAAAGATCTTTTATATTCAAATGTTTGGCACGTGTTTAGAGGAAGACGTGAAGCTATATCAAAGCCAGTGGTTTCGGTTTCTGAATGTGTCTTGTGTTGCAGATCGGTGTTTAACCCCTTCACTACAAGAATCATCTGCATATTTCATATGTACAATTTTAACAAATAAAACTCTTTTATTGCAAACAAATTTTGTTTGCAATTGCTGCTCATATAGCAGAGGTGGCTCCACCATTATAGAACTAGGTATAGATGATCTCACTGACCAGCCCTGCACATATTTTCTGCTTTTTAGATTGGATGGGATTAGATTGCTGCTAATGCTTCCTATCAGAGACTGAAAGGGAGCATTCAGAGACATCTTCACCCATCTGGAGTCCAGACCTCTACTTACAACCCACTAGGCCACCAGGTAAATGGCTGGACTACCAGGGAAGAAATGAATTGCCTCCAACCAATCCCAATAGGTAAGCGAGAGGGAGACAACACTAAAGTAAAAATAACATTGCCCTACAGTGTGTGGAGGATGAACAAGGACATACAACCTACACAGTTACCTACACTCATGATCACCTCCATACTCATTCTGCACTATTTAGCCCACACACACACAATTATACCCACACTTACTCTGTCACTTATTGTGCCACACTCACCTGTCAAAGTTACTCTTTTACACTCACCCTGTCAGTCACATGCCCAACAGCGACCCTCAAACAGTCAAACTCGTAAACAATCACCCTCATATACAAATTGACCCCTCACACACAACACAGCCTCGTCATAAGCACAACATGCCAACATGCACATCAAGACTACAAGCAGCCCCCATACACATACGCTCGAGTCCCAGACACAAAGATACATGTGCTCATAAACACAGAGATACGCAGACACACTCAATAAAGACTCCCAGAAACACTTAGCTAGAAATACATAGCAGATACATGCTGTCAGTCACACACTATGACTTTGTATCAGTCTCTGTCAATGTGTTTGTGTCATTGTATGTCTCTGAGCTTTCTGTCTGCTCAACCTGACCTTTTTTTTTTTTAACTGAACTTGTTAAAAAAAAGAAAAAAAAGTCTTTTATAAAAGTTTTTTATACTGTGATCAGTCAGTCATCTTTTTTGGTGGGATATATTATTATTATTGGTATTTATATAGCACCAGCGTATTCCGCAGCGCTTTAAATTTTTTCTTATGTAGGCAGGTCGGACATTTAAAAAAAACAAACATTTTTTTAAAGCCTGTTCTCAACATTGCACATTACTAGAGGAAGTGGCTTACACCATTGTAACGCGAGAATCAGAGTGACACATTTGAGAACGCGAATAGGGACACTCTTGCAGAATATTACGAGGCTTCTAGTGAAAGTGTTCCCATAATGCTATTATTTACAAGGAGTTACTCAGAATGTCCTATTTTGTCTGATGTAAATTGGGTACCCCAAAACCTTTTCTCCCCTAAAATACCCCTATTTTACAGCAACTGCTTGCATAACAACCAGCATTGTGAGTCAGTAAATTATTCTGAACTCTTTTAAAAAAAAGTTTTTATTTCTAGCTCCTTTCACATACTTGATCAACATATATGCAAAAAAAAAAAAAACTTATTAGAAAAAATACAAAATAACATAATATAAAATTGCAAGTACTAACATGTGGAATGAGTGTTTTTTGTTCTGACCTAATCTGTGAAATTTACACTCAATGACAATGTTATTCGAAACAGAAGTAAAGAGCCGAATGCTATAGGCACAGCCAGTGGTGTATTAAGGATTTGTGCTGCCCTAGGCAGGACAGTGCTCAGGCACCCCCACTTAATTTAAATTTTCCCCACCCCTTCCAGTCAAGGCCGCACTTTGACTGACAGACGCACACACTCACTGATAGATGCATACACTCATTGACAGATACACAAACTCACTGACCGACACATACACACTCATTGACCGACACATACACATTCACTGACGACACACACACACATTCACTTAGACACACACTCTTACTAACACACACACATACATACACACACTCATAGACATACACACACATTCACTCACAGACACACACACACACACACACATTCACTCACAGACACACACACACACTCACTCACAGACACACAATCACAGATACACACTCATTCACTTACAGGCACACACTCATTCACTTACAGACACACACACATACACACACACACACACACACATTCACTCACATACACACACACACACACACACACACACACATTTGCCCCAACACTCACAATTTTTTTATTTTAAGTCCACCCTGCCTGCCCATGCAGTGGGGCTGCTGCATGGGCAGGCAAGGGGCAGACAAGGTGAGTAGGCGGCGAGGGAGCTTTAATCTTCCTGTTCAGCTCCCTTGCGCACTACTTAGTGATGCTGGGAGCTGGTCTGACGTCATATTCCGGCTCCCGGCTTCATTGAGCACCGCGGAGGGAGCTGAGCAGGAAGAGCTCAGGTGAGTATTCTCCGTCGCTGCCAGCTGCCCACCTCGGGGGGGCTCAAAAGTGGCAAGCCGGCCAGCTCTTGAGCCCCCCAGGACGCGAGGCAAGCAAGGGATCTGCCTGGGCGTTTGGGGGCGGCTTTATTTGCCGCCCCTTGCAAAATGCCCCCCGAATGCAGATGCCTTGTTTGCCTTGCAGAAGATACGTCCCTGTCTGGGTGAATAACAGAGATCCACATTAATAATACTTCCATTAATGTGTCTGAGTGTATAACAGAGCTCCACAATAATAATACTCCCATTAATGTGTCTGAGTGTATAACAGAGCTCCACAGCAATAATACTCCCAGTAATGTGTCTGAGTGTATAACAGAGCTCCACAGCAATAATACTCCCAGTAATGTGTCTGAGTGTATAACAGAGCTCCACAGCAATAATACTCCCAGTAATGTGTCTGAGTGTATAACAGAGCTCCGCAGCAATAATACTCCCAGTAATGTGCCTGAGTGTATAACAGAGCTCCGCAGCAATAATGCTCCCAGTAATGTGTCTGAGGGTATAACAGAGCTCCACAGTAATAATACTCCCAGTAATGTGTCTGAGTGTATAACAGAACTCCACAGCAATAATACTCCCAGTAATGTGTCTGAGTGTATTAGAGAGCTCCACAGCAATAATACTCCCAGTAAGTCTGAGTGTATAACAGATACAATAATACTCCCAGTAATGTGTCTGAGTGTATAACAGAGCTCCACAGCAATAATACTCCCAGTAATGTGTCTGAGTGTATAACAGAGTATAACAGAGCCCCACAGTAATAATACTCCCAGTAATGTGTCTGAGTGTATAACAGAGCTCCACAGCAATAATACCCCCAGTAATATGTCTGAGTGTATAACAGAGCTCCACAGCAATAATACTCCCAGTAATGTGTCTGAGTGTATAACAGAGCTCCACAGCAATAATACTCCCAGTAATGTGTCTGAGTGTATAACAGAGCTCCACAGCAATAATACTCCCAGTAATGTGTCTGAGTGTATAACAGAGCTCCACAGTAATAATACTCCCAGTAATGTGTCTGAGTGTATAACAGAGCTCCACAGCAATAATACTCCCAGTAATGTGTCTGAGTGTATAACAGAGCTCCACAGCAATAATACTCCCAGTAATGTGTCTGAGTGTATAACAGAGCTCCACAGCAATAATACTCCCAGTAATGTGTCTGAGTGTATAACAGAGCTCCACAGCAATAATACTCCCAGTAATGTGTCTGAGTGTATAACAGAGCTCCACATCAATAATACTCCCAGTAATGTGACACAAAAGAAAGGTAAAAGCGCACACCTAAAAGGAGAGGAATATAAAATCACATAGTAAATATGATAAAAAACAAGTAGTCTGTCAAGAAATTATGCAATAATAAGAGATTACATACTATAAAATTTTATTAATTTCAAAATCTATATTGAGCCCTTTTGGGATTAAGGTGCATAGTTAAAAAATCCATTTGGATTCTTTATAGCTGAGCATTTTAGCAACATCACCCCCTCTCCAGTTTTTGGCCACTTTTTCTATTGCACAAAAATTGAGAAAACTAGGATCTGAATTATGTTGTTGGGAAAAATGTCTAGACACACTATGATTGGGAAAGTTATTCTTAATATTCCTAAGATGTTCACTAATTCTTATTTTTAACTGACGTGATGTTTTCCCAACATATTGAAAGCCACAAGAACAACTTAAAAGATAAATAACATTAGTAGAGTGGCATGTAATTAAAGATTTAATGTTATACTTTTTATTGGTAGTGGTAGAAAAAAATTCTTCTGTTTTTTTAGGGGTCCTCATAGTGTTACAACAAGCTTGACACGTACCACAACGAAAGAAACCCTTTTGTTCCTGTGTCCAATTGGTTAAAAAATTCCTTGGTGTTTCTGTTTTAATAAAACTAGAGGTAAGGGTTTGTTGAAGATTTTTGGCCCCTCTAAATATAAACTTCGGTCTATTGCCTAGATATTGTGAAATATCCTCCTCCTGTTGGAGAATGTGCCAGTTTTTTGGGATGATACTCTTAATGGCACCAATGTTACTAGAAAAATTAAAAATAAGAGGAATCTGGTCATCTTTTTCCCCAACAGTCGCTTTCTGTTTGTACTGCATTAAAAGCGTTCTATCCATATTTGCCACTTGGTTGATCTCGTCTTCTAATTCTTCTTTTTCATACCCTTTATCTAGGAATTGATTTTTAAGAATATTGGCTTGAGTAGTATAGTCTTCCTCCCTAGTGCAGTTTCTGCGTATCCTTAAGAACTGGCCCTTTGGTATGTTAGTTAACCATGGGCGATGGTGACAGCTTTCCAATTCGATAAAGCTGTTTACGTCGACTTGCTTAAAAAAGGTTTTGGTCATTAAAACATTGTTTTGAATAAAAATATTTAAATCTAAAAAATCCACATGGTTCCTATTCACATTCTTAGTAAGTGTTATGCCCCAATCATTATGATTCAAGTAGGTAAAAAATTGAAGGAAGGTTTCCTCAGTCCCTTTCCACACAATAAAAATGTCATCAATGTATAACAGAGCTCCACAGCAATAATACTCCCAGTAATGTGTCTGAGTGTATAACAGAGCTCCACAGCAATAATACTCCCAGTAATGTGTCTGAGTGTATAACAGAGCTCCACAGCAATAATACTCCCAGTAATGTGTCTGAGTGTATAACAGAGCTCCACATTAATAATACTCCCAGTAATGTGTCTGAGTGTATAACAGCTCCACAGCAATAATACTCCCAGTGATGTGTCTGAGTGTACAACAGAGCTCCACAGCAATAATACTCCCAGTAATGTGTCTGAGTGTATAACAGAGCTCCACAGCAATAATACTCCCAGTAATGTGTCTGAGTGTATAACAGAGCTCCACAGCAATAATACTCCCAGTAATGTGTCTGAGTGTATAACAGAGCTACATAGCAAAAATACTCCCAGTAATGTGTCCGAGTGTATAACAGAGCTCCGCAGCAATAATACTCTCAGTAATGTGTCTGAGTATATAACAGAGCTCCACAGCAATAATACTCCCAGTAATGTGTCTGAGTGTATAACAGAGCTCCACAGCAATAATACTCCCAGTAATGTGTCTGAGTATAACAGAGCTCCACAGCAATAATACTCCCAGTAATGTGTCTGAGTGTATAACAGAGCTCCACAGCAATAATACTCCCAGTAATGTGTCTGAGTGTATAACAGAGCTCCACAGCAATAATACTCCCAGTAATGTGTCTGAGTGTATAACAGAGCTCCACAGCAATAATACTCCCAGCAATGTGTCTAAGTATAACAGAGCTCCACAGTAATAATACTCCCAGTAATGTGTCTGAGTGTATAACAGAGCTCCACAGCAATAATATTCCCAGTAATGTGTCTGGGTGTATAACAGAGCTCCACAGCAATAATACTCCCAGTAATGTGTCTGAGTGTATAACAGAGCTCCACAGCAATAATATTCCCAGTAATGTGTCTGAGTGTATAACAGAGCTCCACAGCAATAATACTCCCAGTAATGTGTCTTAGCGTATAACAGAGCTCCACAGCAATAATACTCCCAGTAATGTGTCTGAGTGTATAACAGAGCTCCACAGCAATATTGCTCCCAGTAATGTGTCTGAGTGTATAACAGAGCTCCACAGCAATAATACTCCCAGTAATGTGTCTGAGTGTATAACAGAGCTCCACAGCAATAATACTCCCAGTAATGTGTCTGAGTGTATACCAGAGCCCCACAGCAATAATACTCCCAGTAATGTGTCTGAGTGTATACCAGAGCCCCACAGCAATAATACTCCCAGTAATGTGTCTGAGTGTATACCAGAGCCCCACAGCAATAATACTCCCAGTAATGTGTCTGAGTGTATAACAGAGCTCCACAGTAATAATACTCCCAGTAATGTGTCTGAGTGTATAACAGAGCCCACAGCAATAATACTCCCAGTAATGTGTCTGAGTGTATAACAGAGCTCCACAGCAATAATACTCCCAGTAATGTGTCTGAGTGTATAACAGAGCCCCACAGCTATAATACTCCCAGTAATGTGTCTGAGTGTATAACAGAGCTCCACAGCTATAATACTCCCAGTAATGTGTCTGAGTGTATAACAGAGCCCCACAGCAATAATACTCCCAGTAATGTGTCTGAGTGTATAACAGAGCTCCACAGCTATAATACTCCCAGTAATGTGTCTGAGTGTATAACAGAGCTCCACAGCTATAATACTCCCAGTAATGTGTCTGAGTGTATAACAGAGCTCCACAGCTATAATACTCCCAGTAATGTGTCTGAGAGTATAACAGAGCCCACAGCTATAATACTCCCAGTAATGTGTCTGAGTGTATAACAGAGCTCCACAGCAATAATACTCCCAGTAATGTGTCTGAGTGTATAACAGAGCTCCACAGCAATAATACTCCCAGTAATGTGTCTGAGTGTATAACAGAGCTCCACAGCAATAATACTCCCAGTAATGTGTCTGAGTGTATAACAGAGCTCCACAGCAATAATACTCCCAGTAATGTGTCTGAGTGTATAACAGAGCTCCACAGCAATAATACTCCCAGTAATGTGTCTGAGTGTATAACAGAGCTCCACAGCAATAATACTCCCAGTAATGTGTCTGAGTGTATAACAGAGCTCCACAGCAATAATACTCCCAGTAATGTGTCTGAGTGTATAACAGAGCTCCACAGCAATAATACTCCCAGTAATGTGTCTGAGTGTATAACAGAGCTCCACAGCAATAATACTCCCAGTAATGTGTCTGAGTGTATAACAGAGCTCCACAGCAATAATACTCCCAGTAATGTGTCTGAGTGTATAACAGAGCTCCACAGCAATAATACTCCCAGTAATGTGTCTTTAAACTACAATAGATATGTTTAGACACTGGGAAAGAGCGCAGGCAACTTTTTTCTTTTTTCCTTAGGTTTTTACTGGGTATATTGGGGCTGATGTGTACTATAGCTGTTGCTGCCGCCCAACAGTAGTGGGACTTTGAGTGCACGATGTTTAGAAATGAGTCTGTGTAAAGATTCATGGTTCTTCACACATTTAGTTGCATAAATTCTTATCAGTAAATTACCTAAAATTTCTCAGAACAGCACCCTCCCTGTGCCAAACACCCACTCACACCCCTAAAGTTAAAGTATCCTTCTTTGTCCATTCCAAATGTTAGGTGCTGTATTTTTTTATTATTTTTTATTGCAAAGAGTCAAACGAATTATGGACATACACAGTAATGACTAGACTTGGGCGCTGCCAAAGTTTTTGTTTCATTCAAATCAAATCGGACTGAAAAAAATAAAAATTAATCTATACCAAATTTTGTTTGTTCATTTGTTTTTGGACAAAATTTGCACATTATTTTTGTTTCGAAATTTCACAGAGTCGTGGGTTGATAACTCCCTCCTTGTAATAACACAAATGAAAGAAAGAATTGCATTTTTGATATTTCGTCCAACACGTAATAAGTTCTTCATTTTATTTGTTGTGTTTTGCATTCATACATTTGTCCTTCTGACGAATTGATAAATTGCGGGAAAATTGGCCGAAAACATGTTCGTCTGAAAACGAATGTCCAAGTCTAGTAATGACTGATGCACAGATCTGGAACAGGTACTTTAATAACCGTCTAGTGGAAACGCTATATTTATCTGTTAACTGGTAAAAGATCTAACTTTTCTAAAATATAGGTTTTGGGGTCAAAATCCTTAGCATATGAGTATGATAGCAATAAGTTAGATTCAAAATGCGAGAGAGGAGTGTTGATAGGACAAGAACAGTCCTTTGTATTTAGTATTTTATCTTGACAGGTTCTTGAAAGGTTCTGAAACAAAGACTTGCAAAATGTGTTACAAAAAAATTTGTTGACAAACTCAAACTCAAACGGATCTATTGCATAATAAAGGCGACTGACTCAGAGAAGCCAGCATGGCGTGTGCTCTGAAAACTAATAACACTTAAGTAGAATTTATGACAGAACCCAAAAGTAGGTGAATAGTCAAACAGGAAATGATCAAACAAGTACATGTTATTCTAAACGAGAGAGGAAAAAATCCCCAGTATCTGAATGGCAATTTCTCAGATTTCAAATGTAATTTATTGACAAACATAGATTACTGTTGCATTGTGTTTGACATACTATAAGCTCACACCGCAGTCACAGCTCTGGCTTAAAGGACCACTCTAGGCACCAAGACCACATCAGCTTAATGGTCCAGGTCAGGTCCCTCTAGGATTAACCCTTTTTTTTTAATAAACATAGCAGTTTCAGAGAAGCTGCTATGTTTATAAATGGGTTAATCCAGCCTCCAAATTGACAGCCACTAGAGGCGCTTGCATGATTCTCACTGTGAAAATCACAGTGAGAAGACGCCAGCGTC
>OW240920.1:131979800-132011788 GCA_933207985.1 Pelobates cultripes
ACAAAATAACCACTTTTAACCCCACATCACAGAATGTAAGAGAGCGATTAGGATAGGTATACCATTATAGCTAATGTAAGCATAAGGCAAGGGCTAGAGTTAACTACCAAAAATGTATTTAGATCCTGGTCTTACCATGCATTTAATAATCAGGACTGATACATTCATCTATTTAGTTATTTTTCATTAGTTGCAGTCTATGTGAGCATTTTATGAAAATACTCCAAAATGACAGTGTTGCTAAACACAATAAAGCACAGGCTGCACGCCGAATCAGTGCAAAAAAACCCCTTTGCTGGAGCAATTTATTTTCATTGCCACCAGCCATGCTCACATAAAGTATTTTATTTTTATTGTACTATCCGGGTGTGTTCTTTATGGTATTTTGGATGGTTCGGCAGTTTAGTTGACCCCTTTGGTTGAAGCTCCTACCTTTTGGTTCTTAGCTTACCTGATCCCGAGTTTGACATGAGTGCAGCGCCGTTCTCTAATTTGTGCAGGGAGGAACTCAGTGCTCTCCTTTGTATTGTAAAATAAACCTTAATGAAAAGTTGTGAATTCCACGGTTTTCTCATGTCATAAGTTATTACATAAATACTAGTTTACTGGATTTATTGTGCACATTGACACTTACTTCAACCGGCTTATGGTGGATTGCAACCCCTTATTTAACGTCAGTTGGGGACTCTTATATCAGGCATATGGTGATTTATGTATTTATCTTAATCTCACAGGTCTTACTTCATGATGAAACACAATTTGAAGAACGCAACTAAATGTATGAGTTTAAAGAAAAACACACTCCGCACAATTCGCCATAAGTCTTTGTCGAGTTTCTTTCAAGAACACAGCATTTATGCATTCCTTCGTCGCCTATTGGAATGCATGTTTATTTTTAGTAGTATAGTCTTCAACAGATGAAAAGAAAACACACGCAACTCTTAAGCCATAAATTGCCTAGATAACATGTGAAATATTAATATCCTTGTCAAGGAGAAAATTATCTTACTACTGATCTCCACCTGTGAAGCAGTAAAGCGACTGCCAGATTTTCAGGATAAATAATCTACCATTAATGGGTCATCAGTCAGGCTATAATTCTAAATGACAATGAAGAGCTTTAGGCAGAATTTTATATTTTTTCGTATACTCTTTTCCTAGCCTGACAATTTGTATGACTTCATCTCCAAAGTAGTTGTATATCCTAATGAGCACAGCTAGATCAATAATGAGAATCGGCATTACATGTTCTAGAACAGAGGTGGCCAAATGGTAGACTTTCAGCGGTTGTTAGAAGAACTACAATACCTGCTTTGTTTTGTCAGCCTTAATACTACATTGTGGCTACTTCTAATTTAGTCAATGCCAAAGAAAATGATGTTTCTTGAAACACATTATTTAAAACAAGGAGTCGATTCATGGGAGAATCCAGAGATCCCAACAATCACACTGTAGATGCTACAGAGATCAGTCGGTGGAAGTGGATGATTGTTCCACCAGTCAGCCATTCCTAGGGTTCTCATTAACCTGGAAAAGAGAACGTGGCAAGAAAGACGTCATTACTCAAAATGTATCAGCTGAAAGCACGTTTGGCAGAAAGAGCACTATTCCTCCAACTTCGATTTGTAAGAGACTGTTTTTATTGGAACCAAGGCAAATCTATGCTACAAAGATTTAAAGCACTTAGTGTGGAGTAAAAGTAACATCGCCATACCTCAGGTTTAACCACTCCTAAATTGAATTTAAATGGTGCCAGCATCCTGGTTTGTGAATGCTTGAGGTCAGCATGGACTTTGCCACTTGTCGAAGCTCAAGGAAAATTTGATAAAGCAAAATCTAGAGGAATACTGTCAAAGAACCTGTTTCTGAATCTCCCCCCAAAAACTGGAGCTTTGGAGGTAATTCATCTTTCATTGCAACAATTCCCCAATCAAAACGCTAAAGAAATAATGAAGTACCTGAAGAAATTATAAATGTTCTACAGTGGGAGAAAAGACCCAGGATGGGATACAATCAAATAGACAGACTGTGTGATACGTTGCAATAAATGTATCTCTAACCCAAAAGGAAGATTTAAACACTTGGTTAAAGTTCTGAGAAACATTTGATCAATTAAGTTAAAACCTCACCCACCAGCAGTATGTCCAAGTGAATTTTATTACCGACTATCTCATAACTCTTATCTGGTACGTAATAATAATTATGCAACAATGTGTGTGGTTTACTTGCCAGTACAATGAGATTGTTACATCCAGCACATCGACACGTGTCGAAGGAACACAGAGCCACCTTTTGACCAACAAATATGACTTGTGGATCAACAATTTATTATGCAACTACAGCGATGTAACACGCCAGCCAGCAACTCATTTACATTATTATGCACTGTTTGCAGGTGTGATCTAATGATGATTTCATTAGAAAGCCTACAGGGACAGGCAGTAGACACCACTACTTTGGATATCTGACATACTACACTATAATAGTGGTTTTGTTTGTATTATATATCTGAATTATACCCCATTGGACCAAGACTCCAGGCCTATATCCATAGCGGGGATTGCACTGCCCAGGCTCTACATCTGGAGCTAGTATATAGCTCCAAACACTGCAAGTGTATTTCTTGTTTTCTATATTAGAAGTATCTACCTACTACATTCTTGAAGTAGACCTTGAAGTAGACCTCCCATAGCTCAGGTAACTTATTTAGAGCGTGATGGCTGTTATAGTTCAACAACAGCTGGGGAGATGCACCCAATAAGTGTTCTGTAATGCCAATAAGTGTTTTGTAATGTATTGTCCATTTTATGGGATTCCTGCTTTATATTTATACATAGATATAGTATACATTTCACTCTACATCTGGAGTTAGTATATAGCTCCAAACACTGCAAGTGTATTTCTTGTTTTCTATATTAGAAGTATCTACCTACTACATTCTTGAAGTAGACCTTGAAGTAGACCTCCCATAGCTCAGGTAACTTATTTAGAGCGTGATGGCTGTTATAGTTCAACAACAGCTGGGGAGATGCACCCAATAAGTGTTCTGTAATGCCAATAAGTGTTTTGTAATGTATTGTCCATTTTATGGGATTCCTGCTTTATATTTATACATAGATATAGTATACATTTCACTCTACATCTGGAGTTAGTATATAGCTCCAAACACTGCAAGTGTATTTCTTGTTTTCTATATTAGAAGTATCTACCTACTACACTACATTCCCTTCTTTTTGTCCTCATTTTCCATTCCATAGCACTTTGGATTTGAAGACCTCGTGAAGGTGCTGCTCCTTAATTTTATCTTTTCTCCTATCTAATGCTGCTGCTCCCCTGATGTGAATGCTGCTCATGTTATGAATTTTCTTGGTGCTATCTATATTAAAAGCTTTGTGTAAATGGTATGTGCATATATTGGGTGCTGTTATAGATCTAAGGGTTACATGACTTGTTACTGTTAAATTTTAATACAGTCACTGCATATCTTGAATTTAATGGCTGGCTGGTTCTCTAATATTTGTACTGGCTCCTAAAACCTGGCTAAATGTGACCAGCCCCAGTCCTATTCATTTTCTGTTAGAATATAGAGTAGAATATGTTTAATCCCTTAAGGACTGGACTGTTTTTGCGAAGTTGTACATTTGCGACCAGGCATATTTATACACTTTTGTGGTGTTTGTGTTTGGCTGTAATTTTCTGCTCTCTCATTTACTGTTCCCATACAAATTATATATTGTTTTTTTCAGGACAAAAGGGGCTTTCTTTACATACCATTATTTATATAATCTCATGTATTTAAATTTAAAAAAATATGATGACAAATTTTAAAAAATACATGTTTTTTGACTTTTACTTGAAAAATCTTTTACTCATCTACAAAAGCGAATGAAAAAAACTGCTAAATAGATTAAAAATGTTGTCCTGAGTTTAAAAATACCCAGTGTTTACGTGCCTTTTTGCATGTTATAGGGCTATAGGTACAAGTAGGATATTGCGGTTTCAAAACATACATTTTTAAAATTTATAAATAGTGACATTGTAACACTATTATCTGTCATAAATCTCTGAATAACACCCCACATGTACATATTTTTTTTAAAGTAGACAACCCAGGGTATTCAACATGGGGTATGTCCAGTTTTTTTTAGTAGCCACTTAGTCGACAACACTGGCCAAAGTAAGCATTCATATTTGTTTGTGTGTGAAAAAAGTAAAAAAACTAAATTGAACGCAAATTTTGGCCAGTGTTTGTGACTAAGTGGTTACTAAAAAGACTGGACATACCCCATTTGCAATACCTTGGGTTGTCTTCTTTTGCAAATGGTATGCCATCATGGGGGTAATTCCTGGGCTACCATACGCTCTCAAAGGCAACTTAACCAACCTGGCCATTTTCAATGTAAAAATATTTGACCCATATATTTGACCCTGTAACTTTCAAAAATGCTATAAAACCAGTACTCGGGAGACATCGCTAAACACAAATATTAGTGTTTAAAAACTGGAAAACGTATCACAACAATTATATCATCAGTAAAAGTGCTGTTTGTGTGTGAAAAGTGCAAAAAAAGTAACTTTCACTGACAATATCATCACTCTGTGATATGTTTTAGTGTTTTGAATCACTAATATTTGTGTACAGCAAAGTCTCCCGAGTAAAACAGTACCCCCCATGTACAGGTTTTAGGGTGTCGTAGAACGTTACAGGGTAAAATACAGTGCTAGCAAATTCAATTCTCTGGACTTTCGGCCTGGGTTGGCAGGCAGGTCCCTCAAATTGCAATCAATAAAATTACTTAATTATGTAAAAATATTACACAAATACGCACGTAGAATTTAAATATATATGCATATTTATATATTTGAAATCTACGTGTATATTTATATAATTATTTATGTAATTTTGTATATGGACATATGTATATTTCGTATTATTTTTACTTCTTTATATATACATAGATATATATACAAATTCCTTCTAAGTGTATTTTGATATAAATATATATATATTAATTTTAAAATACAGTTAGAATAAAATTTCATATAAATATAATTTTTTTTAAAAATTTGTATTATTTTAAAAAAATTCATTTAATTTAAATTACTTAATATTTATAATATATATACAATATATATTATATATATACGTGTGTAATTTAATTATAAGTGTATTTTTATATTAATATACATATAAAAATACACTTAGTATGACATTATATATATATATGATATAGACATATATTATATAAATATAATGTCTATATATCATATATATACACATATATAATTTTTTTTATTTTTTATAAACATTAACTTTTTTTTTCTTTATTTTACACTTGCAGGGAGACTGCCTGTCAGCACAGGCAGTCCCCCTGCAGGCAGACACATGGACACCTATTGTGACCATGTGATCGCTGTGTTGAGCGATCACATGGCCACAGGGGTCCTAATCCAGTGTGGGGGAGACTATCTGGGCTCCAGGCAGTCTCCCCACAACGGGAGCACCGCTGATCACCGCCGGGATAACGACGGCGATCAGGTAAGTAACTCAGACCGTTAGGACGGTTCAGGACCGTCATCGGTCGGCAATGGGAAAAAAAACTAGAGTTTGCCTTATGCACCTCATATACCATTGCCTTCATCTCAGATAGATAGATTAGGTCAGGGCTAGTGATGTCGCGAACCGTTCGCGAACTTTTCGCTGACACATCCCGGCCAATCTCCAGCAGACCCTCCCTCCCAGACCCTCCCACCTCCTGGACAGCATCCATGTTGAAGGCAGCGGTTCGCGACATCACTAGTCAGGGCCTGTGAAAGGAACCACACCTAAAAATGAGTGCCTGTTGAGACAGCCTGTCCTCGCAAGAAAGACCATGCGCAGAGTGCTGCAGAAGTGCACTGTCAGTGGTCTTTGTGCCCAGTTTCTCCCTGCGTATTGAAATCTGCCTTCAGATTTCAAAATGCAGGACAGGTCAACAAGTCCTATGTTTGCTGGGGTAGTACTCCAAAATGCATGACTGTCCAGTCAAATTCCGGCCTCTTGGCATCTATGGCACAAAAATTATTAATATTGATGATTTAATCATCACTTTTAGTGTTGAACACACATGCAGCTTGTAAATATCTAAAACAATTAAAGATTTGACAAAGTAAATCTATAGATTATGCTGTTTTCTATAAATGATAAAACATTGAACATGCACATACGTCTCGATGATTCGACCAGAGTTTGGGCAACGTTAACTTACAGTAATGAGCCTTGTAAAACTGTTCATTATGCAATAAAAAAAAAAGAGATCTGCGCATCTCACCTTTTGTATCTCTTATTTCTTTCTCACTATTACTCATTTATTTTGAAGGAAATTGCGTATCTCCCTAAGTGGAGACCAGCGTCAGAAACTGTATTTCGAAAAATGAAAATGTATTTTAATAAACAGAAATTCACAAAAAAAAAAGGGAACCGTGCACTTTTTGTGGATAAACAGTGAATATATAATAGATAAAAGTAATATACCATACTGGTTCTTCTTAAATATGACTACAAAGTAATAACTATCATAGCGCAATATGGTTTGCACGTGAATGGATCAGATGCTATCACATTCACATTTTCTTCAGCCTGAATTTACTCAGCATAGTTGTGATTTTAAAGTCCTGGAGCAGATATTTCAGCAGATGGAACCTCCAAAATAAGTAAAATAAAGGCACTGCCGATTACGATAAAATCGTCAGATTTATTAAAATAAAACATAAAAGGTCTTACATGTAAGTAAAGCGCCACATGTCAAAGTTATTACATGTAAGCCACAATGTCAGTCCCACAAGTGAAGGTGCACGACACATTTACCAAAAATATAATTGGTCTTTCATAGCTTAAAGGATCACTATAAGCACCATAACAACTTTGCATCATACAATTTACCCCCTAACTCCTTTGACAGAAAGAGACTGAGCAAACGATATGCACATATTCAGTCACTGGTACAGGAATCCAGTCCACACAGACACAGCACTGCTTAAAAAAACTAAACTTGGCTGTTTATAAACTGATGTTAATAAACTACGAATCCCATAATCCCCCTGATCAGATCCTATTGTTTTATTTATTTATTTATTTGTTGGCACTATAAAAATTTATAAATTATAAAATAATAATAATAGGCTAGAAATTAGATTGGTGGAACCTCTACTTAGTCAGGATGGGGTTTGTCATCTGCACCATTTGCCTGGGTAAGTGGAACATCTTTAGAAGGTGACACATTTACTTTTTGCATCATTTTCATAAGAAATAATATATGTATTGCATTAAAAAAATGCGGGTCAATTCCTGATTATTGTGTCTCTTTAAATATTGATATAAAACACATTTATACACAAAACATTTGTCGGATTTATAAGGATATAACCCCTAGTGATATTATCTGCATATAATTGTATCCATAGGTTAGAAATTTACACATAAATAAAACTTCACAGGGTTTATGATGAGCGTCACGTCCAACATTGCATGAGAAACACAAGTGTAATAACTGGAAGGAAACATAATATGATGCGTGTGATA
The DNA here is from genome assembly GCA_933207985.1 of Pelobates cultripes. Lineage (NCBI taxonomy): Eukaryota > Metazoa > Chordata > Amphibia > Anura > Pelobatidae > Pelobates > Pelobates cultripes. The sequence goes on from OW240920.1 coordinate 131,987,362, forward strand.
AAAATGGTGAATTTCTTCCCTTCAGAGACGCCATCTAAAAAAATAAGAAAATTTGAAAATTACTTTGAATTCTCACTTAAGATTGATTTCCTACTTTTTTTGGTAAGGGAATGATTTAAACAATTATTTATTTACTCAAATGTAAACCACAACAGGACTGCAGAATATAGTGAAAATTACCCCAGCTGGGGGAATTTTAAGAGGTTTTGAAATTTAGCAATTTTGTTTTGTATGGACTAATGTATGGATTAACCTTGACCACTGGCAGAACTGCAGAGGTCGCAGCTGTGACCGGGTCGTCACTCCAGGGGGCCCAACCGCCCTGTCGACCCTCAGACCGGGGTGTCTGCTGGCATTGTAGTACTGCCGCGGCAAGGGACAACTGCCGGTGCGGCATTAAAGGGGCCCATACTCTTGGGGCTACCTGATGGCAATGTATTTCCTAGGTACCAGTCATTGCTGTGGCGCTTTAAGAGTACGAGCAGTGATGATGTCAGAGCTGGGAGGAAGTCGTCACTTCCTTACTTCCTTCCAACTAACCCGCGCAGGAGGAGAGCACCGGGAAAGGATAGGAGTAATTCAGAGTTGGAGTCGGCCTGAAGCAGACCCCAGAGAAGTCACCCTCCTGCACCTATTAAGGTAGTAATAGGAGGGTGACTACATTTTTTTTACAATTTGCATGTGTGTGTGGTAAGTATCTGTATGTCTGTATATCCCTGTGTCTGTATGTGTGTGTGTGTGTCTGCATGTATGTCTGTATGTATGTGTATCTGTCTGCATGTGTATCTGTTTGTTTGTATGTGTCTGTATGCTTATCTGTTTTTCTGCATGTGGGTCTGTATGGGTATCTGTTTACATGTGTAAAAGCATGTGTGTCAGTGTGTCCTCTTATGTATCTGTGTGTGCTACTGTTTGTAACTATATGAGTGTCATTCTGTGTATCTGAATGTTTGTAATTAAGTGTCTGTGTATCTGTCTTTATGTGTGTCAGTGTGTGTCTGTGTATCTGTATATGTCAGTTTTTGTATCTGTAGAAGTGTCATTCTGTGTTTCTGTGTATCAGCATGCAGGGCCGCCATCAGAAATTTTGGGGCTCATGACAAAGCACAAGGTCTTGTTCAGCAGTAATTGCTGCGGTGATCAGTTGTAGCTGATATCAGTAGACTGAAAAAATAAATAAAATAAAAATAGCTACAAATGTGGCATTTAGTCTGTAATTTGTGTCCAGAACTCACGTGTGCCACGTGTAACTAGCCCAGCACAAAAGTGATAATATCTCTTTATGTGCAAAACTTCAAGCAGAAACACTGCACGTACGCTTTCCTAAAAAACTGAATTGGTCGTGATGGTTGGAGTTAGCCTTTAAATTGCCCAAGATCTGGTAGCAGGAGCTTTGATACAGTGTGTGTTACTCAAACAGCTATGGATAGCCTCTCCAACGCATCTAGAATGAATATGCTCAGCATGCTGTGTGTACTGAAACCAAACACAAAAGTTGCACAAAAATAATATTGCCAACCAGGAAAAGAGTATTCCATCTGGTTGATTGCCATTCTTGGGAGGTAGAACTACACAGAGAAAAGGTGTTTGTCTCCGGAACGAAATTATTTTTATACACAAATGCTTGAGGGACAGGGTCTTTACTGCATATTATCCCCTTCCTGCCTTCTGTCCTGACAGTGGTTTCACCAAAATATAAAAAGGAAGGAAAACCACAAAAAAGCAAACAAAAAATAGATAACTAATTTCAATTGTTTAATAAATATTAAAATGTTAGCAGTAGCTGTTAATGGTCTCGACCTCCGTATAATCAAAAAGGGCTCTGTATCATACATGAAAAACAATCAACTTTAACTGATCATAATCAACCTGAAGAAGATTTATCAATACTTTGACCGAACCACCCTCACTCAGAAAGATAAAAACTTTGTAAAACATAATAAAATATATATATTGTAGCCACCTGCATACATTTTCTGGTTACATACCAATTACTTGTACGTTGTTCTGTACCAACACATAGATTTCTTTACTCAATATTCTCTCAAAACTCATTAATGTAGCATAGTATGTCCCGCTGTCATTAAGCTGGATGTTCTTCAACAGTAGAGACCCATTCATTTGGTAGAATTCCACACGTCCTTCATACCCATCAAATATTTTTGTTTTCCCAAGGAGCCAAGTAGGGAAGCCTTTAGAGTTGAGTGTTACATTATATAAGGAGTAGTACAAAACGCTCTTATTGCCAAAATCCCACTGTATGGATGGCCAGTTGTGTAGGTTACGAGAGATGGTGTAAGATGCGGGCAGGAGAACAGTTTCGCCAACTGTGGCATTGATGGAATCCAGATGGACAAACAATTCAAGTTCTGCAGAAGTTTATGGGAAAAACAATCTGTATGTCAACGTAGACAGAGAATTTTATTTCCCTTCTTACAATGTATGACAGGGTAATTTTTAATCCATGTAAAATCTCTAACTCTTTTGAGTCTTAATCAAAATCCTCCAAATAGTTGGATTGTTTTATACAGTGCTTTATTAAGAAGATTTTAAGATGAATTTTCATATTTAAGGTCAAAATAGCCGAAATTCAAACATCGAACCTAAGCACCTACCCAAACTGTTTTCTGCTGCCTCTGCTCGACCTGTAGGCTGAGGCCACTCTACACTCCCACACAACACAGTACCTAAATTCCTTAGAATTTTAAAATAATTTTAAAACAAAGTAATCTACCCCCTGCCATCAATTTATATTTTCCTTCATCCACCACATCTCATATCTTCCTCTGTTGATTCCCTGGGACATCGTCCATTTCTCAAATCCGGCCTCGCCCAACTTGTGTCCCACTCATCCTAAGAACTGTAACACCATATGGTATTCATATATTCATGGGTTAAAAAAGACCTTTTACTGACTGAAATGATATACCTGCGACTGGGAAAGTATTTGAAAATGTATTAAGGGATAATATTCAAGAATTCCTTAAGAAGTACGTGGTTATCAGCAAAAATCATCATGGTTCTATGAAGCATAGGTCATGTCAAACTAACTTGATTGCATTCATAGAAGTAAGTAAATATATGTATAGATCAGGGTGTTCTTGTTCTTGGGTAGAACATTGGTTTAAAATTAGTTAGTCAGTCCAGAGAGTTGTCATTAATGGTAAATTTTCAAGCTGGACAGAGGTGGTAAGTGGTGTCCCTCTGGGTTCTGCTCTGGGATCCCTTCTATATAACATGTTTATAATTTATCTTCAAAAAAGCATTGAAAGTCATGTTTCAGTGTTTGCAGATGACACAAAGCTCTGTAAAGTAATACAATCTGAGCAAGATATTACTTTGATGCAGAGGGATTTAGATAGATTGGGGGACTGGTCACTCAAATGGCAAATTAAATGTAATGTAGAAAAATACAAAGTTGTGCACTTAGGGGTAGCAACATATACCATAAATTGAAGTGAATTAGGGATAACAACACACAAGAAGGATTGGGGAATTGTTATAGACAACAAACGAGGCAACAATGTGCAATGTCAATCAGCAGTGGCTAAGGCCAGTAAGGTATTGTCAGGCATAAAAAAGGGCATTAAATCTCTGGATGAGAATATAATTTTGCCTCTTTATAAATTAATGGTAAGAACACATCTGGAATATTCTGTGCAATTTTGGTCTCCTGTTCTAAAGAAGAATATTATGGCACTAGAAAAAGTGCAGAGGTGGGTTACAAAATTAATAAAAGGAATGGAACATTTTAGCTTTGAAGAAAGGTTAACAAATTTAAACCTCTTTAGTTTAGAAAAATGTTGCCTCAGAGGGTATATGATAACATTATACAAATATATCTGGGGCCAGTACAAACCATTGTGTGGAAATCTATTCACAAACAGGACTTTACAACGAGGTCACTGGAAGAAAGAAGATTTAGTCTAAGGCAAAGGAAAGGTTTTTTTTTTCCATAAGAGCAATAAGTATGTGGAATTCTCTGCCTGAAGAAGTGGTTTTATCAGAGTCTGTGTAGATGTTTAAACAGCAACTAGATGCATACTTGCAAAACAGAATATTCAATGATATAATTTTTCAACTGTAGGGTAATAGCTTCTTGATCCAATGCCATTCTGGGGTCAATAAATAATTTTATTCTTATTTTGTTGTAAAATTGGAAGTCTGTCAAACTGGTTTTTTTTTTTGCAGATGTGAGGAAGGCTGAACTTGATGTCTCCTTTCAGCCTATGTAACTAGGCATTAGGTATCAATGGATTAATGCCTTCCATAAGATAAATCATTTCAGTGCCACAGTTGCTCCATTTGGAGATTTTGCAGGGTCAAGGGGCTGGTCGGGAGATATCTAGTCTCTTGGACCCCTAAAATACTTCTTAGGGGCCAAGAGATGACCAATCTCTTAATCCCTAAAATGCCTCAAGGGATTACCCTTGAGGCATTTTGGGCAGACTATATGGGCCAAATGGTTCTTATCTGCCGTCACATTCTGTTTCTATGTTTCAATGTTTCTACCCTTAGTACAGTAGTCTAATACATTGGAGCCTGAGTCATAGCTGGCTTTTCCTAAAAAACTCAAATTATGAAGCCACGTGGCTATGCAAAAATTGTATTATGTTTATTGTAGTCATGCATTCACAGCTGAAAATATTTATTTAAAATTGGCGTGGGTTAAAGTTGGCATACCCTCATAGCTAATCATTATATTGACAGAAATATTTTTTTTAGAAATTACATACCAATTGATGGAGTGTTCCTCTTTACCATCACATGGATTTCTTTCTTCAATGTACTTTTAAAGCTGTGCAAGCTAACAGAGTATGTCATACTGTCATAAAGCTGGATATTTCTTAGCAACATTGAACCATTTTCATGATACAACTTCACTCGTCCTTGAAACTTGGGAGAGATTCTAATTTCCCCAAGAGACCATGTAGGAAAGCCTTGTGAGTTGAAACTTCCATTGACTAAGGAGTAGTGCAAAATGGTCTGATGTCCAGCACTCCACTTTATGGATGGCCCAATGTGGAAGTCAGGAGATATGGCATAAGTTACTAGGAGAAGGACAGTCTGGCCAACGATGGCATTGATAGAATCTCGGTGGACAACCAGCTCATGTCCTACAGAGCAATACGAAGGTAAAATAAATTTACATATTGTTAAAGAGATTTTGCATTACTTTTCTGATTTTATTTCCCTTCTCTCTTTTTTCATAATTAAAAAAAAAATATATTGATGACATTTAAAAACATTTGTGCTGTTCAATACAGAGATTACAGAAATTTTTGAGGGACTTAACACTCTATCAGATGTGGGTATAATAATTTTTTGGTACTGCATCACATATTTATGTTTACAGTGAGCACTTGTCAGGATCCTATCCTAAGTTTGTTTCTTTTATTTCTGTTACTTTAAAACAAGTCCCAGCTCTCTACCACTAGTGGCCTCCCTAACCAATAACCTTGCAAGTATCAACCTCACCTGCCTGGACTAATCAAGAAGCTTCATAAGCAGGGACATATTAGCCGGGAGGCAAACAAGGCATTTGCCTTGGGCGGCATTTTTCAGGGGGCGGCAAAAAACGCCACCCCCAAATGCCCAGGGCAAATGCCTAGTTAGCCTCGCGGCTAACAGACATGCTGTGCGCTGTGCACCGCTGGCTGGTGGTCAGGCGGGTGGCTGGCGAGGGAGCTCTTCCTCTGAGAGGTCTGCTCAGCTCCCTCGCGCGCCGCAGAGTGAGGCTGGGAGCCGGAATATGACGTCATCTTCCGGCTCCCAGCCTCACTCTGCGGCGCGTGAGGGAGCTGAGCAGTCAGCTCAGAGGAAGTGCTCCCTCGCTAGCCGCCCGCCCGCCCGCCCACCCGCCCACCCAGCAGCCACTGGACCACCAGGGAGAGAGAGACCCCCCCCCAGCTTTCACAAAGGTAAGGAGGCGGGGGGGGGGTAAATTTAAAAAAAAAGTGTTAATGTGAGTGATTGTGTGTGTGTGTGTTTGTGTCTGATTGTGTGTGTGTGTGTCTGACTGTGTGTGTGTTTGTGTCTGTGTGTGTGTCTGACTGTGTGTGTTTGTGTCTGACTGTGTGTGTGTCTGACTGTGCGTGTGTGTTTGTGTCTGACTGTGTGTGTGTTTGTGTCTGACTGTGTGTGTGTGTGTTTGTGTCTGACTGTGTGTGTCTGACTGTGTATGTGTGTGTGTCTGACTGTTTGTGTGTGTGTATTTAGAAGGTGGGGCGGGGGGAGGGGGGTGCCTGAGTTTTGTCCGGCCTAGGGCAGCACAAAACCAGGATACACCACTGTTCATAAGGGTACACCTGCTCTCAACACGGCTTTACATTGAAGTTGATGCTCATCCTAAAACACTTGGCTCCTGTGAAGCAACCTGTGGACTTTCCTTCTTTGCTTCGATCCTGTTTACTTCCAACCCTTCTCCATACCAACCTGAATTGCTTACATCCTGCTTTATCCTGCCAACCTGATTTATACCAACCTGCTCCAAATCAGCCTAACCCACACTAACATCCTCCTTTATCCTCCCATCCTGATTTATATCAACCTGCATAACCCCTATCTGAACATTGCTGCTAACTCCTATTACAAGGTGTTATTTCCTTACTCACACAGTACTTCTTCCAAAAGGGGACTGATTCTCTAATGTTCTGCTTTACCCATTATCCTGAAACATTATTGTTCTGTATATTTGTCTTACTTTTATCTATAGCTTTCTTATTATTTACAAACATCCTGTTTATTATATATATATATATATATATATATATACATATATATATATATATATATATATAAGGCATATTGCCTAAACCTTCGTTTCTCTTATTTTCCTTCTCCCTATTATTTAATTCATAAGATATCCTGCTGTGTTCAATTATGTCAAAACCCACCAATAAAGCCTCTGTTGTTTACACTGGCGAGAGTCTCCTATCTGACCTGCTCAAGAACATGACAGCACTATTAGATATTTTCTTTTTCATATCAAGATATTTGCCTTATAAGTATATCCACCAGTGGGAATTGCACCGCTGCAAGCAATCTTACTTAGAGCTAGCTTAAGCTCCATGACATGTGAGTGCTACCTAATATACTACTGTTGTGAGTCCTATTTTCCTGCCAAAACAGTCTGCACTATTATTTGTCACTTTGTGTCTCACTACATATATTTGCAAGCACCTTAACCAAGAACCAACATTCCCCAAGAATCTGGAAAGAGCTGGGATTGTGATATTTGGACTGTGAATATTTGGACTTTTTATATATTTTTTAATTATATTATTTTATTGTTTTACACCTTTTGGCACAACCTGTTTTCTTGTATTTTATACCATCTGGTGTCTGCCTGCCCGCAACAAAGCCAACTTGGTCATTGTGGACAAGCGAGGGGATAGATAAAGTTCATACAGCATTTGTTTGGAGGAGTGGAGCGTTTTGCCATGCATACATATCTCATCCCCATGCATATCTCATCCCCAGTGCTGCAGTTATACCAATTTATTTCACAAATCCCCAGAATGAGGACCTTCTTAATGCAGCTTAAATATTTTTGTAAGTGTAGTTATTATTTAACATGAATACCAATTGTTCTGCTAATTTAAATCAGTGCAGGAATAACAAATTAGGTGAACATTTCAACATTATTGGCCATGGCTTGTATTACTGGACATTTCTTAAAGTAAGGATTTGTTTTAGTCACGTACCAATCCGTGGTGTGTTCCTCTTTACCATCAAACTGATATTTTTCTTCAATGTACTCTCAAAGCCGTACAAGCTAACATAGTATGTCCCACTGTCATTAAATTGGACATTCTTGAGCAGTAGTGACCCATTTATATAGTAGAATTCCACTCGTTCTCGAAATAGGGGGCAGATTCTAGATTCTCCAGAGGTCCATATTGGAAATCCTTGGTCATCAAGAGTCCCATTTAATAAGGAGTAGAACACAATGGTCTGTTCTCCAGCTCTCCACTCTATGGATTTCCAGTCATGGAAGGGAGGAGAGATGTTGTATGTTGCTGGGAAAATGACAGTTTCACCAACTGTGGCATTGATAGAATCCAGATGGACAACCAGCTCATGTTCTACAGAAGAACACAAAGAGGAAAAAAATGCCCATTAGCTTAGTCAGTTTGAATCAATGCATCTTAGTTAGACAATTATAAAGTAGAGGATCAGAAAATGTCAAATACAGCAGTATGTATTGCAATTGTACAGTTTGTATCGTATGTAGGGCCGGATTAACATAGGGGCTGATGGAGCTGCAGCTCCAGGCCCAGGCCCAGGCCCAGGCCCATGGAATAGGCCCATTGATTTAAAAAAAAAAAATAATAATAATTTTTTATTTTTTTTTAAACATTTTTTTTTTCACACACTACTCTTAGGGATTCCACCTGGCTTTTATTTTATTGGCACAGCCAGTATTTGGGGCTGCCTGGCGGTGCCAATATTGCAGTGATACTGGCAATACAAATGCTGGTATTTTTCTCAGTATAAGCAAGAGATTACTATGCAATACCAGCACTGGCCAGTAGGGGTCGCTGTATGTGGAGACAGGCAGGGATAGGAAGTTCAAGCATATCCCTCCCTGCCTATCTATACTCACTGATCTGCAGGGGTGCAGCTACAGAGAGTCCAGACAGCAACTCCCACCCTGCAGAGACAGCCTACAGCTCAGGGAAGTAAGGGATGGGGGGGGGGAAAGGCTGCAAGGAGACATGGGTACACTGAGACACTAAGGGGCACTGAGAGACATTATGGCAGACACTGAGACACTAAGGGACATTGGGAGACATTATGGCAGACACTGAGACACTAAGGGACACTGGGAGACATTATGGCAGACACTGAGACACTAAGGGACATTGGGAGACATTATGGCAGACACTGAGACACTAAGGGACACTGGGAGACATTATCCCAGACACTGAGACACCAAGGGACACTGGGAGACATTATGGCAGACACTGAGACACTAAGGGACACTGGGAGACATTATGGCAGACACTGAGACACTCAGGGACATTGGGAGACATTATGGCAGACACTGACTGACACTGGGAGACATTATGTCAGACATTGAGACACTAAGGGACATTGGGAGATATTATGGCAGATACTGAGGCACTAAGGGACACTGGGAGACATTATGGCAGACACTGAGACACTAAGGGACATTGGGAGATACTATGACACAGACACATGGGGACACAGTGTCCCCATGTCTCCCAGCCAATGTCCCTGGTGTCTCAGTGCCCCCTTGTCTCCCAGTGACCCCTAGTCTCCCAGTGCCCCCAGTCTGCCAGTGTCTCACTGTCCCCATTTCTTCTAGTGCCTCCATGTCTCTCCTTGCCTCAAGTGTCACAATGGCCCCATGTCTCCAAGCTAGTGTCTGTGGCCCTGGTGTCTCTGTGTCCCCATGTCTCCCAGTGCCCCATGTCTCAATGTCCCCATGTCCCCCAGCCAGTGTCTCTAGTGTCTGTATCCCCATGTCTTCAAGTGTCCCCTATTTTCCCATTGTCCCATTGTCCCCATGTGTCCCAGCCAGAGTCCCCTAGTCTCCCAGTGTCACTGGTGTCTCCGTGTCCCTAGGTCTCTCCATGTCCCCAGGTCTCCCCAGGTCTCCCCGTCTTCCTAGAGTCCTAGTGACATGGGGACCCTGGGATACATGAGGACACAGGGAGACATGGGGCATTGATACACTGTGATACATAGGATCACTGGGAGACCTGGGGACACGACACTAGGGGACACTGGGAGACATGGGTCACTGAGACACTGATACATAGGAACACTGAGACCTGGAGTAATCGACACATGGGGGCACTGGGAGACATGGGGGCACTGGGAGGAATCCATCTATACAGCAGAATCAAACTAAGTAGTTTTTTGGTGATTTTACAGCATTTTCTCTTATGTCACTCCTTGTGATTTACATCATGTGATGTCACCCATACATATTTAATTATGCAAATTAGTAAGGCCAGTATGTTTTTCCAAGAAAGGTGGCAACCCTAACTACTTTTCACATGCTCTTACTTAAGTATGGAAACTCAAGTGGGATGTATGGGAACAAAACTTGTGTGGATTGGCTGACAAAGGTTAAAGGGACACTATAGTCACCGGAACAACTACAGCTTATTGAATTTGTTCTGGTGAGTAGAATCATTACCGTCAGGCTTTTTGCTGTAAACACTGTCTTTTCAGAGAAAATGCAGTCTTTACATTACATCCTAGTGATAACTTCACTGGCCACTCCATAGATGACTGTTAGAGATCATTCCTGGGTCATGGCTGCCTAAAATGCATCCAAACATTCAGTGTCTCCTCCCTCTGCATGCAGACACTGAACTTTCCTCATAGAGATTCATTAATGAAATTCATCTATATAAGGAGATGCTGATTGGCCAGGGCTGTGTTTGAATCATACTGGCTCTGACCCTGATCTGCCTCTGTCAGTCTCAGCCAATCCTTTGGGGAAGCACTGTGATTGGATCAGGCCACCACTTCTAATGATGTCAGCAGACTGCTTGTTTTTATGAGTCTAACAGCATGCAGAGTTACAGCTTCAGGCTTGAATATAGATTTTGCTATATTAATGGAGGCATGAGGGGTCCAGGGGGGGCTAGATGGTGGTGTTAATACTATAGGGTCATGAATTCATGTTTGTGTTCCTGACCCTATAGTGATCCTTTAAGGTAATGCTGACTTTGGTCTCTAACACTGTGGCATGTTCCCTTTCTTCTACACTCACTACATACAGCTTTTCTCTGTCCCAGACCATATACTAGGAGCTTCTGCCTGCTAGTAAGAAGGTAAGGAGACAAGTGGACCAGCGAGTGCTAGGGGACAGTCCTTAGAAAGCGTTGAGTGAGCGCATCATTAGATGCATTTATGCCAAGCTCATGGTGTTGTCTGCATAGTATGCCCTTAGTTGGCCAGCTGCATGATTGGCAGGCAGCCTGACATGCATTCATGTCAGGCTGGCCTTCTAATTCTTTGAGCAGACATGTCCTCTTTTTGGGCATGTTCGCCCGTTTTGGCAGGTTACGTGATTTGTGTCAGTGGCAAACCCTTTTACCGTGCCCATTGACTTCCTGCTTGATTGGACGTTGCTGTTAGGGGTTATGGATTTACTTGAAATTTGAAAACATAAATTAGAGAGAGATTAGCATAGGGTATGTGTTTTCTTATAGCTGCTGTTTTCTTTCTCTCCAGCACCCTCTCCATCAGATACATGATGCTTGGGAGTGTTTTACTGTTTTTGGTTGATATGATTCTGGAATTAGGCCCGTCATAATTGTCAGCACCAGGCCCACTGGGCTCTTAATCTGGCCCTGATCGTATGTAAACAGTGACAGGTGATTTCCAATGTTTTATTCACTTATGTAAATTCACAAAAGATCAAGTTTTCGTTAGTCTTTCCAATAAATCACAACCAGCAATAACTCAAGAAAAAGGAAGATCAGCCTTAGAATTTGGAAACGGTTACACAGTGCACATGCAATAGTAAATAGTCTTAACATATGGGCACGCTAGGCAGTTGCGTCAGGGTCACATGAACATAGGGGTCACATGGGCTCACCAACCTATCAGTATTTAATTCCGGAAGATTTATTCAGAACCTTCAAATATTCTTTATTAAAACATTTAGGTGGACTAACCACCTCGGTTTCAGCTGTTATCTGTAAATGCAATCTTGCTGTTGAGAATATGTATCTTGACCTTGACTAAAATCACATACACATACTAATTGTACAAAAGCAAGACAAAATCAACACACAGAATTTTTGAAGCCATAAAGCTATAATAAAGTTCACCTACTATTTTTTAACAGTCCATGTCAGTTGCCTCCCCCTGCTACCTATTAAATGTTTGTGTGGGTTAATCTCTGCTGTACAATGTTTTTTTCCTGTTTAAACACTGATTTTGTTGGAGGTACCAATAAACATAAACTTAATTTTATCGATAATTTACATTTTTATTCCTGTGAATGGTTGTGTGGTGGAATCTCGGTAAAAATAAATTTAGTAGGCCGAGATTACCACGTGGCATGTGTACGTGCATATGCTGACGTATCGATCAGTTGGTTGCACGAGGCAAGATACGATCAGTAGTGTACGGAGCATGTGCAAGAATACAGGATGTAGTATTCCCCTCCTCCATTGTGCTGGACAAGCCATGCGGTCAAGCAGGAAGTTAATTCTTATTTGTAATGATTGGTCAAGAGAATGTGCGGGTGGAGCTTAATATGGGAGGAGTTATGTGCCTATATAGGGAGCCTGCACTATTGTTCAGGGCTCAGAACTTGCTGTATTTTTGGTGACATTAGTCCCTCTGAGTCCCGATCGGTGATCCAATAAAGAATCTCTTCCTTCCTGAAGAAACCTGTGTCCATCCCTCTGTGCTTTGCTTCCGTCAGTTTCTCCGGTATCATTTGGTGCATTGGTCGGGAAGCTCATCGTTCAACGGTAGCTGAGAGGCAGAGGCGTGAGACGGTCTATCTTTGCCCACGTTCTCTACGGCTGCACCCCTGAACTTCTGCGTGGACCTCCCTTCGTCTCGGCGCCACTGGTCTGTTGTCCAGGAGATCATCGGCCTCTACGTAAGAAGTGCTGGGGTGTCCCCGTCGATGAGTGTGAACTCAGGTTCAGGAACGAGGAGGTAAGACAACTGCTGTTTTAGACGGCAGACCCACTAGGGGTATACCGATTGTGCGGTAGGCCCAAAAGGGGTTTAAATCTGTGTATGGAATCTGCCCCCTCTGTCGGAGGGAAGGAGCGAAGGCGCACCGCTCGATCGAACGCTCTTTAGTAAGACCGTTTGATCTGGTTAGTCAGGCGGGGTCCTGTGTAAATAGCCCTAGCCGGACACCGGTGTCTTGTCTAGACTAGCGTTCTAGGGTGTATATTACGTTCGCTAGGTCGGAGGGACCGGGAGACTAAGCGGCGCCTGTGTAAATTCGGTTCGCTAGCTCTCAACCTATCTTGGCTAAGTGGGAAGGCGTGTAAATTTGGAACCCACTAGATTTTTGATAGAGTAAATAGACTAGAAGGGCAATTTTGTAAATTCCGCCCTCTAGTTCGCTATATGTGGTGCTTGGGCAGTGTGGCTAACCAAAACGGGTGTATATAGTTTTAGGTAGTCCATTCAAGGTACTGGCCAATAGTTTAGTTGGGATTGTAAATGTGTTAAAGATTGTTAGTAAAGTGTATATCTTGTTAGATAGCGCGAGCTCAGCCGTCTAGCGAGAGTGTTAATAGTGTGTTGCTGTATCATAGTGCACGGTACCATAACCCTGTATATTTACTGACACTGTATATAAGTACTAATCATTGTCGTCTATTGCATGTTTAACACCGTAACCACTAATAATTGTATTGTGACCTTAAATTGTGCTTTGACCTATGCTAACCGTACTGTAACCGATACTAGTAAAAGACGATGTTACTGGGGTGTGTTATAGACGGGTAATTCATATATAGAGAATTATAGCGTGGGTGACTGTATAGTTTCGCCAAAGGGCATAATATTGATTATTTAGTGACTGGTGTAACAGCTGTGTGTGTACGGGAATTCCCTGAGTGATTATTGTGTTATTGTGTACGTTTCACTCGGTAACTGTACCACGTGGTGCTGTTGCCAGAGGAAACGGGTGTGACTGTTGAATAAGAACGCGTGCATAGTATTCGTTGTCAACGACGTTCCATTGATAAGTATGGGCGCGTCAGAGTCAACGATTTCGGATCCCTTAGGTTGTATGGTAAAGAATTTTAAAAAGGGATTCAAAACATGTGATTTTGGGGTTAAAATGTCTCCTGTACGTTTGGTCACTTTGTGCACTAGGGAGTGGCCTATTTTGGTTGCGGCATGGCCGCCGCGTGGCAGTTTGGATCCAACCCTGGTACAGCGTGTACACGTGGCTGTATCAGGTAGGCCTGAACTTTACGGACAGTTTCCATACATTGATTGTTGGAGGCAGGCCGTAAACGACTCGCCAAAATGGATCCGGATATGCCACGAGGAGCAATGTCGCCTCATGGTGGCCAGGACTTGTTTGTCCACTAGGACTGGTGTTAGGCCCATTTTGGACACGCCCCCTGAGTCCGAGATCCCTTTGCCGCCCCCTTACTTTCCTTTAAGAGGAAGTGACGCGAATGCAGGAAGCTCTGCACCCCTTCCCCTATTGCCCCCATCCACTTCCGCTTCCTCCTCCAGTACAGAATCCACCCCCCCTCGTATTAAAACTCCCCTTCCGGAACCAGGACCAACCCCCATTAGATCTGAATATCCTGATTTGGCGCCACTTCAAACTTCCGGTCAAGCTTCTTCTAGCTCGGCTCGGAGTATACTATTCACTAACTTTTCCCAAAATCAAGTTCCCACATCCTCATGCCCTATTACCTCTCGACCGGAACCTTTAACTGACGCCCCTCCACGTAGCCCCATACTAACCCGACAACTGACCGGTACCCAACAATTAAAACATTATCAGATGCCTCTTCGTCTGAATCCTGGGTCAGCCTATATCGATGCCGCAGGTCAAATGGCACATGCTGACCCAGTCTTCGTATATGTCCCGTTCACGACTACCGATCTCTTGAATTGGAAGACCCACAATTCCTCGTACACTGAGAAACTACAAGCTATGACCGATCTGTTCACCTCGATAGTTCAGACACATAACCCGACATGGGCTGATTGCCAGCAGTTATTAATGACATTGTTCAATAATGAGGAAAGGACAAGGATTAACCAAGCGGCCATTAAGGCGCTAGAGGAGAGAGCCCGTGTTTTAAATCAAGCCAATCCGGCAGCATGGGCCGCAACACATTACCCTAACACCGATCCTGACTGGAATGTAAATGGCGCAGATATGGCTCAACTTAAAGCCTATAGAGATGCTATAATTGCTGGCATGAAAGCCGGAGGGAAGAAAGCTATTAACATGTCGAAGACAGTTGAGGTGATTCAGAAAAGTGATGAAGCGCCCAGTGTCTTTTATGACCGATTATTGGAGGCATACCGCTTGTATACCCCCTTTAATCCGGAAGACGCTGATAATTCCCGAATGGTAAACTCCGCCTTTGTCAGCCAAGCTTACGGAGATATTAAGCGCAAGCTACAGAAATTAGAAGGGTTTGCAGGTATGTCTATCACCCAACCAATGGAGGTAGCGAACAAAGTATATATGAATAGGGAAACAGAAAGTAAGAAAGAGGAAGAGCGCAAGATGCGTAGAAAGGCAGATATGCTAGCGGTAGCGATCGCAGGCGTAGATAGACGGGCCCAGATAGAGGCGATGGTAGATGGAATAGGGAGCCTTTGAGTAGGAATCAGTGCGCGTACTGTAAGGAAGAAGGGCATTGGAGGAACGAGTGTCCGCAAAGAGAGCAGTATGAGAGAGACTTACCCAGGGCAGGTTACGGAAACTTTAGAGGCAGAGCGAGAGGTAGAGGAGGCCCCGGAGGGAGTAATGGTAATAGAGGGAGTAATGGGAACAGAGGAAGTGTAAGGGAAGATAGGTACTATCCAGCAGCGCAAAGGTCCCGCGATAGAGAAGGTAGGGACTTTGTGGGATTGGCTGACACGGTCATGGAGGACTATTGATACCGACCGGGCTCCATCCCCCTTGGTCGAGCGGAGCCTATGGTCGATGTATCAATAGGGGGGAAAAGGAGTGCGTTCATGATCGACACTGGTGCTGAACATTCGGTGGTGACTAATCTAGTTGCTCCTCCATCTGGAAGAACTATTACTGTAATAGGAGCAACTGGAAGAAGTGCTGAAAAACCGGTTCTTAAAAGTCGACTCTGTACATTGGGAGGCCACGTAGTAAAACATCAATTCCTTTATATGCCTGAGTGTCCAGTCCAATTGCTGGGACGTGATATGCTATCCAAATTACAAGCGCAGATTACGTTCCTACCAAATGGAACAACATCCTTAAAGTTTAATGGACCTTCAGGTATTATGACATTGTCCGTACCAAAGGAAGAAGAGTGGCGACTTTATACAGTGTTGACTAGCCAAAACCCGAGGAGTGATGAATCCTTATTTAACATACCAGGAGTTTGGGCAGAGAACAACCCACCAGGACTGGCCCGCAATATTCCACCTATTAAAATCGAACTAAAACTTGGGGTTTATCCAGTAAGCCTGAGACAATATCATATTCCGCAGAAGGCTAAGAAGAACATCCAATCTTATCTGGATAAGTTCATACGGTATGGTATCCTAAAATTCTGTACTTCCCCCTGGAACACCCCATTGCTGCCTGTTCAAAAGCCCGGTACAGATGAGTATCGACCTGTGCAGGACTTGAGAGCAGTCAATGATGCGGTTGTTAGTATACATCCAGTCGTGCCCAATCCATATAACCTGCTTGCTTTAATTCCGGGCGGGGCTACTTACTTTACAGTCTTAGATCTCAAAGATGCCTTCTTTTGCCTCCGAATTGCCGCAGAAAGCCAATGTATCTTCGCTTTCCAATGGGAAAATGCTGTAACGGGCTCGAAACGCCAAATGACCTGGACAAGATTGCCCCAGGGGTTTAAAAATTCACCTACCCTATTTGGTTCAGCTCTAAGTCAAGATCTACTAGATTTCGAGTCTATCCCAGGAGAGTGTGTATTATTACAATATGTAGATGACTTGTTGATAGCAGCAGTTACAAAGGAAGTATGTCAGCAAGCAACGCACGATCTACTACACATTCTCTGGAAGGCAGGATACAAGGTGTCTAGAAGGAAGGCTCAGTTGTGTTTGCCAACTGTCAAATATCTGGGATTCCATATCTCTGAAGGTCAAAGAATTATGGGGCCAGAGAGAAAAGAAGCTGTGTGCCAAATACCGATACCCAGGAATAGAAGACAAGTGCGAGAATTCTTGGGGGCAGCAGGCTTCTGTAGGATATGGATTCCCAGCTACGCGATACTGGCAAAACCTCTGTATGCAGCTATCAAAGGTACAGAGCACGACCCCTTCTTATGGACTCAAGAACAGCAAACGGCATTCGAAGATGTGAAGAGGGCTTTGATGAGTGCCCCAGCATTAGGTCTACCTGACCACACACGGCCATTCTACCTGTATGTACATGAGCAAAGAAGAATGGCTGTGGGAGTATTGACACAGTACTTGGGATCATGGCAAAGACCTGTTGCCTACATGTCTAAGCAACTGGATGCAGTGGCCAGCGGACTTCCACCTTGTCTAAGAGCTGTAGCTGCAGCCGCCCTGCTAGTAGCTGAAGCCGATAAACTCACTCTGGGTCAAGAACTTTATGTACGAGTTCCACATGCAGTACAGACGTTGTTGGATTACAAAGGAAATCATTGGTTTAGTAACAGCCGTATGACCAAGTATCAAGCAATGTTGTGTGAAAACCCAAGAGTGCATTTAGAGACTGTAAATACCTTAAATCCAGCTACCCTTTTGCCACAACCTACTGAAAGTCAACATGATTGTTTGGAAGTAATGGATGAAGTATTTTCAAGTAGACCAGATCTTCGTGATTTTCCCATCCAGAACCCTGATGTTCAATATTACACCGACGGCAGTAGTTATGTAAAAGAAGGGATCCGCTATGCAGGATATGCAGTAACAACGATAGACAAGGTGATAGAAGCTCGGCCACTGGCAAAAGGAACATCAGCACAAAAGGCAGAATTGATAGCACTGACACGAGCGTTACAATTGGCTGAAGGTTTAAGAGTGAACATCTACACGGACTCCAAGTATGCGTTTTTAACCACTCATGCCCACGGAGCTTTGTATAAAGAAAGAGGACTATTGAATTCAGAAGGCAAAGAAATCAAATACGCAGCTGAGATCCTACAACTATTGGAAGCAGTGTGGGAGCCGAAAGAAGTCGGTATTATACATTGTCGGGCGCATCTGAGAGGAGATGGTGATGTAACCAAAGGGAATCGGATGGCAGATAGTGCAGCTAAGCGTGCTGCTGAATCAGGAAGACAGGAATATGTGGGGCATATAGCTGCTCTTATACCAACTCCACTGTCTCAATGGACTCCAATTTATACAGCTCAAGAAGAGGAGTGGTTAAGGACTGAACCTGGAAAGTATTTGGAGAACAAATGGTATCAGTTAGAAGATGGAAGAATAGTTATTCCAGCATCACTAGCGGTAGAAATTGTCCAAAACTATCATAACGGGACACATTCTGGGAGAGACAGTACAGAAGAATCTCTCAGAAAACATTTCTACATACCAAGATTGTCCAACTTGACTCAGGCCATTGTACGTAGATGTGTAACGTGTGCTAAAAATAATGCAAGACAAGGACCAGTAAAGCCACCAGGAGTCCAGTTTATGGGGGGACTTCCCATGTCCGATTTACAAATTGACTATACAGTGATGCCTAAATCGGGTGGACATCGCTACCTGCTGGTAGTGGTGTGCACCTATTCAGGCTGGGTAGAAGCATGTCCTACTCGTACAGAGAAAGCAGGAGAAGTCGTGAGATTCCTGCTACGAGAAATAATACCCCGATATGGACTACCCTGCTCTATAGGATCGGACAATGGTCCAGCTTTTGTTCATCAGTGCCTACAACAATTGACTCATATGCTTGGTATAAAGTGGAGGCTTCATACGGCATATAGACCCCAGAGTTCTGGTAAGGTAGAGAGAATGAATAGAACTATTAAGAATCAGTTGGCTAAAATGTGTCAGGAAACCCAACTTAAGTGGAACGTTCTCTTGCCCATAGCTCTATTGCGAATCCGTAGTACACCTACCAGAAGGATGGGCCTCTCTCCTTTTGAAATCATGTACGGGCGACCACCTCCCGTGCTTGGTAACTTAAGGGGGGATTTGAGTCAGTTGGGAGAAGGAATTACCCGGCAGCAGGTTGTAGAGTTGGGTAAGACTATGGAGGAGGTACAGAAATGGGTACAAGATAGATTACCTGTGAATATTTATCCCCCAATTCATAGTTACCACCCAGGCGACCAAGTGTGGATTAAAGAGTGGAATAATGTGCCGTTAGGGCCCAAGTGGAGAGGTCCTTATGTTGTTCTTCTGTCTACCCCTACAGCGATAAAAGTAGCCGAAGTGGCTCCGTGGATACATCACTCCAGGGTTAAACCAGCAGCAGCCGATTCCTGGCAAGTTACAGCAAATCCAGAGAATCCCTGCAAGATCCGGTTAAAACGCACGACTCAGTCGGAGTGACGAGGAACCTTGTAGATTACAAATTTTATTGTTTCAGAGACTTGGTAAGTGAGTGAGAAGGCCATAATAAAGCCTGTCCACTCACCAACGAGTGTATAAGTCAGGGAAAGTCTTGAGGGGACCCCTGTGAAGACGAGCAGAACTCCATTCCCTGCAGCCCTTACATCCTGGAAGCTGAGGTGCCTTCGCACGGACGAAGACTGAGGATGACGACGAAAGATGTATTTTTAATAATGTTTATTTATGTGTATTTTTATATTCAGGAAGGTAGAGGTACCAACACTCCTAGCTGTGAGGTATGCATTAAGACTACAAGAACAGGTAACCATATATCCCAGACCCTAATTTGGCATTCGCAATATGAGTGTAAAGGAGATGTATCAAGATGTAGATACTTAAATATAGAATATAGTGTGTGTCATTTAGGAGTAGGAGAACCTAAGTGCTTCAGTCCTGAGTATCAACCCCGTACAATTTGGTTGACTCTCAGAAATGGAGATCCTCAGGGGACCCTAATTAATAAGACGGTATTAGAATCCGTATATTCTTCAGGTGCTCTGCTATTTGATGCGTGTAAAGCAATATCAAGTGGTAGAAAGCCGTGGAATGTATGTGGGGATCTTAGATGGGAGAGGACGTATGGGTCTAACGATAAATATATTTGTCCCAGTAGTAAAAATAAATATGTAAGTCCAAGATGCCCAAATAGAGATTATAACTTCTGCCCATATTGGTCTTGTGTGGGGTGGGCGACTTGGGGACAGACAGCAGACAAGGACATGATTGTGACTAAGTTGCCTACTGATCCATATTGTAAGTCTATGGAATGCAATCCAATCCATATACTTATAAATAACCCTGACAAGTTCTTAGATAAATATGGTAATTTATTTGGGTTTCAAATATATGGGACGGGTTTAGACCCTGGGACAATATTGTTTATAGGGATAGAGACTGATACGGTAACCTCCCAAACTCATCAAGTATACCATTCCTTTTATGAAGAGATGAGCATAGATAATAAGATCCCCATAATGCTAAAAACTTGTTCATTGATTTAGCCGAGAGTATTGCCGGTAGTCTTAATGTTACCAACTGCTATGTGTGTGGAGGTACTAACATGGGAGACCAATGGCCTTGGGAAGCAAAGGAGGTAATGTCCGGTTCTGAGGCAGTTGACCAATTAATATCTACACAAGCCGACTATCATATGAGTGTTAGAGGTAAATCTGAGTGGAGATTGAAGACCTCCATCATAGGTTATGTTTGCATAGCGAGGAAAGGAATGATGTATAATACTTCTGTAGGAGAATTAACTTGTCTAGGGCAAAAAGCTTATGATGATGATACAAAGAATACAACTTGGTGGTCGGCTTCAAATGTCTCAGAACCATCTAACCCGTTTGCAAGATATGCCAATTTAAAGGACGTATGGTTTGATCTATCCATCACATCTAACTGGAGAGCCCCAGCGAATTTGTACTGGATCTGTGGTAAGAAGGCCTATTCGGAGTTACCACAGGACTGGGAAGGGGCATGTGTGTTGGGTATGTTGAAACCATCCTTCTTCTTGTTGCCTATTGAAACAGGTGAGACTTTAGGTGTTAAAGTGTATGATGTGAATCATAGGAAGAAAAGGGGACCCATAGAGATAGGTGCCTGGGAAGATAATGAATGGCCTCCCCAGCGTATTATAGATTATTATGGGCCAGCCACGTGGGCAGAGGATGGTACCTTTGGTTATAGAACCCCTATTTATATGCTCAACCGCATTATAAGGTTACAGGCGGTGGTTGAGATCATTACTAACGAGACATCACAAGCGCTCAATCTTCTAGCGAAGCATAATACCAGGATGAGGACAGCAGTTTACCAAAATAGATTAGCCTTGGATTATCTTTTGGCAGTAGAGGGAGGTGTATGTGGGAAGTTTAACCTGAGCAATTGCTGTCTTCAAATAGATGACGAAGGGCAAGCAATAGCTGAGCTTACTAGCCATATGGTTAAACTAGCGCATGTGCCTACTCAGGTATGGAAAGGGTACAATCCAAGTAGTTGGTTTGGTAGCTGGTATGAGTGGTTTGGAGGGCTTAAGGCAGTGGTAGGTGGAGTCCTACTGATTTTAATGTTGTGTCTACTCCTGCCGTGTCTTATACCCTTAGTAGTTAGGTCTGTGCAAAGCCTGATAGAAAATATAGCAGAGAGGAAGGCTGCTGCACAGATAATGGCAATTTATAAATATAAGGCTCTAGATCAGGGAGAACCAATGCAGGAAGACGAGTGTTGAAGATTCACATCGTAGGATAAGTCTGGTCTGGTTCAAAGGTAACTTGTGGTGTATGCAAACCAAGGTTAAGTGATGCCTCAAGTAATTGTAAAATATCAAGAGGCATCTGTGGCGAAACCGACCTCGCCACGTGTCCTTGGAGGGGGCTGCTTGCCCGCCTCTTGCCTTTGGACTATGGCCCTGCAGGTTAAACTGTTTATTTTCCCTGCAGAAAGGCTTATTCGTGTGATCTGAGTGCCATTCATCTAATAATGTGCAGTCAGATCCAAGCTATCTGGGGATATGTAGAAATGTGTGTTTTATGTACTAAATGTGTCAGTATGTAATTTTATGTCTTTTACTGTCTTTTTGTCTGCCATGTGGGTAATGGAGTTTGGCTCTGTCTTTGGAGATAATTAGATTCCTTCTCCAATTATCTCCAGGGCAGAAGGGAGGAAGCCAGGATGCATTGTGGGGATGTTTTACTTTTACTGTTTGAGCCAGGGGGAACAAAAGATACTTTTACTAACTTTTGAACCCCTGGTCTGATTCATGCCATTTTTTAATATGTTGTTCCCCTGAATGGATTGATTGTGAATATGTATTTTTATGCGAATGTGATGTATATTTTGGGAGTTATGAATGTTGTGTAAAAACTGTATTTTCCCTACCTATGATAATTGTATTTCCCTGTGTGTACAGATAATTAGTTTACAGGTAGAGGGGAGGGCTATGTGTGGGATGTAACTATTGTGTGATTGGTTAATGTACGTTACTGTGTGTGTCCCTCCCCTTCATGGGAGCACCTAATAAAAAGGGCTGCAAGCTAGCAGCCAGAGAGTTCTATTTTTACCCTCAACTTGAGTCCTGTCTCTTATTGGGGGAATCTGCTACAAGGGATTGCTATGCTAGGCATATTCCCTTGCTATAATCACTGAGCTCTTGTAAGAGCTTGTTCCTGCTTCGTTCTGAAGGGAGATAGCTGCAGCCTGCGGTGCTTATGGTGTCTGGTGGAGTGCTTGGAGTCCTCTGGAAGCGCTAGGAGCATCTTTCAACGGAGGTACCCAGTCGGGGTGCCAGGTGATCCGTTACATTGGTGGCAAGCGGCGGGATGGCATCCTAGTGCGAGGAGAAGCAGCTCGGAGACACCGGTAACGTGTGGAGTTGTGCAGCGTCCTTATCTTCAGCAACATAATGGAACCAGCAGTGGCTACAGCAAGCATGGCGTATAGCTACTCCGTACTAGAGTTTGGCACGATGGTAGGGTTGCACCTGAAGTTTTACGGACCCAATCCAGAGGAGAAATACGTGCGGTTCGTGTGGGACATGGTGACCCGGAACCTACAACACAGGGCGTTGAGGGAAGGCCAGTGGGCACGTTGGGAGAAACTCCAGCCACAGGTAGAGTGGGACGAGGAAGAAACCGAGGTGGCCGGTGGAGATGGGACCGAGGTCTCTCTACCGGCCCTACAGGGATGCTGGGCACCCGGCCCAGATCCCCAGCGGCAGTATGTTTTACAGGGAGGGGAGACAGTCGGTCTCACTCCCCAGCGGCAGAATGTGTTATTGGAGGAAGAGACAACCGGTCTCCCTCCCCAACAGCAACCAGAGGTACCCGAGGTAGAGGACCTCATAGACTGGTCCTGGGAGGACCCCTGCAGGCAGGTGGAGATGGGACCGAGATCTCTCCACCGGCCCTACAGGGATGCTGGGCAACCGGCCCAGATCCCCAACTAGAGCTGGAGTTACAGAAAGTGGAGAGCATCGACCTCCCCCCCCAGCAGCAGCCGGAGTACCAGGGGGAGGTAAGTGATATTTCTCCTCCCCAGCCAACTCCTTTGTTCCCTGACCCCCCAGCAGAAGAGCTGGCAACTGGGCAGAGCGCCGCTGGCCTCTGTCCTCCCTTGTTTCCTTCCCCTGAGCCTGACTTTCTACAGGCTGCCCCAGCGGAAGGTGCCGTCCTTCCTCCCCAGCGGCAGTGCGTACCCCAGGGAGCTGATGGTGTCGTCCGTCCTCCCCAGCAGCAGTGTGTAACCCAGGGAGCCGAAGGTGTAGTCCTTCCTCCCCAGCGGCAGTGTGTACCCCAGGGAGCTGAAGGTGTCGTCCTTCCTCCCCAGCGGCAGTGTGTCCTGCAGGGAGCAGAGACCGTCAGTCTCACACCCCAGCAGCAGGACAAAATAATGAAAGGGGAGACAGCTGGTCCTCCTCTCCACCAGCAGAGAGAGTGTCAGGGAGAGGAGCCTGTTAACCCCTCTCCCCAGCGGCAGTTGACAGTCCAGAGAGAGGAGCTTGTTACACCCTCTCTCCAGCGGCAGCCTAACCCACCAAGGGGAGATGTTGAGCCCCGCAACTGTGCAGATGGGATCGTAGTCTCTGCGCTTACAGCCCAAGGGGTAGAGACGGTCGGTCCTGTTCCCCAGCTCCAGAGCTGTGTACCCAGAGGGGAGACGGTCGGTCTCCCCCTCCCACAACCAGGCTCCAATCAGGCTACTTCGGTGGTAGCACTGGCACCAGGGCAGAGTACCGCTGGTCTCTGCCCACTCAGCAACCCACCAAGGCAGTCTACCAGCTCCCCACACAGCCGCGGTGAGGCACCTGGACATGGACAAGTTGCTACTTTATCCAGGTGGAGTAAACATTTATTGTGGGTGGGCTGTACTGCTGTTTGTGCTTCGTGGGTGGGTTGCTGGACTAACCAGGGCACTGACCGGCAGGAGGTCAGATACCCTGTTAGTCTGGGGGGCAAAGGGGAGAAGTGTGGCGAAACCAACCTCGCCACGTGTCCTTGGAGGGGGCTGCTTGCCCTCCTCTTGCCTTTGGACTATGGCCCTGCAGGTTAAACTGTTTATTTTCCCTGCAGAAAGGCTTATTCGTGTGATCTGAGTGCCATTCATCTAATAATGTGCAGTCAGATCCAAGCTATCTGGGGATATGTAGTAATGTGTGTTTTATGTACTAAATGTG
>OW240920.1:132021016-132078225 GCA_933207985.1 Pelobates cultripes
TGGGTGGGGCATTGTGATGTCACATGGGGGGGCGGCAAACTTTACTTTTGCCTAGGGCGGCAAAAATCCTTGCACCGACCCTGGCTGGAGGGGGCTGTGTGAGCTGTGGCCGCACAGTGTCCCATGGTAGTTAGGGTGCCGTGCGGCCTGTACAGCTTACACAAGCAAACAACTGATAAACTGGCCGCACAGAGGAAATGTGTATGTGTGACTGTCTGCCTGTGACTGTGTGTGACTGTCTGCCTGTAACTGAGTGTGTGACTGTCTGTCTGTAACTGAGTGTGTGACTGTCTGCCTGTAAAAATGTGTGTGTGGGGCTGCAGGGAGTTTTGTAGAAGAGGGGGTTTTGTATTGGGACAGGAGTCTTTACAAATTAAAAAACCTTTAAGAGAACCTTTAAAAAATTTTACAGGTTTTTTTTTTTTTTTGGGGGGGGGGGGTGCCAAGCACAGGATCCACCCCGGGTGCCAAATGCTCTAGGTACGCCCCTGAGAATACCTGCTCTTAGTGTTCTACTACTTTAGGCAGTGGAACCCTTTCTTTATCAATGTGTTAAATCTAGAAGGTTATTTGCTGGGTGAGGCAAAAGGGCACAGTTTTCTGGTCTACTTATCTTTCTCTATACAATTTGAGAATTCTTGGAAATCCCCTGGAGAATAGAGTTATGTAAAATTGTAAGCTTGTTTGAGCAGGGTGTTCTTCACCTCTTGTCAATACAGATCCCACATACCGACCATGTTCCGTTCTTACGACCCGGCCGTAAAACGAATTGGTCAGTAAGTGAGGCACTTTTGTACCAGTGCAGGTCTATGTTTGGGGAAAAATCAAGCCAGCGACAGGGAAAGACAAGCCCAGCAGAGCAGGGAGTCCGTCAAATCTATGTTCGGGGAATGTTCCCCTGAACATGGATTGGATGGATTCTCTGCTCTGCTCTGGAAAATTTCCCTGAACGTAGACATACGCACCAGAGCAGGGAATCCCTCTAATCTATGTTCGGGGAAATTTCCCCGAACATAGACCTGGCAGAATATCCCTCTAATCTATGTTCGGGGAAAATTCTCCTAACATAGACCAGGCAGTGAATCCCTCTAATCTATGTTCGGGGACAATTTCCAGAACATAGACCAGCTCTCTAATGTGGAGAATCTCTTAAATCCCCATGCTAGACAGCTGGTCGTAAGTGCGAGGCATCGCAAAACAGGTAGGTTGCAAAGTGAGGATCACCTGTACAATTTGTATTTCAACTACTTGTTGCAATTTATCACAGTTCTATGATTGTAAAGCACTGCAAAATATGTTGGAGCTTGTTTCTTTGAACGTTATTGACTATTTTGTTATTGAGAGATTTAAAAAAAACAAAAAACCTGATTGTATTCGCTACTGGAAAAAGTTAAAAATTGAGCTTAAATAAAATATATAATATATTGCAGTTAAGCTTTTTAAACATATTCTCTCATATATATGTATTCTCAAAAAAACAATACTGGAAACTGCAATAATCTTAAACCAACAGAGGACAGAATTAATGTGGGCTGCTACAAATAGTAACTACTGACCAGAAGTGCGACTGTCACGTCGCTCACCGGGTGCCACATGTTTCTCGGCGTCCCAGACACGTCAGCCATACCCGTAGCTTTTCGGCGGCATGCCATGAGTGCAAGGAATGCCGAATACTCTCCCTGTCTGCCCTCCATTGCAGCTGTTCCACGTGGGTTGTGGCATGGAGGAGAAGGGAGGTCTGCCTTGTCTATCCTTTGGCTTGCCTCCCCTCCGGCAGGTGTGGCAAAGCTGCCTCTGCCACCAGCTCCTGGACTAGCCTGCTGACTAGTCTCCTGCCCAAGGACTATGCCCAAGGACTATGGGCCCTGTAAATAATCTCTAAAAGACTTGGTTTGTGTGGTTTTCCTGTATTGTTTGGGAATCTAACAAACCCATGAACTGCGGATCACCTCTGGGGATCTTAACCCCCTATTGACTTCTCCTGACACCTCCATCATTGTTTTTACACTACTGATCGGAGTAATTTTTGTATATGATGGTCACTCATATAAGGGCTATCCGGGGATGTGACTCTTAAGGGATTTCCATGGATTTTGGGAGTACTTTTGGGATGTTGTAAAATTGTGTGTTTTTCTGTATCTGGAGATAATTGAGTTTGTACAGTTCCTGACTCAATTATCTCTCAGGCACAGGGGAGGAGTTTACTGTGTGTATAAATTGAGAATGCTTGCCTGCATTGAACAGATCTACTCCCAGCATTAAGTCTCAGCTAATGGGTGGGGGAAATGCTATACTGGCTATAACTACTATAAGACAGCTATACTCTCTGTAGGAGAGCTTTGAGCACTGGGAAGTGGATCCGGGATGGCTAGGGGCTGAAAGTGTTTATAATGTCCAGGGGATAGCTAGGAAGTGTGTTTGGAGGAGGTACTCAGTCGCGGAACCAGGCAATCCGCCACAGCAGGCATGCTAGGTGGTATGTGTCCCCTGCTCCAGGATCCCCTCAAGGTGTCAGACCCATCCTGGTATTCCAGAGAGCAGTGCATGGAATAGTTGGTTTGGGCAGCCAAATGGACATAGCTAGTTCTACTAGGGGCATGGACGTCTAATCTCACTAGAGGGGCCTTCCTCATGGGAGGGTTCTCATTCCTCTCCCCTATTTAAGCCTAGAACCCCATGAATCTGTGATCAGTTGTTGTGTGGTTTACTAACCTAAAACTTTATACTTTTATTTGCTAGGTAGATGAATGATAGATGAAAGAATAGTGTACCTATAGATTGGGAGAGAATAACTTGTGCCTAAATTTCTAAATAAAAAATTGAAGATATAAGGCACACGTAAAAAGACCACAAGGTCCAAAAACAAAAAAAGAATTTATTAGGTATCAATAGTATAAAAGGGATAAATAGTAGTAATGGATACAACAAGAATACTATAAAGTTAAAAACAAAAAAAGATACAGACTAATTATTTAGAATCAATTCTGATGTCTTGGGTAATATAAGCACAATCAGCCACAGCAAACGTCTGTGCTATTTGGGAAAGATATATGGGTGCTAATGGTATATTAGTAGAGGAATGATAGAGTATAATGTATACTAAGAAATTTATCATAATAGAGCCTACATATCAGGTAGTCTTAATGATTAAAGTAAGAGAAGTGGTGATAGTGAAATCAGATATAGATAACAATATATCAGTAAATCTATATCGTAAGAAATCGAAATTAAAAAAGCGTGCTGAATAGCAAAGACAATGGTAGCTAGAAATATGGCCCTGAAAGTACCGTTGGATCAGAAACTCCAACTGAGAAAACTAATAAGGATGTTTAGATCGACTAAAATGACTAATGGTAAGTGATAAACTGGGATAGCTGAAAAAATAAATATATGCTAATCGATTGTGCTAACTGGTCAACAGGAATAAGATAGTCAACTGTAATTATTAATTTGCTGTTGAACCAATCAGGTGAAAAAATAAAAATATAAATAAAAATAAAACTGTTAATTAGTAATATAAAGGGATTGATTCAAAGTATTCCTATGCTAAACAGCACACTATAAATGATTGCCTGGAATAATTGAGAAAATGAATATACTAATCGATTGTACTGGCTAATCGATAGGAATTAGATAGTCAACTGTAATAATTGATTTGCAATTGAATCAAATAAAAAAAATGAATATATAAATAAAAATAAAACTGTTGAAAAATAATATAAAAGGGATGAGTGCAAGGTATTACTATACTAACAGCATATTATGAATGTGCATTTGATACTGCAACTGTGAACTAACAATGTAAAGGAATAAGTACAAGGTATTACTATGTTGCCAGCACGCTATAAATGTGCACTTGATACTGCAGAGATAGAAACGTCCTAAACTATCAACACGATAGGCAGAAATAGATAGAGGAGTAGACTAACCCTTTGGCTAACCATCCACCCCCGTGCCTTTGAGGGCACCTATGTCTAGCCCGGCTGAAAGGAAAAAATCACGGAAAGACCATCAGAGAAAATAGCCTAATATGATAAGAAAAAGCGGCATGTATAAAGCCCTAAGCCCCTGACGCACGCGTTTCGCCCACTTAGCTCGTCAGAGGGGAACCGATCAGAGGGGAATGCCAGATTTAAATAGGAAGAACGAGTCAATGATGGACAAGGTGAGTCCTTCTGATTGGATACAAAGAGATGACATCATAAGGGGGGGGGTGTACCTAACCCGACCGTAAAAAGGCTTAACCCCTTAGATGGCTTGTAAGATAGCAAAAACACAATACTGGTGTATGAAAAAGACTCTGAGAATTGACACAATGTATTGTTGAAAAACTAAAAACATATAATAATAAAGTAGTAAAGTAAATGATTAATAAAGACAAACATTAGATCGATCATATGAATGGATATATAGAAACAAAGAGACGTGATTGTTAATATCAAAGAGAAAGAGGGATATAAGTCAAAATTAAAATATAGATATAAATTGTTCAATTATTATTATAGAAAAAATGGGATAAATGGATGGCAATTATGCATGCTGTGGGTAATGCAAATGAAGAATTAGTACAGAACAGTAGTAAAGACTGGACAGAATTCCATGATTACGATCAAAGAGTGAAACACATCATGAGGAGTGTGTTTTTCGAGTTAAAAGACTGCAGATAGAATTAACCCCTAAAGGACAGTAAATGTCACACTTGATATAAAGTAGTGTGAACAGGAGTCTAAGTAAAGTATTAGAATACACATTGGTGTAGTCCTACGAAGAAAACGGTGTCTGATTAATTAAAAATTTAAAAAATATAAAAAATTTAAAAAATAATAAAGTAATTCTAGAGAAGTCAAAGAAACAGTCATATAATAAAAATAACATGAATAGGAACAAATGATAATATTCGAAAAGGGAATATTGATCTATATGTCACTTTAAAGAATCATAGAGTGTATGCATGTGTGGTACAAAGCAATGAAAATGGAGGGTAACGATCATGTTGTAGAAATATCAAACTAAATGGCCAGCAGTTATGGTAATAGTCCTAATAGAGGACTTGATAGCAAAAGTTGTAAGCATCATACAAAGACAGTGTATATATTTAAATACCATGTTCCACGTGAGACAATCACTTAGCATTTGCTAAGTTAAACATAATAATTAATATCAAAGAATAATAAAAAAGTAGAATATCAGATAATGGGCCGATATCTAAATTGAGATACTAATTTGTGAATAAACGGAGTAAAGTTAAACTCCTCATTAAGGCCGTTTGGAGCCAGAGTTTTGAAGTGATAGATCCATCTGGATTCTTTCATTAACAGCATTTTATTAAAGTTCCCCTTTCGAGAATTCATAGTTATTTTTTCAATAGCCTGGAACGTAAGGTGACTTGAGTCGCCGACATGGTGCAGCCTAACATGATTGGACAGTGGGGTGGAGATATTCAAGTTCGAAATTGAGCATATATGTTGAAGAATCCTTCTTTTAAACTGTTGGTTTTGCCAATATATTGGATTTTGCAGCTGCAAGTTATAAGATAGATCACTTTGGTAGAATTCCGGTAATAAATTGTTCGATTTTGTATTCTTTCCTTGTAGTTGTGCTTAATACAGTTTTTGAAGGTTTAATGTGTTTGCAGGCCTTGCAATGGCCACACTGGTACACACCTGAAACAGGGGTTAACCAAGTTGGATTATGATTAGGTTCTATGAGACTATGTACAAGGTGGTCACGTAGATTCTTGGCCCTGCGGGCAGTGATATTGGGGAACTTGCTGATATTCTCCTTAAGGTCCTTATCATAATTGAGAATCGGCCAATTATGAGACATAATTTGTAGGACTGGTTCCCAATATTGGTCGAATGTCCCAATACAACAAATGATGTGGGAGTCTGAAATTTGTCTATTAGTGTGTAGACTCTCACTTCTGTTTTTTTATTTAGAAATTTAGGCACAAGTTATTCTCTCCCAATCTATAGGTACACTATTCTTTTGTCTATCATTCATTTCCACTAGGGGTAACCCCCCTGTATTCAGTGTACCTTGGCTGTATTAGAGTAGTTTCCTGTCTAGAAGACTTTCTAAACTTTATTTGTTGAAAGGTCCAGGTCCCATTACATTTCTCTACTTCCTGGATTTTCCAATTCAAGCCATTATTTCAACAATAAAATAACTTTTGTTCAAATCTCTGCATACTGAGCCCATTCACCATAAACATGTGACAGTAACACCCACACAAAAAAAAGTTACATAACACTGAGATTTTTAAATTTGGGGGTTGTGGAGACATTTATAAACCACTCAACCTTTTGTTTTATGGTTTATTACGATGTCGACAGAACCACTCAAATGGCATTATTTTACCATAATACGCGTTTCTCTCAAACATATTATATGTAAAATGTTTTAAGCTGTAAACACCATGTCTAATTCATAATTTACACAAAAACCATGTCTAATTCATAATTTACACACAAACTTACGCAGACAAAAGTTGTACGCACTTGTGGATACATCATCTGCAAGAAAAGGTTAGAAGAAATTCGTGAAAGTCGACAAAATGAAACAAAAAAGAAAGTAATACAAGTACAATTTTAAATGTATACTAGGTGAGGCATCATACAAGTATGCCCAATTAAAGATCTATTAAGCTCTAAATGTAGTTGGAACTTTGAACTGTTCCTCGCGAAGACACTGAAAGCAATGTGCATTACATACATAGACATTGTGAATACAAAAAAAACATTTTTCCACAATTTACCTTTGGAGGAGTTTGTATGTAAAGACAAAGGCACATTTGGAGAGACCGTTGAAATGCTCACTGAATCTGACAAGACAAAAAAATGTGAACAAATGTTTTAAACAAAATGAAACCAAGTTACACAAACTTGACAAACACAACACAAGAAGAGCCAGACATGCTCTCAGAGGCAAAGACGACAAGACCCAAGACCAAGTGACATACAAAAACTGAACCACTCAACCCAGAAGACTGACATGAGGTTTCGCAATAAATCGTACTGATACCATTGAAATGAAACGAAACTGACAATTATTGAATATCACTGCTACCCTACCCCTACCTTTATTCTGTACCCTTTACCTCACCTAAAATTGAAAAATAAAGAATTTATAAAAAAAAAAATGAAGTTTATGGGTAATTTAGTAAACAAACACTTAAAAAAAAAACATACAGATGTCCTATTCAGTCATATCCTAACGTTCATTATATACAACAAAGGTTTTCGCTGAAAAAGTTAAATAAAATCGAGATAGATAAAGCCCCAGAAGCAGATGATTTAAACTTTAGGGTACTGATGGAGTTTAGATTACTAATAACCAGACAATTATTTTTTGAGAATTGGTGTCGTGAAAATGTGGCAAATGTCAGGTGCCAGTACGCACGGAATTCTAAGGTGCTACCTGCTCCCCCTACAGGTTCATGTTTTTTTTTCATGTTTAGTGGGTTTGACTTTGAGTGGTTACATTTAGGACAAAGAAAGATCTTTCCCCACCAGCACATTTAAGCAAAAAAATAAAAAAACATGTTTACAGGCTGAAAACAGGCCGCCCCACTACAGGACATGTGTGTAGGTAGTTGTCTACTCTACCTAATGACAAATTCAGCTCTGTGTGTCACAGGTACTACACACTGCAGCTTGATCATCTAACATAGTTTTCTTGTTTTGGCTTCAAGTTTCCTAATTTTAATTAAGTACCTCCTTGTCTCGAACCAAACCTGAGGATAATACAAAGGTATCCCAAAAGCCAGCCCACTCAAGTCCAGCAGGGTTTTTCACTAAAGTGAATGTTCAAGGTGAATTCAAGGTGAATTGCAAACATAAGGTCAAAAACGCTTTCAGTTCAACTAATCTGTCCTTAAATTTGAAATTCACCATTAAATCACCTTGTCAAAATTATCCTGTACATTTTGGCAAACTCCGTTATACAAAGCATGTATTGGCTACATACAGGTGATACTCGAAAAATTAGAATATCGCTCAAAAGTTCATTTATTTCAGTAATGCAATGTAAAAGGGGGAACTGATATATGAGATAGACGCATTACATGCAAAGCAAGATATTTCAAGCCGTGATTTGTCATAAGTGCGATGATTATGGCTTACAGCTCATGAAAACCCCAAATCCTCAATCTCAGTAAATTAGAATTTTACATGCAATCAATAAAACAAGTAGTGTAGTGTCCAATATCGGACCTCTGAAAAGTATAAGCATGCATATGGACTCAGTACTTGGTTTGGGCCCCTTTTGCAGCAATTACTGCCTCAATGTGGCGTGGCATGGAAGCTATCAGCCTTTGGCACTACTGAGGTGTTATGGAAGACCAGGATGCTTCTTCAGCTCTTCTGCATTGTTTGGTCTAATGTCTCTCATCTTTCTCTTGGCAATGCCCCATAGATTCTCTATGGGGTTCAGGTCAGGCAGGTTTGCTGGCCAATCCAGCACAGTAATCCCACGGTTATTGAACCAGGCGTTGGTGCTTTTGGCAGTGTGGGCAGGTGCCAAGTCCTGCTGGAAAATGAAGTCAGCATCCACATAAAGCTCGTCTGCGGAAGGAAGCATGAAGTGCTCCAAAATCTCCTGGTAGATGACTGCATTGACCCTGGACTTAATGAAGCACAGTGGACCAACACCAGCAGATGACATGGCTCCCCAAATCAACACAGACTATGAAAACTTCACACTGGACTTCAAGTGTGTAACTCTCCATTCCTCCTCCAGACTCTGGGTCCTTGGTTTCCAAATGAGATGCAAAAGTTGCTCTCATCAGAAAAGAGGACTTTGGCCCACTGAGCAACAGACCAGGTCTGTTTTTCTTTAGCCCAAGTAATACGCTTCTGACGTTGTTTGTTGTTCAGAAGCGGCTTGACAAGAGGAATACGCCATCTGAAGCCCATGTCCAGGATCCGTCTGTGTGTGGTGGCTCTTGATGCACTGACTCCAGCCTCAGTCCACTCCTTGTGAAAGTCCCCAAAACTTTTGAATGGCCTTTTCCTGACAATCCTCTCCAGGCTGCAGTCATCCCTGCTGCTTGTGCACCTTTTTCTTTCACAATTTTCCCTTCCACATAACTTTCTATTAATGTGCTTTATTACAGCACTTTGGGAACATCCAACTTCCTTTGCAATTACCATTTGAGGCTTTCCCTCCTTATGTAGGGTGTCAATGATGGTTTTCTGCACAACTGTCAGGTCAGCAGTCTTCCCCATGATTGTGGTTCTTAATGAACTGAGACTAAGAGACCATTTAAAGGCTCAGAAACCCTTTGCATGTGTCATGGCTTACTTAACTGATTAGAGTGGGACACTGTGAGCAGGGCTGTCTTTAATATTGATTAGACCCTGGGCAAGCATTTGCTTGGGCCCCCTGGACCCCGCCATCTTAAAGGGGTTACTGTGCAAGGTGAGTGTGCTAGGGCGGTGTGAATGAGACAAAGTTGGGCAGTTAGTGTGGCAGGATTAGGTGGATTAATGTGATAGGGTGAGTGTGGCAGAGTGAGAGAGGGTGAGTGTGACAGCATTAGGGGAGTTAAAGGATCACTATAGTGTCAGGAAAACAAAGCGGTTTTCCTGACTCTATAGTGCCCTGAGGGTGCCCCGGAAGACAGCCACTAGAAGCTGGATTAACCCCAAATGTAAACATAACAGTTTCTCTGAAACTGCTATGTTTGCATCTGAAGGGTTAAAACCTGAGGGACCTGGCACCCAAACCACTTCAGGGATCTGAAGTGGTCTGGGTGACTATAGTGTCCCTTTAATGTGAGTTCTATTGGGTGAAAGGGGTGGCATTGTGTGGAGTTGACATGAGTGTATGTGTGCAGTGTTGAACATGCAGGGGTGTATGTATTGCCACACACAGATACACCTTTACACACATTGATGCAGGGGTGTATTTGTGTGCAGTGTTGGCATTGAAATACTGCGATGTATGCACTGCCACATGCACAGGTATGCACACACACTCAGAAACACACAGATACACAGGAGCAAAAAAAACACTGACACATAGATACACATGCAAATATACTGACGCACAGGTACACATACATATAGGTATATAAACACACAGATACAAAGACATACACACTGACACACACAAGTACATACAAACACGGACACATAGGTACATACAAACACAGGTACACATATACACTGACACACAGATACACACACTGACACATAGATACACAGACACATGGGTACACAAACACTGACACACGGGTACACAGACACACGGGTACACAGACACTCTGACACAAACACACAGGTACACAAACACAGACACACGGGTACACAAACACAGACACACGGGTACACATGTACTCTGACATACAATTGCATACAAACACACATACACTCTGACACACAATTACATACAAACACACATTATTATTATTATTTTATTATTTATATAGCACCAAATTACAATGGGTGGACTAACAGACACATAATTGAGATCAGACCACTGACGTACAGGAACATAGGGGTTGAGGGCCCTTATCGATGAGATTACATGCTACACTATGACACAAAGATACATACAAGCACAGACACATAGGTACACATACACTGTGACACACAGACACACAAACACATACACTATAATAGACAGATACACATACACTCTGACACATGGGTACACAAACACACAGGTACACATACACACACAGATATGCACAATCTCACATACACAAGTACATATATAAATAATAATTTATGTTTTCTTACTTTTGCTGCAGTGCACTGGGATCCAGTGGGAGCTGGCTGACCTAAGGTGATGGGTGTCAGCCTTCTTTAGAATACCACTTGTGTCTGCCACCTCCTCCTCCCCACGGGGCTCTCTATTAGCTGGTCGGGAGGAAGTGACCTGTACTCACTCCTCCCAGCAGGCAATGCGATCCCAACCATGATCCGCAAGGGAGAGGGGCCCGGCCGCGGGGAAACCCAGTGTTAGGGGCCCGACGGCGGCCCTCATGATTAAAGGGCCCGCGGGAAATATAATGATAGGAGTCTGGCCGCGGTCTGTCTGGGAAGGGGCCCGGTCCCATGAAAAATTAAAGGGCCCGCGGGGCTCAAGGGGCAGATGCTTTGGGGCCCCCAGGAATAAATGGGCCCGGGGCAGCTGCCCCTTTTGCCCCGCGTTAAAAACAGCCCTGACTGTGAGCCTAGAATATTGCACCTTTTTACAATATTCTTATTTACTGAGATTGTGGATTTGGGGTTTTCATGAGCTGTAAGCCATAATCATCGCACTTATGACAAATCACAGCTTGAACTATCTTGCTTTGCATGTAATGCGTCTATCTCATATATTAGTTTCCCCTTTTACGTTGCATTACTGAAATAAATTAACTTGTGCACGATATTCGAATTTTTCGAGTATCACTTGTAGAAGGAGGATTTTTTTCCTGACTTTGTGTCAAAATTGGAAATTGCTTAAAATTGAGTTATTCATAATTTTGGGGAGTTTTATTTGTTATGAAAGTGGTCCATGGTTAATTTTTTTGGTCCAATTTTTCATTTTTTGGGGAGTTTCAACTATTTCTTTTTACGCTGAAGGACTGAGTAACAATTTGATTTTTCTGCCACACACATTTCCCATTAGAAAGTACCTCAGGGGAAAAAGCTAAATCAAGCTTTTGATAGCAGCCCTTCATTAAACTTTAAAATTGTACAAAATATTTTTGTTTTAGTCAGATTCACACAGCCATAGAGTTACAGAGGCCCCAAAAAATTAAAAAAATATCACATAACCTAAAATCCCATTAGAGTTTTCAAAAGACACCACGTGGAACTGTGCAGCTGTTATAGCTATTACTGATCCAAAACCACTATTTTATGCCATCTTTGCCACAAGTAATTAAATCTTTCTCAGGAGATTTTTTTTTCTTCCTTTTACAAAAACTTTTTTTTAAATTGTGTTTTTTGCTAAGGAAGGTTGATAGGAAACCCTTCTTGAAGGGACACTATAGGCACTCAGGATACTTTATCTGATTAAGGTGGTCTGGGTGCAGTGTTTTCAGAGAAACTGCAAAGTTTATAGGCTCTATTAACTGTCTTCCAGGCAGATACAAGAGGCACTTCCCGAATTCAGAGTTTAACTCTGTTAAATGATGCTGGATGTCCCCATGCAAAGCGTCCTCAAAATCCCCACAGGAAAGCACTGATTTCCTTTAGGAAAGCTCTAAGGCACACAGGGCCCTCTGGTGAAGAAGACCAAGCCAGCGCCAATGGACCTAAAGAGGTAAGTGGGAAAAAAGTTTTTTTAACCCTTTCATATCTTGGGGGGGTGCAGAAGCAGAGGGACAATATAGTATATGGAATACAGTTGTATTCCCAATGGCATAGTGTTTCTTTTAAGTTTCATTTAAAAAAAATAAAAATGATAAGGCAAAAAATATAATGAAATTTATGGATATAATGAAAGGTATGGTTCATAGAAATCTGCTCATAGCACAACCCCCTGTGTAGGAGAAACCCATATGACATTGGCAACTGTCTAATTAAGAGGTGTTTTGCAATAAAATAAAATATTGTTTATTATTACACAATTGAAGAATGGGCCACTGAGCGAATTATAAAATAAAAAAAAAATTAGAAAAATAAAAAATGCAATGCTAAGCCTTTTATTGGAATCTCTCCCAGATAAAGAAGTAAAAAAACACAAAAAAACAAGTACAACTGGTCTATAAGCTACAGAGAGAAGAGATTCAGCCAGGGCTACTTACCATCTGGGGTGCAGTTAACATGAATCTCGACAAAATTGACATCTATATCTAAGGAGCATCCCGCTGGACGGGTATCTGCATCTAGAAAAATATAATCACTGTCCACTTCACACTTTATGATAGATTTTCCCTTTACTTTTCCATTCCAGAGCCACACTTTTTCCTGAGGGTGACTGTGACAGCGCAGAGTAGCACGAAATTGTGATACATTCTTATAACGCAGTATAGTCGCTGTCTCATTGAAATGCCGCTCTATGCAATCCGCAGCAGTGTAACCTGCAAGGAAATATCCAGATATAATTAAAATGTACACACTGAATACTGAGTAGTATACAATTATTACAGCCCAATGTCAGAGAGAAAGAATGAGAGAGAGTGTGTAAGTTCCTTGTTTGTGTGGGTTGTTCTACAAGAAGAAAACTAACTTTTAGCATAGGCGTGCGAATCCTAATGCATAAGGGTGTGCACCCTAAAGCACAAACACACGCCGCGTATATATATATATATATATATATATATATATATATATATATAGTTTTATGTATCCATCCAAAATAGGATGGAGCACTCACTTGTTAAAAGTCCAAAGTTTATTAGAACATCTTTAAAAAATTATCAATGTTTCAGTCCTGCATTGAGGACTTTCATCAGGATCAAGTCGTTTTTAAAAGAT
The DNA here is from genome assembly GCA_933207985.1 of Pelobates cultripes. Taxonomy (NCBI): domain Eukaryota; kingdom Metazoa; phylum Chordata; class Amphibia; order Anura; family Pelobatidae; genus Pelobates; species Pelobates cultripes. The sequence continues at coordinate 132,034,435 of OW240920.1, forward strand.
GTTCTAATAAATTTTGGACTTTTAACAAGTGAGTGCTCCTGCCTATTTTGGATGGATGGATAGATAGAGATAGATATACACACACACACACAATAAATTATATATATATATATATATATACACACACATACATATATATACATACATATATATATACATACATATACACATATATACACATATATATACACATATATATATACATATATATATACATATACATATATACATATACACATATATACACATATATACACATACATACATACATACATATATATATATATATATATATATATATACACATACACACATTGGGTGCAGTGTGTGTGAGGGTGCGGTGTAGGTGTTTGTGAGGGTGGTGTGTTTAAGGATGCTGTGCGTGTGTGCGAGTGCTGTTAGTGTGTTTGTGTGTGAGGGCACTGTGTGTGTGAGGGTGCTGTTAGTGTGTTTGTGTGTGCTGTGTGTGTGTGTGAGGGTGCGGTGTGTGTTTGTGAGGGTGGTGTCTGTGTAAGGGTGTGGTTAGTGTGTGTGGGTGCTGTTTGTGTGTGTGTAAGGGTGCTGTGTGTATGAGGGTGCTGTTAGTGTATGTGTATGTAAATGTGCTGTGTGTATGTATGTGTAAGGATGCTGTGTGTGTGCGGGTGCTGTTGGTGTGTGTGTGTGTATGTATGTTAGTGTGCGGGTGCTGTTAGTGTGCGGGTGCTGTTAGTTTGCGGGTGCTGTTAGTGTGCGCTGTGTAAGGGTGCTGTTTGAGTGTATTGTGTGGGGGCAGGGACCGTTTAGTTAATAGCCACCCTCCCTTCTTACCTTTTGTAGGGAGGGGGGACAGTGCTGCTGCCATCCCTGGTGGTCCAGTGGTGAGTGAACTCTAGACTGCGGGCCGCGGCAACGCTCTGACCTCGCGAGAGGAACCCGGCAGAGCTGCTGGCTAGAGCTCCCCAGGTCCTCTGCTGCCTCCCTCCCTGCCTGTGGGTTGGTGAGGGATATCTATGATCTCCCTCACAGGCCCATGGAGGCACATAGCGCGGGCCACGGGAATTAGGGTGTGCCCTATGACTTTTCATGATCCTATATGGAATGTCCCACTCAAATAAAGCCAGCATGCATGTATACAGGCCTTCATGGGTACCTCCAATCAAAATAAAACACTGTTTTTGGATGAAGTAGTCTTTGCTGGCACAGCTGCCCCTTTAAAAAAAATTGAAAAAATAATTACCTGTGATCCAGCACTAAGGCCAAGTTCTCCCTCCCCACTCACCCTTGCTGTAGGGGGAGGGATGTCCAAGAGACTGAGCTGTGGGCAGAACTAACGCAGCACAGAGGGAGGAGCCATGCCAATAGTGACTGCCGATTACCAGCATTCTATGTAATCTGTGCATGTAATTAACATTAGCAGCCTGGACAGAACTCTTGTTCTGGGCCGCTAAGGACGTTTCCCCAAAATGGCCCTAAATACGTTCATAACCAACTAATAACATAATTGTGAAAGTAACACTGAAGGTCTATGTATTATTACTGGTATTTTGCAATTTTATTGTAATTACAGTATATCTATATTTTATGGTTATCTGTGGCTAGCATTTTGTCTTTTATAGATTATCATTTGTTAATAGTGTGAGGATATGTTGTAGCAATAAAGAATATTTTTAGAATCGTGGTTTGCTATAATATTCACATGTTGTTTATTTGATCCTGCTTGGGTAACAGGAATTTACTATTAACCCCTTGGGTGCCATGTGCCATCCGTTGAAAAAGTCACTAGAGGCACTCCTTTTTTCAATCGAGATTACTATGTTACTAGGCTTTAATCCATTGTTTGAGCTGTCATATTATTCCAGTAACTTAGATGTAATGAGGTATAGCATATTCTTGTAGTTTCTTTTTTTATTAGACTAAGAAATTTGTAGTGATGACCTCTTTATTTAGTCTAAAGTATTTCTAACCAAAGTGAAACAAGCAAGCTAAGATAGCTGGAGCGCAAAGGGTTAAAGCTGCCAAAAAAAACTATTACAGGAAGTCGTTAATCTGCCCTGCAATTGAGAATTGTAAGAAAAATAAAAGATAAAGTTAAATGAAGAGATAGGAATGCACTGCAGCCATAATGCTAATATACTAATACATGGGTATAAATATATATATAAAATGCAGGATTGTAGATTGTTTTTGCCAGTTGTCTCTATCTCCCCTCCTTAACTTGCTAACTCTTCGTACACAGACACGTACACACACAAACACACACACACCAATAAAAGAAGATATTACAAGAAAATGCAATACCCCATTATTATGCATCTACAAGCCAGTGGCGGAAATAGCAGGGTCACAAAGGTAACTATTTTGATGAGGCTCTGAAATTCAGCCTGATGGGCTGTATTGTCAAATTTTACTATCAAACCCCCAGCAACGTTCATTTCTCTCTTTAATTTACCAGTATAAAGACACACACATATGATCAAGTTTTAAAGAGACACATTGCTCACTGATTTGCAGGAAATTCCAAATCCCAAAAAAAATACATTGTGCAGAGACAGAACACAATTTGGGAGGGGAGAGCTAGCTTCCCCTTTAGGCGCTCTGTCTGCAAGGGGAAACAGAAACATACTGTCTCCTACCACCACTGAAGTGGTCATGGTGGTTGGAGTAGCCCTTTAACCTTTAAATCCTTCAACCTGTTTTTAATGCTTAATCAGCTACCATCTCCCACTTGTTTGTACATTTTCCCTATAAATCAAAAGAGATGTATTCAACCATAGCTCCCAATTGTCCCTATTTAGGAGGGACAGTCCCTACTTTGAGTTCAAATAATTCTGTCCCACTTTTCTATCCAAATGTCCCTCTTTTCTAGAAGCTCCAAAGTGCTGATGTGTCTGAGTGTATAACAGAGCTCCACGGCAATAATACCAACAGTAATGTGTCTTTAAGCTCAAGTAAATATGTTTAGAAATTAGTCTGGGTAAATAAAATGCATCATGCTAAATTACATTTTAATTGCATAAATAATTATTATACAAATATTTAACCGACAAAAATAAAAACAGACGTACCACAAATAGTAAAGATAAGTTTAAAGTTATAAAGTTTAAAGCTATACATGTAACATGTATTCCTGACCCTATGGTGTTTACAACCCCTGCTTCCCTCCCTCTTGTCCCCAAAAATATAGTAACGTTTTACAAGCACCTGATCTGCCTCTTTGGCTGACATCAGCAGAAATGATGATCTGCACTTCTTCAAGAAAGCATATCAGTTAAACTGTAAGCAGGTTTTTATCCCCACCCCCATGACCCCTCTCCTGCAACTGTCAAAAATTACCTACTAAGCCCTCAATGAATACTTTTCTAACAACCTACTTCGTACCCCTACTTTTACCCTTTGTGTCACTATACCCCACTCCCTCTAGAATGTAAGCTCATTGAGCAGGGCCCACCACCTCTCTGTTCCTGTACGTCCAATTGTCTGGTTAAAATTAGTCCATCCAATGTACTACGGACTGTGATGACGCTATATAAATAATAAAAAAATAATAACAATAATAATAAGTCAGTATGTATCTGTCTGTATGTATGTATGTCAGTATATGTATGTCAGCATGTCTGTGTGTGTGTGTGTGTGTGTATATGTATGTCTCTGTATCTATGAATGTCAGTATGTCTCTGTGTGCATGTATCTGTCTGTGTGTATGTCTGTCTGTCTGTATTTCAGCATGTCTGTATGTATGTCAGTATGTGTGTCTGTATGTATGCATGTCAGTATCTCTGTGTGTGTGTGTGTGTATGTCAGTATGTCTGTGTGTTTATGTATGTCAGTATGTGTCTGTGTGTGTATGTATGTCAGTATGTCTGTCTGTGTATGTATGTATGTCAGTATGTATGTCTGTATGTCTGTATGTCAGCATGTCTCTGTCTGTATGTATGTCAGCATGTCTGTCTGTGTATGTCAGCATGTCTGTCTGTCTGTCTGTCTGTATGTATGAATGTCAGCATGTCTGTGTGTGTATGTATGTGAGCATGTCCATGTGTGTATGTATGTCAGTATGTCTGTCTATATGTATGTCAGCATGTCTCTGTGTGTATGTATCTCAGTATGTCTGTCTGTGTGTATGTATGTCAAGATGTCTGTCTGTATATATATATATTTATATATATATATATATATGTCAGCATGTCTGTCTGTATGTATGTCAGCAGGTCTGTCTGTCAGCATGTATCTGTGTGTATGTATCTCAGTATGTCTGTGTGTATGCATGTATGTCTGTGTGTATGTATATATGTATGTCAGTATGTCTTTCTGTGTGTGTCTGTGTGTATGTATGTCAGCATGTCTGTATGTGTGTATGTCAGCATGTCTGTCTGTGTGTATGTATGTCAGTATGTCTGTTTGTCTGTGTGTCTGTGTGTATGTATGTCAGCATGTCTGTCTGTGTGTATGTCTGTCAGTATGTCTGTTTGTCTGTGTGTATGTATGTCAGCATGTCTGTATGTATGTCAGCATTTCTGTCTGTATTATGTCAGCATGTCTCTGTGTGTATGTATCTCAGTATGTCTGTCTGTGTGTATGTCAGTATGTCTCTGTATGTATGTATCTCAGTATGTCTGTGCGTATAGTATGCGTATGTCAGTATGTGTGTATGTATGTCAGCATGTCTCTCTGTGTGTGTGTATGTATGTCAGTATGTCTGTGTGTATGTATGTCAGTATGTCTGTGTGTGTATGTATCTCTATGTATGTTTATGTATGTATGTATGTCTGTATATGTATTTCAGTTTGTATGTATGTGTATGTATGTCAGTCTGTATGTATGTTTGTGTGTATATTTCAATATGTATGTCTGTATTTCAGTATGTGTGTCTGTGTGTATGTCAGTATGTGTCTGTAGTTATGTGTCTATGTGTATGTATTTCTGTATGTATGTATGTCAATATGTATATCAGTGTGTCTCTGTGTGTGTGTGTGTGTGTGTATCTATATGTGTTTGTATGTATGTATGTCAGTATGTGTATATGTGTTTCTATGTATGTCTCTGTGTGTATGTACGTGTGTGTGTTTGTATGTGTCTGTGTTTGTATGTATGTCTGTCAGCATGTGTGTGTGTGTGTGTATGTATGTCCTTATGCTTGTGTGTGTCTGTATGTATGTTAGTATGTGTCTGTGTGTATGTATATGTCTATATGTCTGTTTTAGTGTGTATAGGAATTTGTTAAAAAAAAAAAAATTCAAACCTTAGTCCGACGCCAACCGTGTCCAAGGGACAGTGAACTTGCCCCTTGTTTGAAAGGTTTGAGGACCCCTGCTATAGCCAATCTCTGCACAATCAAACATCACACACAACACTTATTATTACTGGTATTTATATCGTGCCAACTAATTCCGCATGAGGGCCACGGTCAAACAAGCTTACAGTCTGCAGTCTTATGTGTATTGCTTAGAGTGGAGAGATAAGTGGGGTTTTGATTATTGCACCGAGGGCCCGGCGCGTTCTAGGTGCCCCAGTTACAATCCATTGTGTGATTTACAGTCAGCTCTGCTCATATATTAATCCTATAGAAAGAACAATTGCATATATGGATCTATCAAACATCAGATTTCTACTTGATCTGCTTTAGGTGGCAAAAAAAATCAGCAAAAACAAATTGCCTGTTTTTTGCAAACATTTTGATTAATGGATAGCCTGGAAAGTCCCTGGTCTTTAACTCAAGACATCAAGCCCTGACTCCAGCCTAAATAGAGTTACTACGCACATACTGACTTCTGTCCTCAAACTGGCAGTTTAGGGGTGACACAGTAATGTCCCCTGTCAGTTTAGGGGTGACAGTAAATTATCTGGCAGTTTAGGGGTGACAATAAGATCCCTGGCAGTTTAGGGGTGACAGTAATTTACCTGGCAGTTTAGGGGTGACAGTAAATTCTCTGGCAGTTTAGGGGTGACAATAAGATCCCTGGCAGTTTAGGGGTGACAGTAGGTCCTATGGCAGTTTAGGGGTGACAGTAAGTTACTTGGCAGTTTAGGTGTGACAGTAAGTTCTCTGGCAGTTTAGGGGTGACAGTAGGTTCCTCTGGCAGTTTAGGGGTGACAGTAAGTTCTCTAGCAGTTTAGGGGTGACATTAGGTTCCTCTGGCAGTTTAGGGGTGACAGTCAATGAGTGGAAGGAAGGAGTCTCTCACCTGTCAGGTAAGTGCCCAGCAGGAGCAATATGTAGAGGGTCTGTGAGATGTCCCGGACAGCGGGTACCCTGTGCTGCAGATACCGCATCATACGCTTCGTGCTGCACACACCGAGTACCAGCCGCCATGTGACAGAGCCGCTCACTGACTGCCTGCACTGTACTCCAGGGCCTTCGGGGAAACGGCGTCTGTGATCGGATACAGAGTGATGGAATGTTCTTATAGACCGAATAGAACGTCCAGCGATCTGGGAATGAAATGTAACTCCTAATCGCCACTGAATACCACCCCTCCTATTATACCCCCTATCATCTCACACCCACTATTGCACGACCGATTAACACACACCCTATTATTACACCTCCTAGCTCACACCCCCTATCATACCACCTAGCGCACGACCGATTAACACACACCCTATTATTATACCCACCCACATGCCTATCCTCCTTATTACGCCGCTATAACTTTCTCCCTCAGAGGAAACACACAGGGCAAAGAGGGTAAAAAAGCTATTGGGATATCACATCCCATCCTACTGGTACTGACTGCATAGCAACATTGAAATGGAGAAATAATATAAACTGATAGAACCAAATACATTTATACAGTGTCTGATTTGACTGCACTCTGACTCCCACAATAAAAGTTCTCACTGTTGCCTGTGAGATTCCCTGATATGTCTGTCTGTAGAAAATGAAAGATGTTTCTTTTTATATACAGGTATACCCCACTTTTAAGTACACAAGTGAAGCAATAACTTTATTCACTTCCCAATGCATGTACGGCGTTGCAATAGTAATTTACAGGCATAACTGATACTGCAAACTGCAGATTTCTAGTGATTTATTTTTTTCCCAGTTATTTATTTAATGATTTCCGGTGGGCTTTTATTCAGTTAAGACAAATCGTAAAAAAAAAAAAAAATCTCATTCCAGATTGTGACATTTATCTTTAATGTTTTACTCATCTGACAACCTTAAACTGGGAGGAAAAGTAAAATAAACCTGCCCACTGGGACATTTTCTGTCAATACAGTCCCAATTTGTATTTATTACCTCTTCATCACTTTTATGCATTTATGGTTTAACTTTAAATCCTCAGAATTGTGGCCAATGCAGCTAAGCTGCTAAGTCATAGTTGCAGAAAATGGCAGGGTAAACCGTTTCACTGGATGGCGCCGATTGCAGAATATGGACAATGTATGGGCAGAAAAGAAAATCTATATGTTCAGCTAGGAGTAGGCATTATAAATTTGAGATGATTAACCTTTGCCATGTCAGAAGGTGTGAAAAGTTCTTGCCCCAAAGACACTGAACTGAGCTGCTCTGGGCGAGCATAGAACCTTCTGTTTATTGTTCACTCGCGAAAAGAAGAGGGACGGGAATGTCTGTACTCGCGAGACACCTTTCCGTACACTCGCGGGTATGTCTATACTTGCGAGTGTACTTAAAGTGAGTGTATGTAAAGCGGGGTATGCCTGTATTTAGCAGTTCTCACAGAGAGCTGGTTACACAATGTAACAATCAGTCATAGCTGGGCTGCAGGCTGTGATCTACTCTGTATCAGTAAAAAGCCTTCCTGTAGGCAGTGGTGAGGTAATTGTGTAACTAAATGTGTTTATTATTATCGTATTCCAGTTATTGCAGTTTAATAAAATATTTAATAAAAAACAATGAAAGGAAGTGAAGTGTGATGTGACAATGTGCTGGTTAGCCTCATATTGTGCAATTTTCTTGTAGTTGCCCCCCTAGACCACACATAGCCAGCCCTCCACTGCTCTGGAAACACTTTACTCGCTGCCTTACTCTGACATCCCTTCCATAGTACCATATGATCAGAGCAGACGCATCTTACAGAGTTCTGTGTAAACTCGCACAATAAACTAACACGAGTGTAAACTTTACTCTTAATACAGTAGGTAGCAACGCGCAGGAAAATGAAAAAATTTAGGGCGGAAAAAGGCCCAACCAGCTGGGATATCGACGACCTCTTGCAAAGCTCGCAGGGGGCCATAGGGGAGAAGGGGAGAAAATGGCGTTGGGGAGGGCAGCTTCTCGTATTCTTCTGAAGAGGCATCCTTTGACACTGGGGAAGGGGCCTCCTTAGCACCCAAAGCCAAGACCACGCCGGCAGAGGAACTGTTCACGGCAGGAATACTAAAACAAATGCTGGCAGAATTCCTCCAGAGTACATCTGCAGATATGGCCTACTTCAGGACCGCAATAGAAGGCACCTGCACAAAAATCATCTTTTTAGAGGCCTCAACTAGCTCCCACGACACACCCGCCTACCCTTGGTGGAACAAAAAGTGGCTGAACTCCACAGCCAACAACATCGCACTATCAAGCTCTGCGGAGCCGAGAAGGAAATATAACTTGAAGATCAGATTTGGGGAATCCCAGACAATGTTGACCTTACTGAGTTACCACATCTCCTCAGGCGACTATTTGCCACCCTACTACCACCTAAGCAGGCAAAACCGCTGAATTTGGAATGACTGTTTAGGCTGCTGAAACCAGCAAACGCACCTACCACGGCTACTGCTGATGTCATCGTCCGGTTTCACTCCCTCCAGGAGAAAGCTTCACTGCTAGCAGGAAAACCTTACTTGCCCTTGAAGGTTCGAATCTGCTGTTCTTCCAGGACCTAACAAGGGACACTCTAACCTGTAGAAATAACGCTCCAACCACACTGGCAGCAGCTCAGGTCTAGAGGTATCTCCTACCTCTAGGGAGTACCTAGATTTCTTATGTTTACACATCAAGGTACTACTTACAGGGCCAGGAACTTGCAGGAATTGGAATCCCACTTTACCAACCTGGGCCTAAAGGAACAACAGGCGAGAAGTACAGGACTGGTCCCATCTACGGTGGTCAACTTTGCGCCCAGGCCTAGCCAGCGTACCCCACCCAGGAGAGCACACACCTGAGAATCCAACTGGACTGGGTTACCCACCTACCTCCTGGGACGTCCCACGTACCTTTATTGTTACACGGGACTCAGCTCCTACTACCACACGTGAGCGCTGCCGTGTGCAAAAGCTGCTTTTCCAATTTTTTTTTTCTTAGCGTTCATTTTTACTCTTTTCTGATGGCAAACTTTATTTGATTTGGTTCCCATTATTACTGCAAAAATAATGGACACTCGCTTTATTGTCCTAGGACTGTGCGTATACAGGATTTGGGGGTTATGCTCTCCTTAGATTGATACCCGACTCATACATAGCCACCAGATAATACCCAGCTATTCTTCCGTTCCACTACCTCTACCTCATCTACCTAATCTTGTCACGTATAATGGTGCTAGATACCACACCCCCACCCCCCAACACATGTACACACCTTATGCTAGAATAGTACCCTAGACACACACATCCTCAAGCTACAGGAGGGCTCGGACCCCATACTATCATCACATTCCAGTAAACAGAATTACACACATCACGTGCATTGCGGGGAATATAACTATGCTGATCTCACTTAGTTGTCTTACCTTGTATTAAAACCAAAACCCTCATACCGCATGTTCAAATATTGCTTAAGTGTACACCTTCTTTTATATACATCTCTTTTATGTGGATGTTACTGGGTATCACTTTAGCACAACAGTATTCTCTGTGATGTTCACTTGCAGAATGATAAATAAATAAAAACAAAGTATATTTGGGCGCCGCCGAAATGTTTGTTTCGTCTGAATGCATTCAAACGATAAAAAATGTTGCATCGTCTGAACCGAATTTTGTCAGTTTGTTCATTGGTTTTCATATTTCTTTCATATTATAGCATTAATAGAAACCCTACCTACCCTCCTCACGCTAATAATAGTGAGGACAATAAGCTAAAGACATGTATAATACTTACCATTATTTGTCTTTTTTTTTTCTGCCTCAAAAAAGACCAAATTGAAATCCATAAGGTTGCGTCAAATTATTAAAATAAAAAGGGACTTGATGGCAAAAAAAAAAAAAAACCCGGTTGAAACAATAATATGTCTTCATCCAACAAGGGCTCTGCACAAGCTGGACTTGCAGGGCAGGGATATCAAAGTGCTCCGACAGTGAAATCTTGAGACTGATAGATAAGTATCAAGATTTACCTTTCAGATCATTGTGATTAGTTGGCATAAGCCAATCAATGAGAGTGGTCTGAGTCAAATTGCACAGCATGGCAATGCTTTATAATGTTCACCCAGCCCTGCAATCTCAGTCTGTGGAGCCCTCGCAGGCGACGATGGAGTTTTGTTTTATCTGCATACTGATGGACCTGTTTGTTTTTTTCTGCGTTCTTTCTTTTTGCAATCCTTTTTTTTTTTATCTTAATAGTTTGCTGTGACTTTATGGATATTTATTTGGCCTTCTTTGAAAAAAGAAGGTGGAAGAAAATAGATAAGTAACGTGCGAAAGTTAGGTGCTCACTAAATACAATAAGAAGGCAGCAGGTCTTACAAGGATTGTCGGTGAATGTGGGTTTGTGTGTAACTGTGAGTGAGTGTAACTGTGAATGAGTAAGTGTGTAGGTCTGTGAATGTGTATATTTCAGTGAAAGAGAAATTTGTGTGCCAAGTTTTGTCACACCTAGGGCAGCACAAAATCAGAATACACCACTGCCTACATCATAACACCTTACATCACAATACACAACAATCACAACACCAGACATTTAGTATGAATATATATTTATTATTTAGGAAATGAAATTATTCTTATTTTGCCTTGATTTGTACACACGTCTCCTCCTAGTTATATCACAGCAGCTGAAGAAAATCCCCACAAAGCCATTTTTTTGGCAAGATTCCAAAGCATATTCAGCAACACACACACAGCCTTTTTACATACCTTATATTAAAATGACTCTGTTATTGCTCAATGCTGGTTACAACATTTCAGTATGTACTTTTGTTTTATTTCTGTCTTATCTTCTCCCTTGTACAATGATTGATCAGCACCGTGTGTTATGAGATACGTATATAGGATGTGGGCTTTTGTCTCTCTTTTTGTGGTAGCGATGGTTAAGGAAGTTCAAAGACAAAATAGAACTAAGTTGTCCAGAAACTCTGGTAATTCAATTAAATAAATCTTAACGTTTTAGTAATATATTAAAATGGTGAAGTTGAAATGAATCACAAGGACAAACAACAAAAAGACAATACACAATAAATTGCAGTCAGAAAAATAAAAATGATAGAAAGACTGCCGATAATTTCAAAGGTGCCTCTGTGTAGTTTAAGAAAAAGGACACAGTTTCTTTTGATAGTAGTTCTAGGAGTATTTCCTGGATAAACCCTTGAAGTGTGACTATGATATCTACACAAAGTGTCTTAATTGCAGAAAAAAGACCTAATTGACAGGACTAAAGTATATATGTTAACTGATAACAGCTAACACCTAAATTGCCATCCTGGGCACCTAAACTGCAGTTGAAAACTGTCTGACTGCAAACAAATATCTCTGGATTCTAGTATAAGGCTACCATTCCTAAGCTGGTGCTAATGTCAAGAGGAAATTCTGTTTAGCATTGTACGAATATGTCTGCTTAGCTCAGCAAGTAATAATATCAAATGGCCAAGACAGAGGAAGGAACAAAGCCTGGACATGGGTTTCATCGGTCAAGCGACTATTCAGTTGGGAACGATTTAGAAAGGTTTAATTAAGGGAGCAAATAGAAGTTTTGAAATGTTGAGCAGTGGACGGGAGGCATTGGAACTAAGGAACTATTATGTCATCAGATTACCAGGAAACCTACAAAAAGACCACCTATGTCTCGTCTCAAACATATACTGGCAGTTTCCCCAGGTGAGGTCACTGATAAAAGAACTGTGGGGAGAGTTAAACCTCCACTTTTTGCTTCATTTGGTCTGGTGGTGTTTGCAAATACATTTAGTTGCGATCAATAGTGTGGAGGACTCCGGTACAGCTGTATCACCCCAATACTATCAGGGACAGGCCTGTTGGCATTAAAAGGGTATGACGTTCTATGCTGACAGTAGTGGTGTAGTTCCTTTGGTGCTTCCATACAATATCCATAATTTAAATTGTCTGGTACCAACCATGCACATATTCCACCTCTTCCAATGTTATGATCCGTCTTGGCAAACCATTTGCACTCCAAGAGGCATGGGTGATTTTCCCGTGTCCATACATTTAGTTACGAGAAACTCAGGTGTCCTCTTCTCCCCAAAAAGAGACTTTTGTCCAAGCATTGCATGTATAAGAGATCTAGATGGCAGAGTGCAGATTTCATGGGGTCCTCCTAGCATCTAGTGACAAATACAAGTGAAATCATGGGGACGAAGCATAAAACTATACGGATTGTAAAAATGGTGAAGTTCCACCTTTGAGATGTTTTTACAGCTGTGAAGAAAAGATACAAAGAATTGAAACGTATTATGAAATGTGACACAATGCCGCAGATATAGTTACATAGTTCTGCATTTCTGGTATCATTTGGCAAAAAAATGCATTATTGATTTCCATAAAATGGAATTTATTCTATATACTTGTAATTGTAATTTAATATAATTTGGAGTTTAACCAATAACCCTGTAAGTTAATCAATATCAATCCTTTACTAAATATAATTTAGGATTGTTTTTTGGAACAGCATCCTGGAGTGATAGCAGTAAGTTTGGAGAGCATGTTGCACCTTCTCCCGACACTGTCACTCATTGTAACATTGGAAAGTAGGATCGTGGCAGATGGTTTGCTAAACCCTACCCTACCTGGTCTGTAAGTGAAGGGGGCAGAGACTTACAGGGTTATTGGCTGAAGTGAGAATTCATAGTGAATTTAAAGTTATTTTAAAATTTAAAGGAAACTTTAGGCATCCAGACCACTTCAGTTCATTGCAGTGGTCTGGGTGCAATGTCCCAGGTTCCTTAACCCTGTAATGGTGATTATTGCAGTTTTTGAAAGGTTAACTCCACATATAGTGTCTGTCTACTGGACAGCCACTAGAAGGACTTCTGGGTCCTTAGATGACTTTTGGTTGCCTAACTGATGCTGGATGTCCTCATGCTATGTTTTTACTCCTTTCAGGGTGGGGGGAGATGAGGGGATACATGAGGGTTGAAGGGTTGTGTAGGAGGTGGTGGTAACAGTTAATTTTAGCGAAAGTTCCACATATCCTAGGTACTGCACTCTATAGGGAACCGATGAGTATTGAAATGGTGACTACAGATATCTGATCGGTGAGAACTCTTTTGATAGTGCTAGATTTTCACCTCTAAACTCTAAAGTGTAACATCAAACTATGGCAAAAATCAGCTGCACAGATCTCATTATATCATACTCTGATTTTAAAGGATATCTAGATATGTACAGGTCTCTCATAGCTTTCTGTGAAAAAGCTGCGTAGCAGTTTTTGAACTTGCAAGACAAATCCAGCTGTCAAAGGCTGAAGGAAGATGCATAAAGGGCAATCATTTACCGAAAAGGGTGGCAGTGGAAGAATAAAAGAAAGAAAGGATAAGTCTAGGGTAGGAAGGAAAAATAACTAGTTGGAAAGACTCCATAACTCTATGGGCTACACCAGCAGGAACATACCACCAGATCCTTGTAGTAAATTGTGCTACTTTTGAAGCTCACTTACCAAGATTTGCAATATTCTCATGGACCCAGACTTGTATTTCCTTTTTAGCATTTGAGATACTAATGGTGTAAATGCCGGTGTCATCGAGTTGGATGTTCTTCAGTAACAGTGATCCATTCAGAGGGTAAAGTTCCACTCGTTCTTTGTACTTTGGGGAACTTACAATTTCTCCAGTACACCACGTCGGAATTCCTTGATAATCAACTGAGCAATTATCCACATAATAATAGCTGATGATTTGCTTATAGATAGTCCACTGGATGACATATTGTGAGATCGGATGGGTCAATGTATATGAGGTCGGCAAGAGAATTGATTGACCAACAGTGACATTTAGATGACTTCTGTGAGCAATAATATTTCCTGGTGTTGGAGCAGCTACAACAGAAGAGAACCCGAAAAATTAGAATCTCGTGTATCAAATGATATGTTAATTTCTTACCCTGAATTTAACTCTATTTTTCTATTATATTCATGAAAAGTGTACATCTATGATTTTATTTTTTCCTAAGATATATTAAAAAAAATCAAAAAAATCACAAAGGCCAGTACTAATCATATCCTTTTACTCTATTCCTATTTCTGCCAGACTTATTCAATAAAGTTTGAATTGTAAGCTGTAAATAAAGATTAATTAAAAAAAGCAAAACCAAAATAAAATTAAAATAGCCAACCTGAAATCAAAGCTGTTTTTCCAGCTTGACTAGTTTGGTGTAATATTTTAAGTATTGAATTCACACTGTAGTGAATAACCAACAGGGGTATTTACTCAAGTAAGAATTCAAAGGCAATTTAAAATGTAGAAAAAGGGTGTGTTAGGTGCTCACTCCAAAATAGAAAATTAGTGGGCAGCACTAACCAATACAAGGATTCCCAACCTTGTAAAAAAGCAATATATACAGAGAGAAGAGAGGAAACCGCACCTTAAATTAAATGTGCATACATACATTCAGTGTCTGTTACTTGATGTGAATATAATATATCCTCAAAGAGAAAACACAGAGGGAGAACACAGTTGTGCAGTATATTTAAAAAGCTAAAAGGAGTGATACAATAAGTGAAGATAATTTACACTCACATTTGGTAGAGCTAATCAGGAGCTCTACCGTAATTCGCATGGACGGTACAATCCCCGTCTAAGGATATAGGAACACTCCGATGGTATGGCAATATAAAAGATATAAACAGAAAACTCCAATAGTGTAGTAGTTTTAAATCCAAGAATGGAGAGAAGATAAGTAAAAGATGTGGTACTCACATTTGCTAGAGCGACAACTTGCTCTAGTATATAGGGCTTACAGTGGTATGATCCCCACTGTAGGATATTTAGACCAGGAAGTAAAGTAAAAAAAA
The DNA here is from genome assembly GCA_933207985.1 of Pelobates cultripes. Classification (NCBI taxonomy): domain Eukaryota; kingdom Metazoa; phylum Chordata; class Amphibia; order Anura; family Pelobatidae; genus Pelobates; species Pelobates cultripes. Next base: position 132,049,541 of record OW240920.1, read on the forward strand.
AAATACCTTTCAAAGTAAAAGGTGTATATCACTTTAATAATTTTTAAGCTCCTGATTAGCTCTACCAAATGTGAGTGTAAATTATCTTCACTTATTGTATCACTCCTTTTAGCTTTTTAAATATACTGCACAATTGTGTTCTCCCTCTGTGTTTTCTCTTTGAGGATATATTATATTCACATCAAGTAACAGACACTGAATGTATGTATGCACATTTAATTTAAGGCGCGGTTTAAGGGGTTAAAGGAAAGGAAAACAAACCCGTTTTACTGGCACTTAAGAATCCTGGGGTGCCTCCCCTCCCACCTCCCATCCCGTGATGCTGAAGGGGTTAAAACCTCTTCATCCACTTACCTTTATCCAGCGCCTTGGTCAGGCTCTGCCCACGCCGACGTCAGACGCATGCGTGGCAATGGCTGCGCATGTTTGCTCATTAGACCTCCCTATAGGAAAGCATTATTTAATGCTTTCCTATGGGGGAAATCTGACGCTTGAGGTCCATGAGGACGTCCAGCATCAGATAACGGATCAAAAGTCCGTTAGGATTCCGGAAGCGCCCCCAGTGGCTGTCTGGCAGACAGCCACTGGGGCAGACTTAGAACTGCAATGTAAACATTCTAGTTTCTCTGGAATTGTAATGTTTTACATTGCAGCACTAAGTGAAAAAGGGACACAGCACCCAGACTACTTCAATGAACTGAAGTGGTCTTGGTGCCTGGAGTGTCCCTTTAAGGACCACTCACTATATCTCATAGAGAAGACGTTGGTCTTTAAAGATCTTGTGCCCTGATGGAATGATCCACTCACTATATCTCGTATATAATACGTTGGTCTTCAAAGATCCCATGCCCTGATGGAATTATCCACTCACTATAATAAAGGTTATTCACTAAAGTGAGAATTGTCCGGAATTTAAAGTGAATTTTAAAATGTCAGGGCAAAATAAATGAACTGGAAGCTTAACCGACTTGAAGAATTTTTCCAACATCAGCTATTTTGGCCTTAAATTGAATTTGGAATTTCCTTTGAATTCCCGAGGATTGTCACTGTAGTGAGAAGTCCTGTAAATGACCACAGGTGGTGGAAGAACTAATGCTGGCTTAGAGACCAGATTGCAATGACTGCATGAAATGCCACTGGTTCTTAAGGGGTTAACATGATAAAAGGACTATACTTACAGACTTAGAAATAAAATCTTGATATTGCTTTACCTATTTAGCTTAAGTCCCGTTCGGAATATACTTACCAGAAATCAGGATTTGGAGAGTGAGAGTGAAGTAGAAGTCCCCCTTCATTGCAATTAATAAGACAATGATTTAAGTAATAAATAGAGTAAGAGTTTAATGAGCACTAAACAGGAAGGAATAATGACCTACTGGGGGCAGCGTACAACAGGAAACCACAGAAATCTCACTTCTGTACCGATCAAGGTAGCAATCAGACCACGCGCTACAACTACCAGACAATGAGGCTGGTTTCTATAAGATCTACATATAGTACCTGACATGCTGCAATGTGTATAAACAGTGATCTGTTAACATGCAAGCAAAGGGCTTGTTTCCAATACGGTCGCAATATTCTGTCGGCCAGCAGCTTCTTTCTAACATTGCCTTTCTCTGCTGCTGGAAGTGGCAGCTGTTTCACTACTGCAAGAGCTCACAATTAGCAATTAGGTATCACCGACTGCCATTACTGTTAGCAGCTCACGTACAATGGAAGCCGTTAACAGGAAACTTTCACTTATCTGGAATTTGCACCATTAATTAAAACATTGAAAATCACCCATACCTTGTGTTAAGATTTTTTTTTTCAGAAAATGCTCTGATTACTTTCAAATTTACCGAATTACATCATAATCCAATTCAGACAAGGCAAGCATTGCAAATGAAGAGGACAACTAAAAACATTGTGGGTTAAGTATACAAATTGATGCGTGCTTTCTTATTTTTATTTTTTTTAGGCAAATGCACAATTTTCTAATGTCTAAACCTGTTATACCATCTTTCAGGGCTGCCATCAGGGCATGACAACCATAACGGTTGTCATGGGCCCGGCGGTCCTGGGGGGCCCGGACTACTCTGGCAGTCCGAGGCACACATTTCGCTGTATATATGCGCACTGAGGGCCCCCATTACCTGTAAACTGCAGAGGGGGGCCCAGCAGCACACTCTGTCTTCCTTTTTTAGCTGCTCTCTGTCTAACATTCCTGCGCCCTGCAGCAGCCAGACCGTTGCCATGGTAACCTGCACAGAGCGCAGGCCGGTCTCGTGAAAGTTAGTCAGAGAGGAGCTGGAAAGGAAGACAGTGTGTGCTGCCGCAGCCCCTTCTCTGCAATGTACCACAGCTGGCTCCCTCTACAATGCGACCTCCCCCCTCCCTGGCACGGTAAGAAGCAGGGAGGGGGGAATAAAATGTAAATATACACAAATTTAAAAACAATTACTCCCCTCCCCACTATTTTACAAAAACACTGCATCCTTACAAGCACACAATCTGCACTACACACACACACACCACATTCACTAAACACCCTCTGCACTACACACACACACACTACATTCACTAAACACACTCTGCACTACACACACACTACATTCACTAAACACACTCTGCATTACACACACTCACTCTACATTTACTAAACACCCTCTGCACTCACTACAAACACACTACATTGACTAAACACACTCTGCACTACACACACACACACACTACATTCACTATACACACGTTGCACTCACTACAAACACACTACATTTACTAAACACACTTTGCACTCACTACAAATACTCTGCATCCACCACAATCACACCACATTCATTAAACACATTTTGCATTCACTACAATCACACTACATCCACTAAACACATTTTGCATTCACTACAATCACACTACATGCACTATACACACTTTGCACTCACTACAATCACTATACATACTTTGCACTCGCTGCAAACACACTACATTCACTACACACATTTTGCATTTACCACAATCACACTATATGCACTATACACACTTTGCACTCACTACAAACACACTACATTCACTACAAACACACTACATGCACTATACACACTACATCCACTACAAAAACACACACTCTGCATTCACTGTACACACACTACATCCAAAACAAAAACACACTCTACGTTCCCTGTACACATTCTACATCCACTACACAAACACACTCTGCATTCACTATACACACCAACATTCATTACACACACACTCAGCATCTAATGCATGCATACAAACATTATATACATTACACAAAACATACAATCTGCATCCACTACACACATTGCATCCATGACACTCATACCACATCAACTACACACATTCTACATCCACTATGCACACTGCATCCATGACACACATTCTACATCCACTATACACACACCCACACTTCATCCTTGTGGACGGACTTGGGGCTGGACCCGGGGGCCCAAATCTTGAGCTGTGTCAAGGGCCCTAGACATTCTGATGCCATCTTTATACAATAAGGTTTTTTTTCTATCCTTTCTGTGAAGGGCCAAACTAGTCCATGTTTTCGTCACCTATTATTCCTCTCTGAGTTTTTTTGCTCATTTGTTTTCCTGATGATTTCAACATTAACCACATTTACAAAATAAGAAAAAAATATTAATATGTAATCCACATTGGTACGGTTTTTGCTTTCTCTATGATGACTGACACGTGCAAAGGGCAGAGCTTCTAACAATGATCTCTTTCATGGGGATTTATGGGTTATAAGGTTAATGATGATTCCCTGGTGGTTTGAGGTGAAGCGCATGGTCTGTACCTCTGTCTAGTACAGAATACATTAATCGCTCCTTCCAGTCTCTCATTCAGTGAGGAAGTTATATTACAGGCTAGGAATCCTGGATCTTCACCCTGACACCCTCACAGAGCCCTGTACCAATTAGTGGTACAGACATTGTGCTCCACCACAGACCACCAAGGATTAATTTGTATTGAATTTATTGCAAATCAATATATTAAACACAATTTACCATGCACTTTCCATGAGATAGCAGAATCCTCAGAAACTGTGCACGCTCCCCCACCTCCCACGGGAAACTGTAAGGTGGCGACCTGTGTTGCCTCAATGTGAAGCCTGGCCCCACAAACTGTAATTAAAATAAAAGAAAACGACAGATACATGCTTTAAAGCATAAAAAATAAATATTATTTTAATTAGTAAAGTGCATGTGTCATTTAAATGAACGGCTCATTGAAGTGGTTGAGATGCAGTGGCCCAGGCCCCTTAACCTTGCAATTGTAGTTATTGCAGTTTTTGGTAAGCTGCAATACTTACCTTGCAGTGTTAACTCCTCCTCTAGAGGCTGTAAAGAGTCATCTAATGTTTACACTTCCTTTGTTGCAAATTCTGTTTAGTTTAGAATTTCTTATCCCCTGCTCTGTAAATAGCTTGCTAGACCCTGCAGAAGCCTCCTGTATGCGAGTAAGGTTCAATTTAGAGCAGGAGATAAAAACTTTTAAAGTAAGTTGACATCTGATTGAAAATGAAACAATTTTTTCATGCAGACTGTGTCAGTCACAGCCAGGGGAGGCGTGACTAGGGCTGCATAAACAGAAACAAAAGTGATTTAACTCCTCAATGGCAGAGAATTGAACAGTGAGACATCAGAGGCATAATCTATCCCTAAAAACTGCTTAATTAAGATAAAGTAGTTTTGGCGACTATAGTGTCTCTTTAAGGACTTCAGAATTAATAAATATTGAATAAATACTGAATACGTATTGAAACTAAGAATTGTTGGGCTCTTTACGGGAAGCGATTTTTAGTGCACCTGCCCTATTATGCAAAAAAAAAAAAAAGAAAGAAAGAAAAACTGTGGGAAACCTTCTGCCATTTGCAGTTCCATTTAGTTGAGCAAGTGATTGTCATTGAGTGTTTTTAACAAGAGCTGACACTTAGCTAGTTATTCATTCATAATAAACAAGACGCAGTCAGGGATTGCCTGAGCTATCTCAGTTACTTCCTGATTGACATTTCAGATGCCAGACAAAAAATGCATAACATGGACATGAGAGGTGAGTATTTTTTTTTAGTGTTTGCTATGCTCTTTCTATATTATCTATCTATCTTACCTATCTATATCTATCACACTGCAGTTGGGGAAGCAATAGAGTGGAAAGTGTGAGCGTGCAAAGAAATTGAATGAAAAGGTACTTTGAGATGTGTGATATCCTGCAGAAGCCAGAAACAACACACACACACAAAAAAAAAAATCTAGTCTTTGTTTTGATTATGAAATTGGCAGATTTGATGGGCTGATTAGCTTTTATCTGTCACCACATCCATTTTTCTGTATTTGCAGATGGTATATTTGCAATATGTTCTTATCAATGTATCCAAATAGTTATGAGTATTTTTTCCTAACCACAGAGACTATCATCAGGCAAACCAGCTTGGCTTAAACCAAAGTTATGAAGATTTTTGTTTAGTTTTGTTTAAAATTTTTAGGGAAATACACACAGGTTACATGTGTGACAGAAACAAAACAAAATGAGTTTATCTTAATTTTTAAAGTGGGTGCTCTGTACACAGATGCTGGAAACTGTGGAAGGGCCTCTGCTGCCTACTTATACATGCACAACAAGACCTGTTTGGCTTTATAATCCCAGGGAGATGGCTTGATGTCATCAGGTGGGGCCACCAAGAGGGAATAGCCAGTGCTCTGTTACGGTGCCAGTGGATCTCTTCTAACTGGACCTCATTGCGATACTGAACCAGACACCTTAATTGGATGGTGCTATCTATCCTATTGTCATTCTGTGCTGCAGTGATAAGAGGAAACGGTATCCTTTTCAGGCTGCATAAACAAAAGTGATTTAACTCCCAAATGGCAGAGACTTGAACGTTGAGACTGCAGAGGCATGATCAATACACCAAAAACACTTCATTAAGCTAAATTGTAGAAAAAGGTGAACCTCTGTTTTTAATCTTTCAAGATTCTTTTCTTTCATGAAATGTTCCGGAAGATTGGAGGAAGGCAGATGTGGTTCCTTTATATTTTAAAAGGGTTTAAAATCCTTGCCTGGAAATTATAGACCTGTGAGCTTAACTTCTGTGGCTGGGAAAGTATTTGAAAGGTTATTAGGGATAATATTCATGAATTCATTGAGAAAAGCATGGTTATCAGCAAAAATCAGCATGGTTTTATGAAGCACAGGTCATGTCAAACTAACTTGATTGCGTTCTACGAAGAAGTAAGTAGGAGTATAGATCATGGTGTTGCCCCGGATGTGATCTATTTGGAAAATGCTTGTTCTTGGGTAGAACACTGGCTTAAAAACAAAGTACGAGTGGACGAGTTGTCATTAATGGTACACTTTCAAGCTGGACAGAGGTGGCAAGTGGTGTCCCTCAGTTGTTCTGGGACCCCTTATATTTAAAATGTTTATAAATGATCTTGACCCCTTCTATTTAAAATGTTTATAAATGCAGATGACAAAAAACTCTGTAAAGTAATACAATGTCCCCCAGTCTATTTTGCACTCAAATGGCAGATGAAATTGTATGTTGAAAAATGCAAAGTTATGCACTTTGGCGTAAAAAATACACAAGCAACATATACCCTTAATGGAAGCGAATTAGAAATAACAACACACGAGAAAGATTTGGGAATTGTTGTAGACAACAAACTATGCAACAATGTGCAATGTCAGTCAGCAGTGGCTAAGGACAGTAAGGTATTGTCATGCATGAAAAAGGGCATTCGTTCTTGGGATGAGAATATAATTTTGCCTCTTTGTAAATCACTGGTAAGACCACATCTTGAATATGTTGTGCAATTTTGGGCACCTGTTCTAAAGAGGGATATTATGGCGTTGGAGAGGGAGCAAAGGCGGGGAACAAGATTAATAAAAGGAATGGAACATATCAGCTATGAAGAAATGTTACATTTAAACCTCTTTAGTTTAGAAAAACGTTGTATCAGAGGGGATATGATAACATCACACAATTATATGTGTGGAAATGTATTCACAAACTAGACTTTACATAGGACACAAGGTCATGTGTTTAGACAGGAAGAAAGAAGATTTAATCTAAAGCAAAGAAAATTATTTTTTGCCTGAATAAGTGGTTTTATCAGAGTCCATACAGATGTTCAAACAGCTACTAGATGCATACTTGTAAAAACAGAATATTCAAGGATGTAATTTTTTATTATAGGGTAAATCCTTCTTGATCCAAGGATTAAACTGACTGCCATTCTGGGGTCAAAAAAGGATTTTTTCCCTAGTTTGTTGCAAAATTGGAAGTGCTTCAAACTGGGTTTTTTTGCCTTCTTTTAGATCAACAGCAAAAAACAAATATGAGGAAGGCTGAACTTGATGGAACTTTTCAGCTATGTAACAATGTAACTAAAGTTGTTTTGATACCTATAGCATCCCTTTAAGTTTCTTTTCCATATCACATATGAATGGCGGAAGAGAGTGGGGCAGTAGACCACCCAAAGGCTCGGTTTCTCCTCTTGCTTCCCAATCCAACAATGCAGATTCAATCAATTCTTCTAGGCATTTACACATCTCACTATTCTCCAAGACATGACAATATGTGTAAATCTGTAGTAAGCAGCAGACACTGCAGAAATGATCCGTAGTAGCTAACCTTTAAACCCTCTGGTGTAGTGCTATTCATTTTTGTGGTATGGGAGCTTGTGGGTGATCTGTAGGTAAGAGTTTGATATGGGCAAGAGCTATAAGCAATGTGTCAGCAAAGGGAGAATTGTGTTGTGAATCTATACCTTAGGAGAAGTACTATTAGTTAAAGGAACTAAAAAAATACATATCCTCCCCCACTTCACCTCCAACAGTAAACCTAGTATCGCTAAATGCTTTTTCCCCCCAAATAGTGTAAAAATGTGCTTTAGCGGTGCCTGTTTTAATCTTTATTTTGATCAGATTTTTTCCTCATCATGGGACTGCATGTCATGTCTCCTCTATCCTGTATTTCAGCCAGACTGTCCACCAATGGCCATGCTCCAGTGATTCTCTACGAGAATCAGTAATGACACGCCCACAATGTCTGTCCACCAATGGCCATACTCCAGTGAATCTCTATGAGAATCAGTAATGACACGCCCACAATGTCTGTCCACCAATGGCCATTCTCCAGTGAATCTCTATGAGAATCGGTAATGACACGCCCACAATGTCTGTCCACCAATGGCCATACTCCAGTGAATCTCTATGAGAATCAGTAATGACATGCTCACAATGTCTGTCCATCAATGGCCATGCTCCAGTGAATCTCTATGAGAATCAGTAATGACATGCTCACAATGTCTGTCAATCAATGGCCATGTTCCAGTGATTTTCTATGAAAATCAGTAATGACTCTCTTCCTGTGTATACTTATGTAATCATTTATCTAATTTTATATATATATATTTTGCAATTATTTGTTTTTATTTATATATAGATATATATAATGTCATTCTAAATGTATTTTGTAACATATATATATATATATATATATATATATAAATATCAAAATACAGTTAGCATGATATTAAAATATATAATTTATTTTAAAAATATATTTTATTTATTTATTTTATTAATTTATTATGGTAATTATACGTATATAGAATGATGTAACGGCATTAACTGGGTCAAGGGGTTAAGCAAATTCCTTTGATCAAAATAAGTGAATATATTATCACTAAGTAAACAGCTATCTGCAAGTTGGCAGACAGCCCAGAAGCAATTATTACTAGTTGTGAAAAAATATGGACAGGATGGATGCCTTCCAGCACGGGTGTATATGTAGCTTCTGATCAGTTTGCCAGTTTGGCTATTTAACATTAAATTTGAAATTCACTTTGAATTCTCAATTTTGTAAGTCATTTGAATGGAGTAAGGCTGTGGTGTTTATGGAAAGGCATTTTAAACACAAACATTGTACATTAGATCTTTATTTACTTAACAACTATATAATATAATAATTTATTATGTAACCCATCGACATGTAAAACAAATACCCGACATTAAAAATCCTGCACAGACAACCCAGAACGGCCTATGAATAGCCCATATACATGATCAGCCACAACACTAAAACCACTGACAGGTGAAGTGAATAACATTGACTAATATCGTTAAAATGGTATCTGTCAATGGTGGGATATATAAGGCAGCAAGTGAACAGTCAGTTCTTGAATTTCATGTGTTAGAAGCAGGAATAATTATCGAAAGGCGAAAAGGAAAGACAAAGGCCAAATAGTGATGGCTAGACGACTGGGTCAAAGCATCTCGAAAAAGTGGTACATGGAAGGACAAACGGTAAACCAGTGACAGAGTCAGAGTCGTCTAATGCTCATTGATGTACATGGGAAGCAAAGGTCTGATCAGCGTATATCAATGAATTACAATACTATTTACCCCAATTATCTAGGCTGGCAAGTTTTTATTCTTCTTATATATATATTCTTTATTTTGAAAGTTTTGTTTTATGGGGTTGGGGTACAGAAAAGAAACAGGGTGTTGGGGTTTGTGATACAAGTGTCAAGTAATATACAAGTGTACTTTTTAGTGGTCAAACAGTCCGGGTTTATATGCCGGGTATTTATCGGTAGTTTCAGCACATATTACATTCAATAAAGCATTATCAACGTTCTTGTTATCATCTGTGGTTCTTTAGTCTTGGGTTTGGGGTGGGGTACAGAAATAAGAGGGATGGGGTATAGGGAGGTCTCACCTATGCTTTTCATTTTTTATAAGTACTTAATTTTGGTACTTTTGTTTCATAGGGTGGGGGTACAGAAGAGAAAGATAGGGAGTTGGGGGATATGGTGCCCCTTTCGCATTTCACACATGTGTGGTTTTATGATAGTTTATCAGGTACAGCGTATGTACAATTAGTTGTGTAGGTAATTTAGATGTGCTTCAGGTAGAAGAAAGGGTTTTCAGCTTTCTTGTCATTCTCCATTTGTCTTTAGTTTGGGGTGGGGTACAGAAAAAAGAGGGGTTGGGGGTAGGGTACCTTATTATTTGCATCATGCAACCTACAGTCGACAAGTTTTTATTCTTAAATTACGTCATATTAAGACTATGAGAAATATCAGCATAAAAAGAGAAAAGGGTGGGAAGGAGGGAAATTCTGTGTATTTAAACTCATATCTGTGTATACTTGTACACCAAATCTAGTTTCGCTGTTCTCTGTAACAATAAAAAAACAAAAAACAAATAGTGCACACCCATAAGAAATAAAATCCCTTAATAAAACCCTGTACTGGTACAACTCACAAGTGTTGAATGACTTGCTAAAAGAAAAGTATTTTCCGGATACCTGCCAGATCTGTCATCCTTGGAAAAGAATAAGCTGAACCTCTGTAATAGGATACAAGTACTCTATGGGGCTGCTCCTCCCAGAGCTGGATTGTTTGAGCGGCACTTATAACTTATAAATCACTTGTAAGTTATACCAATACAGGGTTTTAAAAAGAGATTTGATTTCTTATGATTATTGCAGTTGCACTATTTGCTGTGTTTTTTTATTGTTACAGAGTACAGGAGAACTAGATTGATGTATCTATACTTTAAATTATATGAAGTATACGCAGAAATAGCTTACTAAGCACTATTTCTACCTATTTGTCATTAGTGGCAATTGAGTTGCTGGAAACCAAGTGTGTGTGTATTCATGTCCAGAATTCTGTTAATGTTTCCTTATACTGATGGTTGTTACAGGGACATTTAATGGCACACCTTGAAACTACAGCAGCTGTCACCATAGGCATCCGCAGGAATTTTTCCAGGACGGGGCATAATTGTAATGACATCCATGCTTGGCCCCTTTTTGACAGTGACATGAAGGTAACGGGCATAGTCATTATCACATAAAACGCAGACATGCAAAAGATTATAACACCAGATTGCCCCCACAGAGAGTTTCACATCACAGCACCAGATTGCACCCACAGTACCAGATTGCACCCATAGCACCAGACTGCACCCACACAGGGTTGGTGCAAGGATTTTTGCTGCCCTAGGCAAAGCCTCAGTTTTCCACCTCCCTTGGCTCCACCCTTGACTCTGCTCCCTCATGCAGTGTGTGTAGTGGGATGCAGGAGGGTGTGTATAGTGGATGAGGTGTACGTGTATAGCGGATGCAGTCTGTGTAGTGTTTGTAACAGATGTAGAGTGTATGTTTGTGTAATGGATGCAGTGTGTGCAGTGTCTGTTTAATTTATGCAGTATGTGTAGTGGATGCAATGTACGTATAGTGAATGCGGAGTGTATGTTTGTGTAGTGGATGCAGTGTGTGTGCAGTGGATGCAGTGTGTGTTTGTGTAATAATTGCAGAGTGTGTATTTATGTAGTGGATGCAGTGTGTGAAGTGGCAGTGTGTATAATAATATAACTGATAATGTAGATTTAGTCGCTGTTACTGAGACATGGTATAATGAGAAAAATGACTGGGACATAGCAATACCAGGGTACTCTTTATATAGAAAAGACAGGGAAGACAAGAAAGGGGGAGGGGTGGCCCTGTATGTGAAGGATAGCATAAAATCTAGCCTAATAAAAGTAATTGAGGCGAACATAGAGTTCGTTTGGGCTACGTTAGAATTTGGTAATCACACAGTAACTCGTGTAGGTGTGATTTATAGGCCCCCAGGACAAATAGAAGAGTTATATAATCTACTAGTTGAGGAAATAGCTACAATGACAATAAAGGGGGAAGTTATCATCATGGGTGACTTTAATCTTCCTGATGTGAATTGGAAAACCAAAATAGCTGCTTGTGCCAGGAGCACACATATTCTAAACTCCCTAGTGGGATTGTCTCTAAAACAAGTCGTTGAGGAGCCAACTTGTAAGGAGGCCATACTAGATTTAGTGTTAGCGAATGGAGATTTGGTATCAGATATTCCTGTAGGTTAAAGTTTAGGATCCAGTGATCATCAGTTAGTGTGGTTTAATATAAGAACAGTGACTGAGTCACACCACACAAAACCAAAAGTTTTAGACTTTAAAAATCAGACTTTTCTAAAATTAGAATATGTGTAAAGGAGTCATTATCAGACTGGAGCAATTTAAATGGAGTCCAAGAGAAATGGGATTATTTAAAAGTTGCAATGCTGAAGGCAACAGAACATTGCGCCGTGAGTTTGATCCCTAAATAGGGTATGTTGTCGGCTGTGGTGGGCAGATGGTATCTATTCTGTATAGTAACTCTGTCCTGTGTCGGGAGATGGAATGGTAGTGCCATGGATTTGGTGAGGTTCACTCTGTAACCCACTTGGGTTCCATAGTTGTCTAGGAGTTCTGTCAGGTATTCCATGGAGGTCAGAGGGTCTGTGAGGGTCAGCATTACGTCGTCCGCATATGCAGAGACTTTGAAGGTTTTTCCCCCAGCCCATATACCGTGTATGTGCGGATGTTGGCGTATGGCTTGTAGGAGCGGTTCTAGGGAGATAGCGAACAAAAGTGGGGAGAGAGGACAGCCCTGCCGTGTGCCGTTATGAAGGTGGAAGGGGGTCTTAGTGGCTCCTGCTATTAGGGTTTGGGCCCTTAGGTTGGTATATAGGGCGCGTGTGGCCATGTATGTCCCCGGGAAGCCCCATTCCTCCAGCAGGCCAAACAGGTATGGCCATTGCACCCTGTCAAAGGCCTTCTCCGCGTCTAGGGACAAGGCCAATGAAGGCCGCTCGGACATTTGCATGAACCATGTGAGCACCGCCCCCCTGCGTGTATTTTCGTACAGTTGCCTCCTGGGTATAAACCCCACCTGATCGGGGTGAATCAGGCGCGTGAGCATCGGCGCTAACCTGGCTGCCAGGATTTTTGCGTAGATTTTGAGGTCCGAATTGATCAGCGAAATAGGTCTATAATTCATCTTTCCCGGGTTTGGGGATAAGCGTGATGTTGGCCAGTGCCATGTCCGCATCTGGCTCCCCGCCCGTCATGAAGTGGTTATATAAAGAGGTGAGGTGGGGGGCCAATTCTTCCTTGAATTTCTTGTAATACCCTATGTCGTACCCATCGGGGCCTGGGGCTTTGTTCCCTTTTAAGATCGCGATTGCCTTTTATACCTCTGGTTGTGTTATTGGTTCTTGTAGGTCTGTGATATCGGTGTTTGTGAGCGCAGGGAGTTTAATGCCGGCTAGGAGTGTGCGCAGTGAGGAACGTAGTTGTTCTGGCGTGTTTTGTGCAAGTGGTGTCTGCCCGTATAGGTTCGAGTAAAATTCTGCGAACACCCTGTTTATTTCTTGGGGAGTTGTCGCAATTCCTTGGGTAAGTGTGCGTATTTTCGTGATGGGTTTGTGTTCCCCGCGGGGGCGTAGAGCTCTGGCTAAAAGGGAGTCCATTTTGTTGGACTTTTCATAGAACAGTCGCCTAGACCTCTGGATGGAGGGTGCCACCCCCTCGAGCAGGATACTCCTAATCGAGTGTCTCAATGCGGTGAGTTCTGTTAATTTGTCCGCCGTGGGGTTATGTTTGTGCTGTTGTTCCGCTTTTCTCAGAGCATTCTGAGATTCTATCAATGCCCGTGTGTTGCACTTTTTTTTGTGTGTTGCTGCTTTGATGAAGTGTCCTCTTACGACTGCTTTATGAGCCGCCCATACAGCCACTGGGTTGACTTCTGGCGTGTTGTTGTGTGTGAAGTATTCTGTGAGGAGAGTGCGCGTGTCGTCGCATATAGGGTCGCTATTTAACAGACTTGTGTTAAGGCACCATGTCCAAGTGGCGGAGTATTTGAGTTTGTCCAACGTGACAGATACGTCTGCGTGGTCCGACCATGTAATACTGCCTATGTCAGTATGTATAAGTTTGGACATCCCTACCCCAATGAGGAAAATGTGGTCAATTCTGGAGTATGTTCCGTGTGGTGCCGAATAGAACGTGTAGTCACGTGTGTCTGGGTGTTGGAGCCTCCAGGCGTCTAGGAGTTGTGTGTCGGTGAGGAATGTGTGCAACAACTTATCCTGTGCACCTCTCCCATGGGACCTGGGTGAGCCTGTTTTCGAGCTTCTATCGATCGCTGTACATGGGACAGCATTAAAGTCACACCCCACTAGCGTTATCCCTCCCCCTCCAGCTTGTATTATTGTCCTGAGCGTGTCCCAATATGTTGGGTCTGGTACGTTAGGAGCGTATACGTTAACGATTCTTATTTTCGTGCTATGGATTGTGCCTGTTAGGGCGATGTAGTGGCCCTCCGGGTCAGCTAGTGTCTCAGTGACGTAGAGTGGGCTGTTTTTGTGCACCAGTATTGCCACCCCGGCTCGCTTGTGGAGCGCTCTCGCCTCGTGAGTCTGTGGGAAATGTCTGTCTTTCAGGTTTGTGGACGCTGACCTAGGAATGTGGGTTTCTTGGATAAGGGCAAGGTCGATTTTGCATGATTTTAGGTCTCTCAGTAATAGCCTACGTTTGTTCGGGGTATTAAGTCCCTTAACGTTGAGTGAAGCGACCCTGAGAGCCATTCGTGTGGGGTGTGGTGGTGTGTTCGTGTGAGCACCTACTTTGTTGTGTGGTCTGTGTCCCTCTAGCCGTGGGTGGATCCCCCTCGCCCGGGCTGCGGGCAGCAGCAGTCACACACCGTAGTGTGGCCACGTAGGTGCGTCGTAGGTAACCTCTACTGCAGAAGGAAAGTACACCGTTAACTCTCAGATCAAAAGCATAAACATAAACAAAAACAAAAACAAGTATAAGCACAAATATAAACACAAATCAAGACTCCGGTCTTACACCCTGCCGGAGACCGCTGGGGGCGTGGGCTCCCTAGTCCGAATAGTGTAGTGCGCCGGATGTAACTATGTACAGGAAGTGTGAAACGTGTATTGGTGTTAGTGTGTCTGATAACTTGGGGCCTCAGTGAGGTTGCCGGTTGCGGTTCTCCCGTACCAGGTCTAGTACTGCTACGGGCAGATCCGCTGGTGTCGCCGGCTCTAAGGCAGTGTGTGTGGTGTCTATTAAGGCGCAGCAGGCACAGCTGCGGTGGTGTATGTGCTGTGTCGTTGGCGTGTGGCTTGCATGTGTCGGTGGGCAAGCAGGCATTTGCGTTAGTCATCATCTTTTGGAACCGGGAATGAGCATATGTTCCCGTGTTACCTTGTGGTGTTTGGTGCAGTGGTAGTATGGAGGCTAGGTCCCATAGCGGGTGTGTCATTATGTTCCAGGCTTGAGGCTGAATTGTGGTGTGTGTTTTTTCTTTTTCTTTTTTTTTTCTTTCTCTCTCCCCCCCCCCCTTCCCCCTTCCTCCCTTGTGTGTGAGGAACCGTGGTTTGTGGTTTGTTTTATCTCCCTCTAAAGGCAGTCTTGGCATGTGTGTGGATGTGCTGTGTTTGGTTACCAATTCTGTCCCTCCTTTGTGTGTTTGGGGGAGTACTGGTTAGCCCCTTTCTCTGAGTGTCTCTATACCTCCCACTCATACGACCTGGCAGGAGGTGTCTTTTCCCGCTCTTCGTTGCGGATCGTGATGGGTGGTCAATGGATATGGTCTCAGTGTCCGGTCTCAGTCCTTTTTTTAGCGTGTCCACGGTGTTATAGTCTAAACATCATTTCTCGCTGTCCTGCTACCTTGGCTTGAGGCAATGGGGTTGTGGAGCAATTCTGTCGGGGCCTGGTGGTGGGTGGGAGGAGCTAGCTGTAGTACTCGGTTTGATATCTCTGTAGGGGACCTAGCCGCTGTCGTGCCTTCTTTATGGTCTCTGAGCTGGTGGTTGGTCACTCCTTCCGTGCTCATCGGTGGAACCTGTTCTTTGTCTCTTGGGGGGTGAGCGTCTTCTCTGTTCCCTCGGGGGTCTCGTGCAGGTCTGTGCTGGGTCCATGGCGTACCAATCCATGATGCGCACCTCTGTGAGTTTCAGTGCCCTGATGAATGGTGACACATCCCTGTGTTCTGCTATGATGTAGTTGGTCCCTTTAAGTGTAACAATAAGGGCTAAGGGGAAGCCCCATCTATATTTGATGTTTCTGGTCCGCAGTTGGTCTGTGATCGGCTTTAGGTGCCGCCTTGCTTGTAGAGTGAGCCATGAGAGATCTTGGTAAATCTGGATCTTGTGCCCATGGAACAGCACTGGTGGCTCGGTGTCTCTGAGCTTCTTTAGTATACGCTCTTTATCTGTGAAGTAATGTAGGCGACATATGATATCTATTGGGGTGTCTCCGTTGTTACTTTTGGGTCTTAGGGAGCGGTGTGCTCTGTCAAAGTGGATCGGTGCTGATGGTGGTTTTTCTAATATTAAATTGAATAACTCTTGCAGGGATGCTTGAATGTTTTCAGCCTCAGTTTCGGGTAGGCCCTTTATCCTGAGGTTATTCCTGCGCCCCCTATTGTCAATATCATCTAATGATCTCTGCAGCTGTGACATTTGGGTGACGTGGGCATCAATACGGTCTGAGAGGGCTGTAAGTTGGGCCTGTACTCGTCCCCTATCCCCCTCTAAGTCTTGGACCCGGAGGCCTACCTGCCTGATGTCTGCACCCAGTCCCTCCATCTTGTGCTGGAATGAAAACTCCAGTTTTTGTAGCATAGCAGTGAGGTCTGCCTTCGATGGCAAATTCTTCAGCAGTTCTTTGATGTCTGGATCAGTTGGGGTTAATGATTCCTCAGATGCAGCTGGGCTGGAGGGGTTAGAGAGGCGGTCTCCCGCCGCCGGCGCCATGTTCAGCTCTCCTCGCTCCGCCATGCGGCCGCCGTGGTCTTTAAAGAATTTTGTTACCGAGCCCGGTTTCTCGGCGGGTACTTTCCCGCTGCTGATGTGGGCGCTCTGCGTCCGTTTGGGGTTCCCCATTGTCGTCGGCGCTCGTGTCCCAGCTTATTTTATTGCCTGCAATGCCGGAGCCGCTCTAACATGCGGCCATCTCTGTGCACGGTCGGCCCTCTTTAATATTTTTATTAGTGATATTGCAGAAGGTCTTGTTGGTGAGGTATGTATTTTTGCTGATGATACTAAGATATGTAACAGAGTTGATGTTCCAGGATGGATAAGCCAAATGGCAAATGATTTAGGTAAACTAGAAAAATGGTCAGAGTTGTGGCAACTGACATTTAATGTGGATAAGTGCACAAGGGCAGAGTATAGAATTTTTACTGCAACTCTGGTGCGAATAGCCTGCGTGCCATGCAGAGCGTTGCCATATTAACCGTGGCAATGCTCTAACGGCTGCGGTGCTCGTTATTCCTGCACCTTATAGAGGACAGTAATAATAATAATAATAATAAAGGACCCTGCAGGGGGCATCTAAAAGAGGATGGCTCAGCATCCTCTTGAGAGTGTGTTAGAAAAAAAAAACTATTTTCACCCGTTTTGTGTTTCTTATCGCATCTTTTGAATGTCTTACACCTCTTAGGGTATCTACCCCCCTTAGTTTACTTTATCCTCCATTTTTACCTTTTGTGTCTTACACCCCTCTTGTGTGTCTCTTACTTTCCTCTTTGTAGGTCTTACTTTCCCCCAGCCCCTTTGTGTGTCTCTTACTTCCCTACAGCCCCTTATATATGTATACACAGAATAAAGGGACACAGCTGTTAACATCTAGAATAAAATAGAAAAATATGTAGTGTAATAAAATCAAATGATTAATTGTGCACTATAATATGGTGCACTCACGAGAATTTAGTAGATTAGTAGAGCTTCAAAGGTGCCTCACCTGATGGGCATGGGGGCCTCCAAGCACTTCCTGAATCCATCCACTACAAGGTAAAATGGGACTCCAGGTGGCAGATATGCTGTTAAGGTAGCTTTTATTGGTGTATTAACAAAACCAAATTGAAGTTAAAATATGTATAAAATTAGCTGTAGGTCCTACGCCTTTAGTCCCTAGTATATAGGACTTCCTCAGGGACTAATAAAACAGCAGTGATACAGGGAAAACAAAGACAAGCAAAAAATAACAGCCTAACCTACCTACCTGCCAGTCCAATAAATAGGGCTAATCCCTCAGTTAACTGGTGGTCCAGTGGGCGTCTTCCATCATCTGGTGTCTGGTTAAACCAGTTGCAGGTGTGATCCCTCGTTCCGATTTCGGACTGTCAGATGATGTTGTTTAACCGAGGATCCACGGGTACTTCCACGTTTCATTGACGACTTCCGCTTTTTTCATCCATCACACATTGCCGTGCGTTCTACTGTGGAATGCATTTGATGATTGGTGGAACCACCTTATCCCCACCCTCGGGAGGGAACATCCACTAATTCTGGAACGCCCACACCTCCCAGCTACAACAGAGAGAAGTTAAATTAATACTTGATAAAACAATCATTAAAAATAAAAACAATGAAGACCACTCAATATTTCTCATACACTTCTTAGGAGATATTCCCCCATCTCAGTGTATAAATATAAACATAAGTGCAATCATATCTTCTATGTAAAAGGAGATATCCATAGAAGACTTTCTAAATACCAATATATAATATAAACAATATGCAAATTGGTAAATAAAGATATATATTTTAAATACAAAACGTTTAGGTATATAATATACAATGCCACACACATTGCTAAAAAATTGTCAGTGTGTCTCATTTCCCAGCCCCCCTGGGTCTTACCCTCCTTCCCTCCTTTGCCTGCTGACCTCCAAGTAGCGTGACAGAGCGGACTGCGTTAGAGGATCTTCTGTTTCTTCTACCCAGCTCGGCCACGTTACATGGATAGACTGGCAGGAACACTGTGCATCTGCTCCACTCCCGCCAGTCACCTGGACATTGTGCCAAGGTTGGATCCTGAACCGAATCTCAAGAGGGGCTTTAATTGTTAAAAACTGGTGTGTGTGTGTGTATATATATATATATATATATTTGTGTACGGCACATTTAGAGGACATATGGTTATGTTATTATGTAATTAATAAGAACAAAAAGTCGGTTGAAGTGTGCCGAAACCGACGTGAGGTTAGATCTGTAAAAAGAGGGCTCACCTAGATAATATGAAATAATAAAGGGTGAGGTGGGGTGGGAGGGGAACTTCCGAGATCGTCGACGACAGGTAAGCAGGGGCTACTGGGTTTGAATAGAACCAATAGTCTCTCCCACAACTACAGGCACAGCCTTTCATTTGTGTACGGCACATTTAGAGGACGTATGGTTATGGTCAGCGGCGTACATACCGCGGTCGCAGGGGTCACAGCCTGCGGGCCCTCGCGACCGGGTACCAGCTGCCACGTTTTGCGGTCCGGCCCTTCGTGGCAAACCGCTGGGGACGCATATAAAGGGGTCCATCGGGTGGCCCATGCTGTCAGGGCCACCCAATTTATATGGATTATCATGGTCAGCGCAAAAGTCGGTTGAGGTGTGCCGAAACCGACGTGAGGTTAGACTTGTAAAAAGAGGGCAAAAATGATGAAAACAATTTCTTTTGCAAAACATACTATATTTAGCAAGACATTATTTAGACATTTCATGGAAAGCTAGTCTGATTTCCTTTTCTGGATTAGGAATGTACCTGTTGTATGCGTAGGATTTCGAGCGTCCCATGTTCTTAATGATATGTGTTGGTACGTGATTACCAGAAGCTGCTGTGGCCGCCCCAATACGGAATGAATGGCCAGAGTATGTGACAAAAAAGTAGACAACCCAAGGTATTGAAAGTGGGGTATGTTTAGTCTTTTTTAGTAGCCACTTAGTCACAAACACTGGCCAAAGTTAGCGTTCATATTTGTTTTTGCGTGAAAAAAGCACAAAACTAATATTTGGCCAGTGTTTGTGACTATGTGGCTACTAAGAAAGACTGGACATACCCCACTTGCAATACCTTGGGTTGTCTACTTTTGCAAATGGTATGCCATCATGGGGGTAATTCTCATTCCTGGGCTACCATACGCTCTCAAAGGCAACATAACCAATCTGGCAAATTTCAATGTCCAAAAAACGAAATGCAAGCCTAATATGTGACTCTCTAACTTTCCAAAACACCATAAAACCTGTACATGGGGGGTACTGTTATTCTCGGGAGACTTCACTAAACAACAAATCTTAGTGTTTTAAAACAGTAAACATATTACAACAATAATATAGTCCATAAAAGTGCTGTTCGTTTGTAAAAAATGCAAAAACCGTCACTTTTACTTAAAATATCATCGTTGTAATACAATTTACCAGTTTTAAACATTAATATTTGAGTTCAGCGAAGTCTCCCGAGTAAAACAGTGCCCCCTATGTACAGGTTTTATGGTGTTTTGGAGAGTTACAAGGTCAAATATAGTGCTTGCGAATTAAATTCTCTGCACTTTCTCCCTGTGTTGTCAGGCATGTCAATCAAATTTTAATTAATCAAATCACATAATTATGTTAAAAGATTACTTAAATATACACGTAGAATTTTAATTTATATGCATTTATAGGTATTTAAATTCCATGTGTATACTAATGTAATCTTTTATGTAATTATATGTATTTATCTATTTATATATATTTGCGGTTATTTGTATTTTATATATAGATATATATATATATATATATAGAATGTGTATATGAAAGTGCTTCCTCACTGAAAACTGCACGTCTGGCCGCCTCCCTGCCCAGCAGCCCCACTGGACCCCCAGGTGAGAAGTCCGCCCAGCTATCCCAAACGTAGGGAGGCTGGGTGGATTTAAATAAAAAAATAATAATTGTGAGTGTGAGAAAATGTGTGTTAGTGAATGTGAGTCAGTGAATGTGTCAGTGAATGTGAGTGTGTTTCAGTGAATGTGTGTGTTTCAATGAGTGAGTGTGTGTGTCTGTCAGTCAGTGCGTGCGTCTGTCAGTGTAAGTGTGTATCCAAATAAGTGTATGTCTGTCTATCAGTGTGTCAAATCAGTGAGTGTGTGTATGTCATTTTTTGTCAGTGTATATGAGAGTGTGTGAGTTTGTCAGTGAGTGTGCGTCTGTCAGTCAAAGTGCGGCCTTGACATGAAGGGGTGGGGAAAATTTTAATTAGGGGGGTGCCCGAGCACCGTCCTGCCTAGGGCAGCACATAACCTAAATACATCACTGATTAGGAATACATATCTGTATTCCTTACACTACAGTCCTGATGCACCTTAATAAACAGGTCTCCCCCTCTAAAGAGTAAAAAAAAAATCAAATAATTACTCACCCTTCCAGACTTGGTGCCCCCTCCTGCTTTAGCGCCACCTGGGTGATGGGTCAATCCAATGCACATCAGAGAGGAGTATTGTGCGCCTTAGGCACATGCAATGATTCTCTATTGCCGACCGTGACGGCACTGTGGATGCATGCGTAACGTCAAGGTATTTTACAGTATGAGAATTGGGAAGTAAGATTCCTGGCTCTCATACCCAGAAGGCTTGGAGACATGTCTTGAGGTCACTCTTCTAAGCCCTATAGTTAGACACACACACTCATAAGGACATACAGACACTGACATACATACACACAGACATACATTCATACTGGCATACATTGACACTGGCATACATACATACCGACAGACATATATACATGCATACTGACATACATGCATACAGACACTGATATCCATACATACACACAGACATACATTCATAATGACATACAGACATATATACATACTGACAGACCTACATATATACACATACTGACAGACGTACATACATACTGACAGACATACACACTGACACAGACAGCTCATTTGTCAGCCACCCTCCTGTTTCTTACTGTTTCTTTGCAGGAGGGTGACTGGGACTGATGGGAGTCAGTGTGGCTCTCCCTCTTCAAGGCCTCCACGCTGACTTGATATGGTTCACGATTCAGATTCCAAGTCACATATTGCTTCCCATTATACTCTATGGGCATTCCATTGCATCATTTACCTGTCATTCCATAGAAAAGAGCTATAATCCCAGTTACTTTTAATTTTACAATCTACTGCTGTACTTGGGGAACACATGTGGTAAAGATGAATTTGCTACATAACACAGATTTAGTTTATGTGTTGCCTCCCATTATACTCTATGGGCATTCTCTTTAGTCATTCACCATTGTCATTCTATAGAAAACAATGATAATCCCACTTAATCTCAATTTAAAAAATTGCCACTGAGCTCGTAGAGTTTGCCTGCAAAAGATTTACTTGATATGTTTCACGGTTCAGATTCCAAGTCACATATTGCCAGGGCCGGACTGGCCCACCAGGATACCGGGAAATTTCCCGGTGGGCCGCGGCACCTGGGGCCGGTCTGACAGCTCCTGTGATCCCGGCGGCCGTGTGTGAGCTGTGCGGCCGCACATAGCCCCATGGGAGCAAGGGGGAGCCAGGCGGCCGGCTCACACACGGCCGCCCGGGATCATTTAAAAAATTTTTTTATATATATTTGCGGTGGGGGCGGAGCTTACTGTGCAGCGGGGGCGGGGCTTAGCGTGCGGCGGAGGCGGAGCTTACTGTGCGGCGGGGCCGGCTAATTGCAGCATGGGAAGCAGGAAGGAGTTCCTGCTTCCCCAACAACCAGCCTCCAGGAGCTCCAAGCAGGAGGTAAGAAGGAGGTCAGTGTGTCTGTGTGAGTGTGTGACTGTCTGTGAGTGTGTGACTGTGACTGTCTGTGAGTGTGTGAGTGTGTGGCTGTGTGTGTGTGACTGTGACTGTGTGTGTGTGTGACTGTGTGTGACTGTGACTGTCTGTGACTGTGTGTGACTGTGACTGTCTGTTTGTGTGTGTGTGTGACTGTCTGTGAGTGCGTGTGACTGTCTGTGAGTGTGTAACTGTGTGTGTAACTGTGACTGTGTGTGTGTGACTGTTAGTGTGTGTTTGTGTGTGACTGCCTGTGTGTGTGACTGTCTGTGTGTGTGTCTGTCTGCCTGTGTATGTTACTGTCTGTGTGTGACTGTGTGTGTGTGTGTGTGACTGTGTGTGTGTAACGGTCTGCCTGTGTGTGTGTGTGACTGTCTGCCTGTGTGTGTGTGTGACTGTCTGCCTGTGTGTGTGTGGCTGTCTGCCTGTCTGTATGTGTGGATGTTTGCCTCGGTGTCAGTGACTGTCTGCCTCTGTGTGTGTGTGCGCACCTGCTAGTGAGGAAGTCTCTGTGTGTGTGTGCCTGCTAGTGAGTTTGTGTGTGTGTGCCTGCTAGTGAGTGAGCTTGTATGTGTGTCAGTGAGCTTGTCTGTAGGGATCATATGTGTGTGTGTTAGTGAGCTCTTGTCTGTAAGGAGTATGGGTGTGATCGTGGGCTTGTCTGTAGTGAGCGTGTGTGTCAGTTAGCTTGTCTGTAGTGAGCGTGTGTGTCAGTGAGCGTGTGTGTCAGTGAGCGTGTGTGTCAGTGAGCTTGTCTGTAGTGACCATATGTATCAGTGAGCTTGTCTGTAGTGAGCGTGTGTGTCAGTGAGCTTGTCTGTAGTGACCATATGTGTCAGTGAACTTGTCTGTAGTGACCATATGTGTCAGTGAGCTTGTCTGTAGTGAGCGTGTGTGTCAGTGAGCTTGTCTGTAGTGACCATATGTGTCAGTGAGCTTGTCTGTAGTGAGCATGGGTGTGTCAGTGAGCTTGTCTGTAGTGAATCTGTGTTAGTGAGCTCTTCTGTAGGGAGCATGTGTGTGTCAATGGGCTTGTCTGTAGGGAGAGTGTGTGCGCATCAGTGATATTGTCTGTAGTGAGCATGTGTGTGTGACAGTGAGCTTGTCTGTAGTAAGCTTGTGTGTGTATCAGAGTTTGTCTGTCCTAAATTTGTGTCTGCCAGTAACCTTGTCTGTGTGTGTCATTGAGATTGTCTGTCAATAAGCCTATTTGTGTGCATCAGTAAGATTATCTGTGTCTGTGTGTGAGTATGCTTTACTGTATAATTTAATTACCCTGAAAGGACTAATATTGTGAATTAGAAGAAGAAATGTATCAATAATATATATATATATATATATATATATATATATACATACATACATTAAAGGACCACCTTAGGCACCCAGACCACTTCAGCTTAATGAAGTGGTCCGGGTGCCTGGTCCAGCTAGGGTTAACCCATTTTTTCATAAACATAGCAGTTTCAGAGCGCTATGTTTATGAATGGGTTAAGCCTTCCTCTATTTCCTCTAGTGGCTGTCTCATTGACAGCCGCTAGAGGCGCTTGCGTGCTTCTCACTGTGATTTTCACAGTGAGAGCACGCCAGCGTCCATAGGAAAGCACTGTAAATGCTTTCCTATGTGACCGGCTGAATGCGCGCGCAGCTCTTGCCGCGCGTGCGCATTCAACCCAGGAGGAGGAACGGAGGAGGAGAGAAGGAGGAAAGCTCCCTGCCCAGCGCTGGAAAAAGGTAAGTTTTTACCCCTTTCACCCTTCCAGAGCCGGGGGGGAGGGGGACCCTGAGGGTGGGGGCACCCTCAGGGCACTATAGTGGTCCTTTAATATATAACACCCTACATAGCACAATGACTTATGGGGCTGGCATAGATTTTTTTCCAGGGCTGCTTCGTATCCCCAGTCCGGCCCTGCAGCCATCCAATCAGAAATAGCAGAGATGTAGTCAGAGACTGTGACGAAGCGCCCTGTAACCTGGCCGGGTACCTCCACCAAGGACCGTTACCTAGCTGGAACAGGGGACAAACCACAGCATTTCTGCCCACAGTCACTGTGGCTTGACTGGAGCACTGGATGAATTGCGATCATCTACTGACCCCCCCTTCCTAGGCTATTCATTGAGTGTTAGATTAGAGGAAGTGGGGAAGCCAGGAAGACAAGTGCTCAATTAATTGGTTGAAAGGTACATTGAGAAAATATACAATTCCTGGTAAAATTTCCACAATTCCCAGCTGAGAAAGTACCTCTGAATGAAATAAAATGGCAGCTGATTCTTAAACGTTCTTTATTGCTCTTTTCAGACACTATCATGATTGGATTTAAGTGTTTTTGGAGATTTACAGAGAAACCATGGCCGCCATTCACTAACCTTACAGAGAAATAGCTGACATGATTTGTTAGTTTACACTCTATTCTTTTACTTAATAGCTCTCACATTTTCTTATGGTGGGAGGAATCTACTACTTGGTTTACTCAGAGATAAATATCTCCAGTTTGGCTATTCTGGGTTGGCCGCTAATGGGCCACAACCCTCTGTTTTGTAAATTAATTCCTGTATAAGACTGCGCAGAGTCTGCAAATCTCATGTTCCCATAGTCCCGCTCCTGCTATGGATTGGAAATCCTGCATTGTTTGACTGGACTCAATTGGCCCAATTCTTGAGTACCGAGCATCTTGCCCTCGCTCTACAATGGTGGTTTCAGGAAACAAGAGGTCAGACTGAGTAATGTCTCTGCCCTTTATTGCCATAGTTAACATCCAAAACAAACACGGCGTGTAGCAATGATATCAGCCTGCTGTGCACATTCCCACGCGTCAGCTATGCGGATACCGTGATGTGACTCTTGAAGCACCCATCAAAATGCGTTATTATCAAGCCTCAAAATCCAAACCCATTGCTATTACTGGCATGCACACAGCATGATGAACACTAAACTTGTTATTCTTTAAAGGAACACAATTTAATTTTACATCATAAACACCCAACAGGTTTGGAAAACAGCCTTGGGAGCTGCTCGGAATTGGTGGGGCTGTTTGTTAAAACCTGACTTCCCACGTGGTTGAAACCACCCAGTTCTGCTGCTGAAGGTGTATCATTATTGATGTCTTGGGCTGATCGAGATTTCAAACCCTTACTGGACATTAATCCAAATTTGTCTATATTAGATCTTACTGACAGAGACACGTATTGAAACAAAATGTGAGACAGCGTCAATTATTTGTTATGTTCTAATGGTGATTCTGTTTTTGAGCCCAGAGCACAACTTGTGTTTTAACGACATAGATTATTGATGTGTCCTGTTGCTTATTCGCACCATTGAGTAAAATGTTCGAGATGAGCGTCGTGCTGTGACCATAAGAGACTCAAGATATAAAGAATTTTGTTCTAATTTTTTGCTTATTATTGAAAGAAAACAAACTATATAAGAAAAGAACAAACGAGTTGTAGTCACAATTAGAAAGGAATGGATTAGGCGGTAAACAAAATTGCCTT
This sequence comes from Pelobates cultripes, assembly GCA_933207985.1. Classification (NCBI taxonomy): domain Eukaryota; kingdom Metazoa; phylum Chordata; class Amphibia; order Anura; family Pelobatidae; genus Pelobates; species Pelobates cultripes. The sequence continues at coordinate 132,075,509 of OW240920.1, forward strand.
AGAAGAGTAGAGCCAAGAAGTGTCCAATATAGGGGAAAGAGAAAAAAATGATGCCAACATCCACATTTGCAGAAGAGGAGATAAATTGCATGTTTCACGCTGAAGGGAAGTGGGGAAGGTTACATTGCGACTATAATCACAAGACGTTGTGGTTATAACATAACACAAACATCACATTATCACGCAATATAATATAATATAATGGGTGTAAAACAGTCACGGCTATTTACTAAAATGTCAGTTGTTGGGAATTCATAGTAAATTCAAGGTCAGTTGCAAATTTTCTGTTAAAACAGGCAAATCAATTTTTGTTTGCAAAAAAATAAAAAATTAAATTCACTTTGAATTCAACTCAAAACGCACAGTGAATAAATGTGTTGGGACGAAAGGCTGGTTTCATCGTAAATGACTAAGTGCTGTGAATTTACCATGATACTATGTGAATCTGCCCAATCATCATGAAATTCTGAGAATCTGTCCAGAGATTTATTTATTCCGATACCCAGCGAGTAATCTATAATGTAGGTTCTGGATATGTAACAAATCTCGCCATTGGATTTCTATAATTGTATTAACGTCTGGCACTCTAAAGGTTAAATTGTGGAACAGCTTGTGAGTCTGAGTGTACCTGTGCCACCTTTCCAAGTAATCTGTTCGTGTGACATGCAGATCCCATAGCGGTTTCTGTTTACAACGAGTCAAGTATTTAAGTGGAGCACAATTAAGAAGAAGACAATGAGCTATTATTCTGGGTCCATAACTTCTGGCTTAGACATGAACATTGAGCAATTGAAGACAACACCCTCTCTCTCTGCGGAACACAAAGAATGTTGGATGCTGAAGAAACAGGTGGGTAGACATGAAAGAGGTGAGAGGATGGAGTTGGTTTTTGCTCTGAGTTCCTGTCTGGGGTTTTTTTTTTTTGTCTATTATCCAGCTGGAAAAGATAAAAACAGAAAAACTAATAATCTTCATTCCAGGGTGAGGTTTAAAAAAATTATATAATTGCAAAAAATACATGGGCACCTTACGTATGAATATCTAATCCTTTCTTAATACATCCAAACACACAAAGAAAGCTAAGAACCTCTGGAGGACAATTAGTAAGCAGTGACACAATGTTCCATCGGGAGAAAGTTCTGTGGACTCGACAAGTCAACAATCATCAGAGAAAAGATTGAGATACCATACAAGGAAATAAAAGTTATACACGGCCTTGTATACCTCTATACCTCACACATTCCTACATAATTGGCGCTTTATAGAAAATATTATTATGGTAGGACTAACGATCTCCCCCCACCCCCAGGCCACTAGCACATTGGGTTGGCACCAATCTCTGCTGGGATGTCTGTTGGCGCGATACTGCAGGAGTGAGGCCTTGGACTAGTAGCCTGCAATATCCAGGCATGGCCCATGAGGATATTTCCAAGGAGATACTGTATCAGGGGCTGAGTGTGATGTGTGTGTGTGTAAATGGGCAATGGTTGAGATTTATTCTCATGCTGCGTGCGTCATATTTATGGTTGTAGTGATAGAACAGCTGAAAACTTAATGATTACAGATAATCTGCTGCCACACCCTTACTCCTTAGGGAGCCCACCTGCTAATATCATTCACAATATAACGATCTGAAACCTTCCTGTAGTCCATCCGTAGTCCATCCTTCAGATATATGTCACTTGATGTCAGGATTTTGTGAACACACATTAGCTCTTATCTGCACCCGTTTTGGTCCTGTAAGCCACGCAGGGAATTAAAGATGGCTGTCCCCATAGTACCAGGGTAAACCAGAAAATGCTCTAAAAAGTGCTATTTACTTCCATAATAATACACACAGAGACTGTAATAAGTGTAAGCTTTTATTTTACATACGAATAGCTAATGACAGTTTCACTCTAAGGCTGCTTTTATCAGAAAGCCTGTTTCTCTGAAACCATCAAACACATTGGGCTAGAGGGAGGAGAATTACAATTGCACGTCACAGTAAATAACTAGCGTGCTCTTGTCTCTGTATATAAACATTTGCTTCTTTGCCCAATCCAATCAGACCTTCTAACTCTCAGAAAGCCCGGTTGGGTTATTATGTCCCTTTAAATCACTGTCCTTGGGATATGACAGAAAGCATGCAATGACGCCTGCGTGGGGCGAAGGGTGGATGTTTCATGTCATCAGGGTCCGCGCTGGGATAATTGCTCTTGAGAGGTGTGATTGCACCAGAGTGGGGGTAATCAGACGCTGATTTTCATGTTAGATCCCAGCTCGTCTGAGAGAAGCATTTGGCACAGAGCTGTGGAGAATTACACTCAAAGCTTAGTATCCCTTTTCAAATATAAACAGCAGCCAATTAGTCGCAGAACCTGGGAGACATTGAGAAGATGTGAAACAAGGTTTGGGATTAAGGAACTGAATCATTGTAGACAGGGCTTTAAAAAAGGAGAAATTTTATCTTTTCTTTAACCCCCAATGTTCAGCTGTGGGCACTACGAACGTTAATGTGTCCTCAGAACTAAAATAATGTCCTTTAGTGATGGTGCCCTGGTGTCTGAGAGATGGATTGAAATTAAAAGCAGTATAAGGAATTGATGCAGTTATACCGCACGGGTGGCTTATCTCTGATATCTGCATATTCTCCAACTACTGATGGACATCAGACATGAAGTCCAGCATGAGAAAGGACTTGTAGCCCAGTGAGACAACTTCCATGTCTTGGGAAC
>OW240920.1:132088893-132129384 GCA_933207985.1 Pelobates cultripes
TACACCACACAGGATGAGACAGGGAACACGAATTCAGCACCCTGCACTTTGTCCTGTAAGTAATCAGGGGGTCTGTGTGTGCAGTCAGCTGCCTCTTATATTTGGGGAAGTAGGAACTTATGTTGCACTGTACAGCCAACACCCACAGCTAGAAAGTTTATATTATATGCTATAGAATGATAGAATGTTTATATTATATTCAATAGAATGATAGAAAGTTTATATTATATTTAGTAGAATGATAGAATGTTTATATTATATTTAGTAGAATGATAGAATGTTTATATTATATGCTATAGAATGATAGAACGTTTATATTATATTTAGTAGAATGATAGAATGTTTATATTATATTTAGTAGAATGATAGAATGTTTATATTATATGCTATAGAATGATAGAACGTTTATATTATATTTAGTAGAATGATAGAATGTTTATATTATATGGTATAGAATGATAGAACGTTTATATTGTATTTAGTAGAATGATAGAATGTTTATATTATATGCTATAGAATGATAGAACGTTTATATTATATTTAGTAGAATGATAGAATGTTTATATTATATTTAATAGAATGTTTATATTATATTTAGTAGAATGATAGAATGTTTATATTATATTTAGTAGAATGATAGAACGTTTATATTACATGCAATAAGATAGAATGTGTAGGCTGTGTTCATATATCCTGATATTTCATTGTGCTCCTGATTTATCTATCAAGGTATAGATTTGTATTTGTTGATGTGTTGTGTATTATTCCACACTGCTGTTACCCTTTTATTCCGAGGGGTCATATTCCTCAGAGTGTTACAAGTTTCATTGACCAATATGAAGAATACTCCAGTTTAATTTATTTTTGCTCTTCCCCACCTTACCAGCAGGTGAAACCAGTATGGCACCTTTCATATCACGCATGACTGGAAGAACAGAGGCCCCCAAACCAGGTATTTTAAAATTCCTTTCAGAGATGATAGTGTGTGTATATACATGGATATTAAAACATTATTATTGTACAGTGCTATGGAGTCTGCTGTAAGTCTAGAACAACAACAGCAATTGGAGATAAGTAAATGTATAGTAAGGGTGTTCTATCCTCCACATGGAATTGCACAGTATTTCAGTAATACAGGCCTGTCTGTCTGTGTGTCTGCTTTTTAAATCTTGGGTGTGTAGCGGAGGAGCAGGGGTTAATCCAATAGCTCTCCGCTGGGAACAAAGATTCAGCATACAAAATCACAGGAACACAGCATAATCCACCTCTCCAAGGACTAGACGACACATAGTCTGGGAGGCAACTGTCAGCTTTATTCACATGTCTGCTTTTATGCATTTCTCCCATGCAAGGGAGGTAACTTTCATAATTATTACAGTAGCCAATCATAATACGGTCACCTCCCATCCCTCTCCTCCCCTTAGATTAGCACTTAAACAGATTAATGGGGACAGCGTTTTCCCCACTTTCTGGATGTCCCCTAAATACAGGGGGTACAGGGTTAAATAAGGGGTCCCCTGGTAGGTCTCATCTGGGTGAGCAACATACTCAAAATTCACCCAGATCGGATCAGGGGTTTGGGAGTTACAGGCAGTTAAAGATTTGACCGACCGCAGGGGCTCAGTAGCCGAAAACAGTTCCATGAATTCTGGCCTTCCTGAATGCAAAATCCCGAACAGCTCAGCCATCCAGGTGACTGATAGCATTCGTATGAATCCCCTAGTTTAGGGGATTCTATCTACCGAACGCCAGGGCGTTCGTGTGTTTAATTTGTGCTGTCGGAGCATGCTGGAGGTCTTAGCGGTACTTGGTTAGTCGAATGCCCAGTTTGAGTTCCAGGCGTTCGACGACCAAGTACCGCTGTTCGTGCGTAAGATGGCCGCCGCCAAGTGTTCGGTAGGCGAAATGGCGGCCACACATACAGGTACTTAATTCCCTTCGCAACATTGTATCTTTCAGGTAATTGAGAACACACGACCACCCCGGGGTGGTTTCCCGATCGGTAGTTTCGGGGCATTCGCATACAAGACAGCAAAATAGCATTAAAGTCTGTTTGTGTATTTATTCCCTTGTTTTAGCACCCATTCGTACAGAATAGTTAGTTTAAGTGGCAGGGTTTGCCACAATGCTCCCCCAGAACCAAGCCAGCATATACAGTCTGATCCCAACGGATCGGCTTGGGGATGTCCGGGAGAGTGCTCACAGATCATATTTCTAGTTCTGTATGTCGGGACAACCTGTCGGCGTTATTATTTTGCTTCCCCGGGCGATACTGGATGGTGAAATCAAATGGTTGTAGCGCCAAGCTCCTGCGTAACAGTCTAGCGTTGTCCCCTGACACCCGGTTTAGCCACACCAATGGGTTGTGATCTGTGAGCAAGGCAAATTGTTGTCCATATAAGTAGGGCTGTAGTTTCTTGAGGGCCCACACCACCGCCAGGCATTCCTTCTCGATGGCGGCATAGCTTACTTCCCTGGGTAGTAATTTCCGACTCAAGTAAGCGACTGGATGTTCGCGGCCCCAACCTGGCTCAGCACTGCTCCCAATCCAAACATAGAAGCATCTGTATGAACGAGAAAGCGTTTAGTTGGATCGGGAGCGGCAAGTACAGGTGCATGAATTAGGGCAGTTTTCAGTTCTTGCAATGCCTGCTCACACTCTGGGCTCCAGGTAACTACTTTGGGCAGGTTCTTCTTAGTGAGGTCAGTAAGGGGCTTCGCTAGGGCACTATAATTGGGCACAAATTTACGGTAATAACCGGCGGTCCCTAAAAAGGGGTCGGCCATTTAGCTACGGCCTCTATCTTAGCAGGTTCTGGTTTTTGCTGCCCACTGCCTACCCTGTGGCCCAAGTATTGCACTTCAGCCATCCCTACATGGCACTTGCTAGGTTTTAACTGATGCGGTCGAGGATGGCTCCTATATGAGTTAAATGCTCGTCCCAGGAGTTGCTAAATATCGCTATATCATCTAAATAGGCACAGGCATACTCCTGGGATCCGTCCAGTAGCCGATCTACCATCCTCTGAAAGATAGCCGGCGCATTCTTCATCCCGAATGGCATTACCTTAAATTGGTATTGCCCAAATGGGGTGATGAATGCGGACTTTGGGATGGCATCCTCGGCTAGTGGGATCTGCCAGTACCCTTTGCACAAGTCTATTGTGGTGAGGTACTGGCCCCTGGCCATTTTATCTAGGAGCTCATCGATTCGGGGCATAGGGTAGGCATCGGAAATAGTTTTATCATTAAGCTTCCGGTAGTCTACGCATAAACGGGTGGTTCCGTCCCGCTTCGGTACCAGCACTACCGAGAGGCCCATGGGCTATCCGAGTGTTCTATCACTCCTAGCTGCAGCATTTCATCAATCTCCTTCCGCATATGATCTTTTACAGACTCTGGTATGCGGTAGGGAGTTTGACGAAGAGGATGTTGCCCTGGGGTTTCTACCCTGTGGGTGGCCAGCGGGGTATATCCGGGCTGATTGGAAAAAGTATCCCCTTTTTCTCTAATCAGCTCTAGTATCTGAGCCCGTTCTCTAAGGCTCAGCCTGTCTCCCAGCTGTACTTCCCCTAATTCTGTGTCTGGCCCCCCTTTTTCTAATAGAGAGGTAAATTGTCTGGGTCCTCGGCGGCTGAGGCACATATGGCAGTTACTTCCTCGGCCCGCTCGTGATACGGTTTCATCATATTGACATGGAGCATGCGTTTACCGCCCGCTCCAGTACATGCGCCAATTATATAGGTGGTGTCACATACCTGTTCGACCACCTTATAAGGGCCCTGCCAGGAGGCCTGCAGTTTGTCATTTTGGACAGGCTTCAAGATTAACACCTTTTGTCCTACTTGAAAACTGCGGTCCCTGGCTCCCCTATCGTACCATCTGCGCTGTCGTTGCTGGGCCGCCTGGAGATTGGACCATACCATCTGGATTAGGGTCTCCAAGCGCTCCCTGAACTCTAGCACATATGGGACGATAGGGGCGCCGTTACTGGTGACAGTTCCTTCCCAGTGTTCCCTAATGAGGTCCAAAGGACCCCGCACTCTCCTTCCGAATAGTAATTCGAATGGAGAGAACCCTGTGGACTCCTGGGGTATCTCTCGGTACGCGAAGAGCAAATGGGGAAGAAACCTTCCCCACAGCGTTTTCCCCACTTTCTGGATGTCCCCTAAATACAGGGGGTACATGGTTAAATCTGGGTGAGCAACATACTCAAAATTCACCCAGATCGGACCAGGGGTTCGGGAGTTACAGGCAGTTAAAGATTTGACCGACCGCAGTGGCTCAGTAGCCGAAAACAGTTCCATGAATTCTGGCCCTGTGGTCGGTCTTTTTTAGTGAATGCAAAATCCCGAACAGCTCATCCATCCAGGCGACTGATAGCATTCGTATGAATCCCCTCGTTTAGGGGATTCTATCTACCGAACGCCGGGGCGTTCGTGTGTTTAATTCGTGCTGTCGGAGCATGCTGGAGGTCTTAGCGGTACTTGGTTAGTCGAATGCCCGGTTTGAGTTCCAGGCGTTCGACCAAGTACCGCTGTTCGTGCGTAAGATGGCCGCCGCCACGTGTTCGGTAGGCGAAATGTCGGCCACACATACAGGTACTTAATTCCCTTCGCAACATTGTATCTGTCAGGTAATTGAGAACAGACGACCACCCTGGGGTGGTCTCCCGTTCGGTCGTTTCGGGGCATTCGCATACAAGACAGCAAAATAGCATTAAAGTCTGTTCGTGTATTTATTCCCTTGTTTTAGCACCCATTCGCATAGAATAGTTAGTTCAAGTGGAGCACCCATTCGCATAGAATAGTTAGTTCAAGTGGCAGGGTTTGCCACAGGGTGAAAATGAGTTTCTCTAACTCTAGAATGAATTCTTTGATGGACATTTTAATTTTCTGTTGATTTTGTCTGGTTGAAGCTATTCTATCTACGCTTCCTGCTCTCCATATTGGTAAAATTAATGACTGGATCCAATATTTACATGAATTTGTGCATTTGCTTTGTGTTTTTTCAGGTAAAAAGCTTATGGAGAATTGGAACATGGAATCAAGGGAAGTGTGGATCATTGTAGCAATATATGTGATAGTAGCAGCACTGATTATTATCTGGGTGAGTGTGCTTCATAGTGTGTCAAGCTACAGCATTCCTTATAGGGATACTGTGACGAGACCAATCTCGGAGAAGCCTGGTTGCCCGCCTGTTGCCTTTGGATTATGGCCCCATGTTAAAAGGCTTGATTTTCCCCTGCAAAGACATGAAAGCCGGGTCATGTGGTACTTGCCCTGTTTGAGCGTTGATACCCCAGATAGCTATGCCATGGAGCCCATTCGTATAATGAAAGACTATGCGAAAGACTTTGGCTCCATGGCAATTGAACTGTATGTGTGTGCTCTGAGCACCATTCAGTAATAATGTGCGCTCAGATCTGAGCTATCTGGGGATATGTTGAATGTACCTGTTTTGTGCAATGGCTGCACAGTTATATGTTTTTATGTGTTTTATTGTCTTTTGCTGCCATGTGTTCAATGGAGTTTTGCCCCTGTCCTTGGAGATAAGTGGATTACTTCCCAATTATCTCCAGCATAGAAGACTCTGTGGAACTGGTTTTGGGCAGAAAAGCCATGCTTCCTTTGGTCACAAAGGACTACGATCTATCTTTTGAACCATTGGACCAATTTGTATGATTTTGACATATATTTGTATTTGGAGTATACTGATTCTGAAAATGTGAATGTGATGCATACTTTTCAAGTTATGAATAATGTGGAAAAATTTTATTTCTCTGCTTGTGCTAATTATTGTGCTTACCCATTGTGTAAGGTAATTGTATCACAGGCAGAGGGGAGGATTTTGTGTGGGAGTGTCTGAGTGTATTGTATGTGTTTATTGGTTGTGTTCCAAAACACTGTGGGTGGTACTAATGTGTATATAAGAACAATAAACCCACAGATCTGGCTGTTCACTGCTTGATCCTCAACACGGAGCTTTGTCTCGTTCTTGGGGGGATTTATTGTATGCTGTTCCAGTTCGACTGCTAGGAGTGTAAACCTATTCGTATGTTTTTTTCCTATTCGGCTGTTTACGACATTCATATGGTTTCCTGTTCGGCGGATTGGTGTTCTGCAGTAGCTGTGCCTGTGTCTCTTGAAGGGGAGATCTACTAAACGGCGGTTTAACCCTTTTATGCCTGGGGGTGCCGTTACAGCTACTCAGCAGCAGAACCACTTGTAATCTCAGCAATGTAAACATTGCTTTTTCTAAAAAGGACAATATTTACATCGCTTTCTAGGTACGTCTCTAGTGGCTGTCACTCAATCTTTGCAGGACCATTGCTATGCGTTTTCACACTTCGATGCATGATCTAATTGCATCTTTATGTGCAGACCCTGATTGGCACAGCATAGCGATTACTGCACATGCGCACTAAATTTCATGGTGAAGCAATGAATTGACTGATCTCGTGAGCAATACTCTGTGAGGTCTCACCAGTGTTCTGTACAATGGCATGAGCACTTCCCTCTTTCTACTGCTAATACCTCTCCCTATACAACCAAGCATTCTGCTAGCATTTCCTGCTGCACTATTACATTGTCTGCCTACCTTTAAGTCATCAGAAATAATCACCCCTAAATCCCTTTTCTCTGATGTTGAGGTTAGTGTCAGGATTACTAATTGATCCAGCACGCAGAACTGTCACACCTAGGACTAAGGATAAAGTATAACCGGACCTTAGAATGGCCGAACGTAACGTACCCAAGAATAGTCAGAATACTTGCCGAGGTCAGGGATACAGAATGAGACACCACGAAAGCCAAAAGTCAAGGATAACAGAAATCAGGGAAGTCAAAACAAAGCCAAAGTCAAATACCAGAAATAATACGACCAGGAACACTCTCTTGGATAACCAGCTAAGGGGAAACCACGACAGGGCAATGAGCTAAAGGGATCAGTGAGTTTAAATAACCCTCCTGCAGATCCGATTGTCCATTACTGACCTTTGACCCCGTCATCACCGTGGGCGGACGTGGGGCTACAATATGGCTTGGATCTGCAGCGGCCGGCGTCCAACAACATGCTGGCATAGGACTGCTAAGCAGCACCTCCATTACTGCTAGGAAGGCAATTTCCAGTGCAAACACCATAATACGTGACAGTTAGTACTCTTTCAAATATTCTGTACTCTGCCCTTGGGGTTTTACGTCCAAGATGCATTATCTTGCACTTATCCACATTAAATGTCAGCTGCCACAAATCATTTGCCATTTGGCTTATACCTCCTGGAACATCAACCCTGTTACAAAATATTCATTCAGGCAGTCAGCTAGACCTTTATCCTCTTCTACATACCTTCCTTCTTTAGTTTGTCTAACTAATCCTTGCTTTACTTTCCTTTTCTCATTTATGTATCTAAAAAAATGTTTTGTCCCCTTTTTTTTACTGATTGGGCAATTTTCTCTTGTGTGTGTGATTTGGAAGCTCTTATAACTTGTGTGACGAAGTGCCCTTCGCCACTTGGTACTGGAGAGGCCTGCTTGCCAGCCTCCTCCCCTGTGACTATGACTCTTTGATGTATTTGCCTTTAAAGCCCCTATTCTACCCTCAGACAGACTATTTATGTAGGCTGCTTTATTTATCTTATGTTTTAGTCACCCTGTACCCATTATAGGTGCAGGGTGTGTGTAATGTAATTGTTTATAGTGTGTGTGTGTACTGTGAAATGTATTGCCTGCTCTCTTGTATTGCTGAGGTTTGCTACCAACTAGGTGGGTTTGGCTCTGGTGCTGGTCTAGTGCCCTCTGTTGGTAGCAACAGCAATATGCACTACCTGAATTGCAAGACTGGTTCATTTGCATATTCGGGTAGATTTGCATATTGCTAATTCTGCAGGCAGGTGAGATATTTACTGTTAAATATTGTCTTTTCTGGTGTTTGTGTTTAGCTGTTATTTTCCGCTCTCTCATTTACTGTTCCCATACAAATTTTATTTTGTTTTTTTCAGGACAAAAGGGGCTTTCTTTACATACCATTATTTATATAATCTCATGTATTTTAATTTTAAAAAAATAAAAAAATATGATGAAAAATTGAAAAAAATACATGTTTTTTGACTTTTACTTGAAAAATCTTTTACTCATCTACAAAAGTGAATGAAAAAAACAGCTAAATAGATTCAAAATTTTGTCCTGAGTTTAAAAATACCCAGTGTTTACGTGCTTTTTTGCTTTTTTTTGCAAGTTATAGGGCTATAGGTACAAGAAGGATATGGCGGTTTCAAAACAAATTTTTTTTAAATGTATCAATAGTGACATTGTAACACTATTATCTGTCATAAATCTCTGGAAAACACTCCACATGTATATATTTTTTTTAAAGTAGACAACCCAGGGTATTCGGAAGTAGGAGGAATGAGACAGCGCTAAAATAACTTATGGCAGCAACCTTAAAAAGGGAATCCCTCAAACCCTTTCTAAAACAAGATAAAGTAAAAACAATAAAAGGCTGCGCACATGAATAAAGTCCAATAAAAGGAAGAAAAGAGAAAAAGTCCAACTGGTATATTCTTACAGGTGTCTTTGATTGATGGGGTCTTCTATTTATGTGGTGGCTTCACTCGTTATGAAAAATAAAAAGAGGGAGAAGGGACATCCAATGGTGTAGTATGTAAAATTCAGGTATAGACATAAAAATAATAGTATAAAACTCACATTTACCAGAGCTAATGTCCAGCTCTGGAGTAAAGCGCGTACAGCGGTTTAATCCCCGCTTGTGGGATGTAAGCAGGTTCTTTTCCGTGAATGGTATCCAATTAAAATAAGAGCAGACCCACTGCTCTTTGGTGATAGCTTGGGTGGATTGATCCCCACCTACGGATTTCTTTGGGTACAGGAAACTTCCAGGAATTTTTAGGTTTGTTTTAAAACCAATAAAATAATAAAATTAACAGTAAAAAGGCCAGGGTAAAAAAGAAAGATATGTGTCTATAAAAAAGATAATTGGCACAAGCAAATGACCAAAAATACTTTAATATATAAAAAACACAATATTCAAATATCCATAACGCGTTTCGTCAAGAAAGACTTTATCAAATGGAACAACATTTACTACCTGGCACATAAGGGTTATATAAGACACAAATAATTTGAATTTTGGCACCAAAAATTAGAGCAACCAATCAAAACACACAAATAATAAGCAGGCTCAAAACTTTAAAATGAATATACTATACAACATACTAAAGTGTCCTGACTTATTTAAAATCTATTAAGAATAAAAACGAGGGGGGGGAAAGTATAAAAATTAGAGATTTAAAACGGTCACGTGATTTTTGGCACTTCCGCGTACCGGAAGTGCCGAACGGCAGCATGGGGTATGTAGTTTATGGCCGCAAGTGGCGGCCGAGGGACCAAAAAAGGAGGGGAATGAGGGTATGAGCTGTAAGGGGTTGGGAGTGAGAACAGGGGGGGGAGAATTTTAAAAAAGGTCAGTTTAATTTTCGGCACTTCCGCGTACCGGAAGTGCCGAACGGCAACATGGGATATGTAGTATATGGCCGCAAATGGCGGCCAAGAGACCAAAAAAGGAGGGGAATAGGAATATAAGCTATTAAGGGTACGGGCATATTGGGAAGGTATGAGAACAGCCATATTGAGAATGGCAAAATAGAGGATACACTTGTTAATAGGAAAAGTGTATTAAAATGAATAAACCAATTTAAAAAATAAAAGGAGACAGATATTAAAAATTACTAACAATAAAAATGGTATAAAAGTGACAATGTTGACAATATTAGATAAAACAGCAGAATTAAAACAAATTAAAGGCATATACACAAATATTCATAAAAGAGATTTCATAAAAAATTATGTAAATCGAAATCTGCATTTAGACCATGGGGTATAAGGGTCTTAAGGTTATACACCCACTCCATTTCAATTTTTCCAAGTTCCTTTTTTATATCTCCTCCACGCCATGAGGTAGAACATTTTTTTATACCAATACATTTTAATAAACGAGGATCTTTATTGTGCTTGATAAAATGTTTGGATACTGTATGATTTAGGTATCCATTTCTAATATTTATGCAATGTTCGCTCAGTCTTATCTTTAGGCACCTTGTGGTCATCCCCACATATTGGAGGCCACATGGGCACTCGAGCAGATAAATAACATTTTTGGTATGGCAGCTTATAAAATCATAAATATCATACACTTTTTTGGTTTGATTTGACATAAATTTTGTAGTTTTTGATGGAATAACACGGTCCACAGTTTTACATACGATGCATTGGTTGCATCTAAAAAAACCTTTTGTCTGAGGAAAGAATGATACATTTTTTAAAGGAGATTTTTTGTAAAATTTCTAGTTAAAATAGATTTAAAATTCGGTGCTCCTCTAAAAACAATGTTTGGATGAGTAGGTATAATGGAATTAAGTATCTCATCATGTTTGAGTATGTGCCAATGTTTTCTTATTATTTTTTTGACATTGTTGCTTTTGTTATTAAAATTAAAAATAACTGGAAGTGATACAGTTTCATTATTTTCTTTATTTTTATATATCAAAAGTTCTTTTCGTTCTTTTTGTTTGACTATATTAATTGTGGTATTCAGATCCGGTTCTGAATAATTTTTTTCAATAAATTTATTTTTTTAAAACTCTGCTTGTTCATTAAAATCTGTGAGTTCTGAGCAATTTCTGCGAAGGCGTAAAAACTGACTTTTTGGGGCGCTTTCTAGCCATGGCTTATAGTGACAACTAGATCTATCTATGGCCGTGTTTACACATACTTTTTTGAAAAAAGTTTTTGTTTGGAGTTGTCCGTTGTTGATAAAAATATTCAAGTCTAAAAAGTTAATGGATTGTTTACTGAATTCGTATGTGAGAATAATGCCCCTATTATTAGTATTTAGATAATTGATAAAATCAATAAGATGTTTTTCAGGTCCATTCCAAATAAAAAAAAGGTCATCAATATATCTAAAATAGGAGACTAGGTTTGTCCGCCAGGTATGATCACCCCATATGGCTTCATTTTCCCAGTTGGCCATAAACAGGTTAGCGTAACTGGGGGCAAACCTAGTCCCCATAGCAGTGCCTCTTCTTTGTAAATAAAAAGAGTTTAAAAACCAGAAATAATTGTTATTTAAAATAATGTTGATACCCTCTATTATAAAATCTATTTGAGTGTCGGAAATCCTAGCTTCTTGGGTTAAAATTTCTTTTATAGCGTTACAACCAATATCATGGGGGATAATGGTGTAAAGGGACTGGACATCACATGTGACTAATATAAAATTATTTTTCCAGGTAAAATCATTTAAAAATTTTAAAAGTGACATGGAGTCTTTTAAGTATGATTTCATAAGTTTAACCGAAGGTTGGAGAAGGGTATCTATATATTGGGAAAGGTTACTTAAAAGTGAGCCTATCCCTGAAACAATAGGTCTTCCTGGAGGGTGTTGTTCATTTTTATGAATTTTAGGAAGAAAATAAATAACAGGGGTAATTGGATGTTTTTTGTTTAAAAAATTATATTCATGTTTGTTTAAAAATTTTTGGTCTAGACCCTTATTTAAAAAATTAGATAAAATGGTTTGAATATTTTTGATTGGATCAGTTAGAAGTTGTTCGTATACATTACCATCTTTTAATTGTCTATGGGCTTCATCTACATACATTTTACTAGATTGAATGACTACTCCTCCCCCCTTATCAGCTGGTTTAATGACAATGTCTCGATCTTTTTGTAATTCTTTGATTGCCTGTCTTTCACTATTCGTAAGGTTATTGGGGTCATATTTTTTGTATTTGATTTTCTCTAAATCTTTAAGAACAAGTTTCTCAAATAAAATCAAAGGAGCTGATTTAAAATGGGATGGATAAAATTTAGATTTTTCTCTCAGGTGTGTATTCAGAAAAGGACTATTTCCTGTTTCTGAGGGGAGAGGAAAAATAGGAGGGTACGGTACGCGGAAGTGCCGAAAATCACGTGACCGTTTTAAATCTCTAATTTTTATACTTTCCCCCTCTCGTTTTTATTCTTAATAGATTTTAAATAAGTCAGGACACTTTAGTATGTTGTATAGTATATTCATTTTAAAGTTTTGAGCCTGCTTATTATTTGTGTGTTTTGATTGGTTGTTTTATTTTTTGGCTCCAAAATTCAAATTATTTGTGTCTTATATAACCCTTATGTGCCAGGTAGTAAATGTTATTCCATTTGATAAAGTCTTTCTTGACGAAACGTGTTATGGATATTTGAATATTGTGTTTTTTATATATTAAAGTATTTTTGGTCATTTGCTTGTGCCAATTATCTTTTTTATAGACACATATCTTTCTTTTTTACCCTGGCCTTTATACTGTTAATTTTATTATTTTATTGGTTTTAAAACAAACCTAAAAATTCCTGGAAGTTTCCTGTACCCAAAGAAATCCGTAGGTGGGGATCAATCCACCCAAGCTATCACCAAAGAGCAGTGGGTCTGCTCTTATTTTAATTGGATACCATTCACGGAAAAGAACCTGCTTACATCCCACAAGCGGGGATTAAACCGCTGTACGCGCTTTACTCCAGAGCTGGACATTAGCTCTGGTAAATGTGAGTTTTATACTATTATTTTTATGTCTATACCTGAATTTTACATACTACACCATTGGATGTCCCTTCTCCCTCTTTTTATTTTTCATAACGAGTGAAGCCACCACATAAATAGAAGACCCCATCAATCAAAGACACCTGTAAGAATATACCAGTTGGACTTTTTCTCTTTTCTTCCTTTTATTGGACTTTATTCATGTGCGCAGCCTTTTATTGTTTTTACTTTAACCCAGGGTATTCATCTAAGGATATTTTGACACTTTCTATGCAGCCATTTTACCACAAGTCTTTGCCAAACTTTGCATAGATAGTTGTTTTTTTTGTTTTTTTTCACATACATTGCAATTCAGGTATAAACTTACAGATCCTGTTATGTCTTGCTGCCAAACAACACGCCAATATGTGTTCAGCAACATCTCCTGAGTACAGTGATACCACCCATGCATAGGCTTGTCGGATTGTTTGGGGGCTAAAAGGCCACATTTGGCAGGTGCGCATATCCATTTTTCAACTTGGAATTTTGACATGTAGTCAACCTGCGCACATGTCCTATTTGGGACATTTGTAAGGCCGGCCAATGTATTTTACCCCCACCAAACCATATATTTTTGGAAAGTAGACACCCTAGGGTATTTCAAATGGTGGTTTTTTAACACTTTCCATGCACTAATTCTACCACCAGACATTGTCAAACATTTAGGTAGTCATTTTTTGTGTGTTTTTTTTCACACACATTGTACTTTAGGCATGAATTAACAAATCGTGTTATGTGTCACTGCCAAACAACACGCCAATATGTGTTCAGCAACATCTCCTGAGTACAGTGATACCACCCATGCATAGGCTTGTCGGATTGTTTGGGGGCTAAAAGGCCACATTTGGCAGGTGCGCATATCCATTTTTCAACTTGGAATTTTGACATGTAGTCAACCTGCGCACATGTCCTATTTGGGACATTTGTAAGGCCGGCCAATGTATTTTACCCCCACCAAACCATGTATTTTTGGAAAGTAGACACCCTAGGGTATTTCAAATGGTGGTTTTTTTAACACTTTCCATGCACTAATTCTACCACCAGACATTGTCAAACATTTAGGTAGTCATTTTTTGTGTGTTTTTTTTCACACACATTGTAATTTAGGCATGAATTAACAAATCGTGTTATGTGTCACTGCCAAACAACACGCCAATATGTGTTCAGCAATATCTCCTGAGTACAGTGATACCACCCATGCATAGGCTTGTCGGATTGTTTGGGGGCTAAAAGGCCACATTTGGCAGGTGCGCATATCCATTTTTCAACTTGGAATTTTGACATGTAGTCAACCTGCGCACATGTCCTATTTGGGACATTTGTAAGGCCGGCCAATGTATTTTACCCCCACCAAACCATATATTTTTGGAAAGTAGACACCCTAGGGTATTTCAAATGGTGGTTTTTTAACACTTTCCATGCACTAATTCTACCACCAGACATTGTCAAACATTTAGGTAGTCATTTTTTGTGTGTTTTTTTTCACACACATTGTACTTTAGGCATGAATTAACAAATCGTGTTATGTGTCACTGCCAAACAACACGCCAATATGTGTTCAGCAACATCTCCTGAGTACAGTGATACCACCCATGCATAGGCTTGTCGGATTGTTTGGGGGCTAAAAGGCCACATTTGGCAGGTGCGCATATCCATTTTTCAACTTGGAATTTTGACATGTAGTCAACCTGCGCACATGTCCTATTTGGGACATTTGTAAGGCCGGCCAATGTATTTTACCCCCACCAAACCATATATTTTTGGAAAGTAGACACCCTAGGGTATTTCAAATGGTGTTTTTTTTTAACACTTTCCATGCACTAATTCTACCACCAGACTTTGTCAAACATATAGGTAGTCATTTTTTGTGTGTGTTTTTTCACACACATTGTACTTTAGGCATGAATTAACAGATCGTGTTATGTGTCACTGCCAAACAACACCCCAATATGTGTTCAGCAACATCTCCTGAGTACAGTGATACCACCCATGCATAGGCTTGTCGGATTGTTTGGGGGCTAAAAGGCCACATTTGGCAGGTGCGCATATCCATTTTTCAACTTGGAATTTTGACATGTAGTAAACCAGCGCCCCTGTCCTATTTGGGCCAATGTATTTTACCCCCATCAAACCATATATTTTTGAAAAGTAGACAACTCAGGGTATTTTAAATGGTGGTAGTTTAATACTTTTCATGCAATAATTCTACCACCAGCCTTTGGCAAACTTTTGGGTAGTAATTTTCTTCATGTTTTTTTACACATACATTGTACTTTAGGCATGAATTAACAGATCCTGTTATGTATCACTGCCAAACAACACCCCAATATGTGTTCAGCAACATCTCCTGAGTACAGTGACATCACCCATGCATAGGTTTGTTGGGTTGTTTGGGGGCTAAAAGGCCACATTCAAGACTTGTACATATCAGTTTTTCAACTTGATATATAGGTATGCTTGGCCTATCTTCAGTTTGGCATATTTTTGCATCCCCCCGTTAATGTTAACATCATGAAAGTTTATATTTTTATAAAGTAGACATTCCAGAGTATTGTATATGAGGTGTTTTCACATCCTTCCCCCAACCATTGTGCTAAACAAATTTCAGAGAACGTGCATGGTGGTAATTTTTTTAATTCTGCTTTTTATGCACACGTCATCTGGTTTTGGCCAGCCAGTTATATGTTACTACCATAAAACTTTTTTAACCAAATGTGCAGGTATCAAATGCACCTTTAGCAGCATTCTCTAAACTAACTCCTGCAAAAAGAATCTAATTGGAGATTTGGGGGGAAGGAAACTGACTAACTAAAATTTGCTGTTTTCAAAAGAAAAAAAAACAGTGCAAAGGGGTGTCTGTCCTTTTCCTTTTTTATAACAGACCCAGCAACATTTCAGGGGATTTGTTTTTTTTTGCAGTTGGCGGTATCTTAAAAATAAAATGTCTGGACTCCTTTGGCACCGTTGTTGGAACTTGACCATCTCCATAAATTATTGTGGAAATCAGCTTGAACTAAAATTGGAGAAAGGTGGTTCTTTCTGAATTCATTTTTTTTTAAAGAGTAAAAATTAATTATGTGTTGCTACTTGCATCAGGTAGATAGCCACCTTTTTATACCAGGCTTTTGTCTTTCTTAAGATAAGATATGGCTGCATCAGCTGATCAGCCAAATCAACACCCCCCATGTGCCTGTTATAAGCCCTGATGCACACCGGTTTTGTCTGTACCCTGCCTCGGACAGTGACGTCTGACATGCCCTCGTTATGGATGGTTGTTAGCATGTGAACATCCTTCCTGTCCTTAAATTTTATTGCAAGCACTTTAGCTTTGTGCAGACCTTTACATTCACTTTTTTTTTTATTTGGCCTCTATAAAAGGTCTGGGGAAATCCTTGGCATATCTTCTCACACTGCCACAGGCCAGTATCTAGAAACCCTAAAGAGTTTGAAACAAACGGACAATGCTATAAAAATTGTCCACATAAAGGTGGTAACCCTTATTGAACAAGGGGATCAGTAAGTCAAAAACAAGTTTCCCGCTTGTCCCCAGAGAGTCAGTACAGCCAGGAGGGTCCAGTTGACCATCTTTCCCCTCATATATACGAAAGGCAAATGTATAGCCACTTTCGCTCTCGCACAGTTTGTAGAATTTTACGCCATACCTAAAGCGCTTTGAGAGGATGTATTGTTTGAATCCTAATCTCCCTTTATATTTCATTAACGATTCATCAATAGATACATTTTTTTGAGGAGTATAAACTTCAGTAAATTTGTGCTGAAGATGGTCTACCAGTGGGTGTATTTTATGAAGCCTATCATATTGGGTGTGATCTCTGCGGTGACAGAGGGTATTGTCATTGAAATGTAAGTATCTCAGCAGCAGCTCAAATCTTGTTCTAGACATGGTTTGAGAGTACACTCGACTAGAACAGATTGGGTTGGTGCTCCAGTAAGAGCAAATTGATGGCTTCTTTATAATCCCCATGAGAATTGTAAGAGCCCAGAATTTTTAAGTTCAGCGACATCTGTGGGATGCCAAGCACACTCCTCCCTGACTGCATAGCTATCTGGATTGGTATCAATAAATTGGGTAGCATATAAATTAGTCTGGGGAG
Organism: Pelobates cultripes; assembly: GCA_933207985.1. Taxonomy (NCBI): domain Eukaryota; kingdom Metazoa; phylum Chordata; class Amphibia; order Anura; family Pelobatidae; genus Pelobates; species Pelobates cultripes. Next base: position 132,105,645 of record OW240920.1, read on the forward strand.
CAATCTCCTCCCACATGGTATCCCCTAAAAATAGCTCCATATATTGCATAGGGAGAAGTCATCCACATTGACATTAATGCCTGTGTTGGCACTAAAAGGGGTGATTTGGGGCTCAGCTAACTGTGGAGAAACCTGTTCCTCCTCCACATTCGGCGTAGCAGAGAAAGCACAGCTTCTTTTTGCAGCCAGCTCACACACAGATGACATGTCAGAAAACTGACCTGGGTCAAAATCGGACGCAGTGTCAGTGGCGTCAGAGTCTGGCTAACACAGAGTTACTAACACACAATTTTTTTTTTATTTTATACTAAAAACAGACTAAAACTGATAAAAACAGACTAAATGAGACTAAAACTTCTGTTAGCAGCAATCTGTAAACTAACTCCTGCAAAAAGAATCTAACTGGAGATTTGGGGGAAGGATACTGACTAACAGAAATTTGCTGCTTTCAAAATAAACAAAAAAAATAAATCAGGAACAAGTATTATAAAAATGTATTTTCTGTGTGGTAGACCTTAAAACATTCTCCAATACACAGTCCAGGTTTTGTATGGCAATCGGGACAGTGAAAAGGGGTGTCTGTCCTTTTCCCTTTTTTATAACAGACCCGGCAACGTTTCTGGGGGTTTCTTTTTTTTGGTGTTGGCGGTATCTTAAAAATAAAATGTCTAGACGACTCTTGCACTGTCGTTGGAACTTGACCATCTCCATAAATTATTGTGGAAATCAGCTTGAGCTGAAATTGGAGATAGGTGGTTCTTCCTGGATTCATTTTTAAAAAAAGTAAAAATGAATTATGTGTTGCTACTTGCAACAGGTAGATAGCCACCTTTTTATACCAGGCTTTTGTCTTTCTTAAGATAAGATAAGGCTGCATCAGCTGATCAGCCAAATCAACACCCCCCATGTGCCTGTTATAAGCCCTGATGCACACCGGTTTTGTCTGTACCCTGCCTCGGACAGTGACGTCTGACATGCCCTCGTTATGGATGGTTGTTATCATGTGAACATCCTTCCTGTCCTTAAATTTTAGCGCAAGCAGTTCAGCCTTGCGCAGAGCTTTGCATTCCCCTTTTTTTAATTTGGCCTCTATGAGAGGTCTGGGAAAATCCTTGGCATTTCTTCTTACAGTGCCGCAGGCCAGTGTCTGTAAACTATAAAGAATTTTAAACAAGTGGACACTGCTGTAAAAATTGTCCACATAAAGGTGGTAACCCTTATTGAACAAAGGGTTCAGTAGGTCCCAAACAAGTTTCCCAGTTGTCCCCAGAGAGTCAGGACAGCCAGGAGGGTTCAGTTGAGCATCTTTCCCCTCGTATACACGGAAGGCAAATGTGTAGCCACTTTCGCTCTCGCAAAGTTTGTACACTTTAATGCCATACCTAGACCGCTTTGAGGGGATATATTGTTTGAACCCTAATCTCCCTTTGTATTTCATAAGGGATTCATCGATGGATAAAGTTTGTTGGGGAGTATAAACTTCAGAAAATCTGTTCTGAAGATGGTCTACCAGTGGGCGTATTTTATAAAGCCTATCATATTGGGGGTGATCTCTGGGGTGACAGAGCGTATTGTCGTTAAAATGTAAGTATCTGAGCAGCAGCTCATATCTTGGTCTAGGCATTGTTTGGGAGAATATAGGAGTCGAACAAATTGGGTTGGTGCTCCAGTAAGACCGGATTGATGGCTTTTTTATTATCCCCATGAGCATGGTAAGAGCCCAGAATGTTTTAAGTTCAGGGACATCTGTGGGATGCCAAGCATGCTCCCTGACTGTATAGCTACCTGGATTGGTCTCAATAAATTGGCTAGCGTATAAATTAGTCTGGGAAGCAATCTCCTCCCAGATGGTATCCCCTAAAAATAACTCCATATATTGTATAGGGGAGAAGTCAACCACATTCACATTAATGCCTGCGTTGGCACTAAAAGGGGGGATGTTGGGCTCAGCTAACTGTGGAGGTACCCAGTCCTCCTCCACATTCAGCGTAGCAGGGGAAGCACAGCTTCTTTTAGCAGCTGGCTCACTCACAGATGACATGTCACTAGACGTGCCGCTAAACTGACCTGGGTCAAAATCGGACGCAGTGTCAGTGGCGTCAGAGTCTGACGCCAAGAAGGCATATGCCTCCTCCAAGCTGTACATGCGCTGCATGTTTCACACCAACAGACTAAACTAACAAAATACTAAACACAATATTTTTTTTTATTTTTTTTTTTAAAACACTAAAACAGACTAAAACAGACTAAAACAGTAATCCCTAAACTAACTCCTGTTAGAAGAATCTAATGGAGATTTGGGGGAAGGAAACTGACTGACTACGACAGGCTATGACAGACTATGACAGACTACGACAGACTACGACAGACTAAAACAGACTAAAACAGACTAAAACAGACTAAAACAGACTACGACAGTCTAAGACAGTCTAAGACAGTCTAAGACACAGATTTTTTAAAATAAAGTTAACCCTTAAGGGCAAAAAAAAAAATACAGACAGTAAAAATGCACTGTCTGTAACAGATCTGGCAGGGAAGGGGTTAAAATAGGATTTTTATTAACTGAAGATACTTTTTAATTTTCACAGGAACAGCTGCTGCAACAAACTATCAGGATCTCTGTCTCTCTCCTCTCACAAAACGCTACAGAGAGGAGAGAGGCAGAGATCAGTGTCAAAGTGAGTGTTTGTAACACCCACTTTGACACCAGCCAATTGTGAGCGATCGCGGATCGCTCACATGCCGCAATTGGCTGTTACTATCTGCCTGGGATGCCGGGCAGATAGTAACAACGGGATTTCAGCGGAAGCGATCTCTGATCGCTCCCGCCGCCCGTTTTCCGTTAGGACGGTTCAGGACCGTCCTCGGTCGGCAACGCAAAAATGCCGAGGACGGTCCTGAACCGTCATGCGTCCTTAAGGGGTTAAAAATGTGCCATTGTGTTGTGATAAGTCACTGTGTGTTTCTTGATATGGTTTGACTGTTTGTGATTTTATTGAGGTTTCACAACAATGTTATTGTGGTGACTGTATTGGCTGGTCCCAAAGGAATAAAGGTTTTGACAGTTCTTCTTGATCCCTCTAAACGTAGCCTTGTCTCGTTATTGGAGGGAGCTGTTATAATCACACTGGGGATTGCTATGCTCTGCATGCTCCCCTGAGCTTGAGTTACTTAGCTCTTTTAAGAGCTTGTTCCTGACACGCTCTCCTTGGAGGAGGGGTCTTCACCACACAGTCCTGGATGCTGGAGGTTCGTACAGGGTGGAAGGAAGAGTTCTTTCCCACACAGTCCTGGAGGACAGAAGCTGATCCAGGGTGGAAGGAAGACGGCGAGACTCCAGTCAAGATACGGCGGTTGCGGAGTCTGCGGTGGTTGTGGTGTCTGCTGCAGTGCTTGGAGTCCTCAGGAAGTGCTAGGAGCATCCGTCAACGGAGGGTACTCAGTCGGAGTACAAGGAGCTCCGTTACAACTTGCTTAGTCTCTTTCTGCCCAATCTTATAGATCGGTCTATCTTGCTCACTCTGTTTTTTTTATAATTACTAAATGCTAACTTTTAGACATGTGGATTCGATTTTGTCCAAACATTCGGGTTTTTTCGTATTTGTTTACTAATAAACACCCCAGGACGGAGAAATAACAGTACGCATGTGTAACGGACCGTTTTGCCCAAAAGAGGTTAAAAACTGTTTAGGCGATATTCCCCTTTTTCAGCTGCACCGACAGCTACTGCAAGCACCAATCTCCTGAACTGCAAACCCACAAATTCACCAACTCCCGAACTGCATACCAAGGGAATTCTCAAAACTCCCAAACTGGAGACACACGAATAGCTGCTAGCAGACGAACAGGAAAAGCCCCCAAGCGGCTTACACTCCTGGCAATCAGTCTCTAACAGCATACAGTAAATCCTAGCCCAATAATGAGACGACACTTCACTTTGAGGGTTAAGCAGGAACTCTCTGTAATGGCCACATTTTATGCAAGTCCCCATGCAAGGGGACATCCCACAGGGTGGGACACAGTACAGCCAATCGTTACAGGGGAACCGTAAAACACACCCACAATTACATCACAATCCCTCCTCTCTGTCCAGGAGATAATTGTGAAGTAATCAAATTATCTCCAAAGACAGAGGCAAGACTCCATTAACCACATGGCAGACAAAGGACAATAAAAGACATAAAATTACATACAGTTACATTTATTCCATAAAACATGGACATTCTATATATCCCCAGATAGCTTAGATCTGAGCGCACATTACTACCGAATGGCGCTCAGATCACATACATACAGTTCAATCGCCATGGAGCCAAAGTCTTTCATACAGTCTTTCAGTATACGGCTGGGCTCCATGGCATAGTTATCTAGGGTAGCATGGCTTTAACAGTCCGCAGAAAGGCACGAATAAACCTTTCTGCCGGTAAAATAAAAGTTTAAAATGCAGGACCATAGTCTAAAGGGAGCAGGAGAGCAACCAGGCTTCTCCAGTGTACAGTGGCGAGGTTGGTTTCGCCACACTTCTCCCCTTTACCAATCAGACTAATAGGGTATCTGACCTCATGCCGGTCAGTGCCCTTGTTAGTCCAGCAGCCCACCCACAAAACACAATCAGTAATACAGCCCACCCACAAGAACTGGTTACTACACCTGGGTAGAGGAGAACGTTGTCCATGTCCAGGCGCCTCACCATGGCTGTGCGGGTGACTGGTAAGCAGACTGGGTGGGTTGCTGAGTGGGCAGAGACCAGCGGTACTCTGTCCTGATGCCAGCACTACCACGGAAGTAGTATGGTTGGAGCCTGGTTGCTGGAGGGGGAGACCAACTGTCTCCCCTTTGGCTAAACAGCCCTGTCGCTGGGGGCCAGAACCGACCTTCCCTACCCCCTGTGCTGTAAGTGCAGAGACCACGGTCCCATCTGCACGGTTCTGGGGCTTCTCATCTCCCGTTGGTGGACTAGGCCGCCGCTGGGAAGTATTCTCCCCTCCTGGTAGCATACTCTGCCGCTGGGGAGCCGGACCGGCTGTCCGTACTCCCTGTAGCTTGGGCGCAGAGACCACAGTCCCATCTGCGCTGGTGGGGAGCTTAATGTCTCTCCTTGGTGGGCTACGCTGCTGCTGTGGAGAGGCAAGGACAGAGGCAAGACTCCCTTACCCACTTTTTGTCGCTGGGGAGAGGGAATGACAAGCTCCTCTCCCATACATACTTTCAGCCGCTGGGGAGAGGGGGTAACAAGCTCCTCTCCCTGACACTCTCTCTGCTGTTGGAGGGGGAGACCAACTGTCTCCCCTTTTAATATATTGTCCTGCTGCTGGGGCGCGAGACCGACTGTCTCTGCTTCCTGCAGGACACACTGCCGCTGGGGAGGAAGGATGGCACCTTCAGCTCCCTGGGACCAGGGCCGGACTGGGAGAAAAATTCGGCCCGGGCATTTTTTTAACACAGCGGCCCACTAAAAAGGGGGCGGGGCAGAGGAGGTGTGTTTTGTCATCACCAATGACAAACACGCCCTTCTCTCAAAGTGAGCATGTTGGTTCAATGCTCTTCCAGGGCAGACCATGCGCAGAGCTCTGCTGAAGAGTTCTAGCATGAGAAAAAAGTCCTGTATTTGTTCTGCACAGTGCAAGCAAAATTAATAACATGCTTGCACTGTGTTTCCTTGCAACTTGTCTCTGGTGTCTTTATAAATGGATACCAGGAGACAAATGGCCATGAAAGAGTATTGTGCATGTGTTTGGAGCCTGCTTGTGGTATTGCGTGTGTGTAGAGTGAGCTGGTCGTGGTGTGGTATTGTGTAATAAGGTCGGTTTTAGTCGTGTTGTGTTTGTGTTGTAATGTGATGCATATGTGGCTCAGGGACCCCCTCCCGCCCGGCTCTGGAAAGGGGTTAAAACTTACCTTTTTCCAGCGCCGTGTGGGGAGCTCTCCTCCTCCGATGCGCACGCGCGGCAAGAGCTGCGCGCGCATTCAGCCAGTCGCATAAGAAAGCATTTATAATGCTTTCCTATGGACGCTTGCGTGCTCTCACTGTGATTTTCACAGTGAAAAGCACGCAAGCGCCTCTAGCGGCTGTCAATGAGACAGCTGCTAGAGGCTTTGGGGGAAGGCTTAACCTATTGATAAACATAGCAGTTTCTCTGAAACTGCTATGTTTATAAAACAATGGGTTAACCCTAGAAGGACCTGGCACCAAGACCCCTTCATTAAGCTGAAGTGGTCTGGGTGGCTAGAGTGGTCCTTTAAGAGTGTAGTGTGTGTGTGTGTGTGTGTGTGTGTATGTATATATATATATGTATGTATATATATATATATATATATATATAATATATATTTTGGAAGTATTGTGTATGTGTGTGGTGCAGTGTGTTGGGGGGGTTCTGTGTGTATGTGAGGGGTGCAGTATGTGTGTGTGTGAGGGTGCGGTGTATGTGTGTGTGTGAGGGTGCGGTGTGTGTGTGATGTGTGTGAGTGCCGTGTGTGAGTGATGGGTGTGAGAGTGCTGTGTGAGATGGGTGTGAGAGAGTGCTGTGTGAGAGTGCTCTGTGAGAGAGTGCTGTGAGTGTGATGGGTGTGAGAGTGCTGTGAGAGAGTGCTGTGTGTGTGAAAGTGCTGTGTGTGATGGTGTGAGAGTGCTGTGTGAGAGAGTGCTCTGTGAGAGTGCTGTGTGTGTGTGAGAGTGCTCTGTGAGAGTGCTGTGAGTGTGATGGGTGTGAGAGAGTGCTGTGTGTGATGGGTGTGAGAGTGCTGTGTGTGATGGGTGTGAGAGTGCTGTGTGAGAGAGAGTGCTGTGTGTGTGTGAGAGTGCTGTGTGTGATGGGTGTGAGAGAGTGCTGTGTGTGATGGGTGTGAGAGTGCTGTATAAATGTTATTGTGTGTGTGTGTAGGGGGGGTAAATAAAACAAAAACAAAAAAAAACAGTCATTATGTCCCTTCTTACCTTTAGCCTGGGAGGGGGGGGACCGGCATGCTGGTGCCTGGGAGGCCGGGAGACAGTGTTCCCTGGTGGTCCTCGTGGGTGAGTGAACTCTAGCCTGTGAGGCTAGAGTTCACTCTCGCGAGATCCGGTTGTTGCCATGGCAACGCGCCGGATGTCGCGAGAGGAACCCGGCGGAGCTGCAAGTAAGAGCTCCGCCGGGTCCTCTCTCCAGCCTGGCTGGCTGTCTCCCTCTCCCCGCCGGCGGCCGCATGTGGGCCGTTCAGGGAGATCCTTGATCTCCCCACCGGCCCGTCGTGGCACAAAGCGGGGCCGGCGCTAGGAGAGTGCCGGCCCTGCATAGACCGGCAGGGGAGATCCTGGGACCTCCCCTGCCGGCCTCGGCCCCACGGCCACCGCGGCCCACCGGGCATTTGCCCGCTGTGCCCGATGGCCAGTCCGGGCCTGCCTGGGACACACACTGCTGCTGGGGAGGAAGGACAGCACCTTCATCTCCCTGTAACTCACTCTGCTGCTGGGGAGGAAGAACGACACCTTCATCTCCCTGTAACTCACTGAACTGCTGGGGAGGGGGACCAACTGTCTCCTCTCCTAAGGACACACACTGCCGCTGGGGAGGAAGGACGGCACCTTCAGCTCCCTGGGATACATACTGCCGCTTGGGAGGAAGGACGGCACCGTCATCAGCTCCCTGTGACACACACTGCCGCTGGGGAGGAAGGACGACACCTTCATCTCCCTGTAACTCACTGAACTGCTGGGGAGGGGGACCAACTGTCTCCTCTCCTAAGGACACACACTGCCGCTGGGGAGGAAGGACGGCACCTTCAGCTCCCTGGGATACATACTGCCGCTTGGGAGGAAGGACGGCACCTTCATCAGCTCCCTGTGACACACACTGCCGCTGGGGAGGAAGGACGACACCTTCATCTCCCTGTAACTCGCTGAACTGCTGGGGAGGGGGACCAACTGTCTCCTCTCCTAAGGACACACACTGCCGCTGGGGAGGAAGGACGGCACCTTCATCAGCTCCCTGTGACACACACTGCCGCTGGGGAGGAAGGACGGCACCTTCATCAGCTCCCTGTGACACACACTGCCGCTGGGGAGGAAGGACGACACCTTCAGCTCCCTGGGACACACACTGCCGCTGGGGAGGAAGGACGGCACCTTCAGCTCCCTGGGACACACCCTGCCGCTGGGGAGGAAGGATGACACCTTCAGCTCCCTGGGACACACACTGCCGCTGTGGAGGAAGGACAACACGCTTCTCTCTCTGTAACTTGCTCGGCCACTGGGGTCTCTCCCAACCTGCCAACTCACGTGTCTGCCCTGCTCCGACCTGCAGGTACTCTTCTACCTGTCTCCTCACGAACTGCACGTATTTCTCCAGGGGGTTGGGTCCAAAGAAAGCCAGCCGCATGGTAAACTCTCTGTCATACTGCTCCTGAGTGTAGCTGGGTGCCATGCTTGGACGGCTGAAGTTGGTTCTTTTGTACATAGGGTCGCTGTACGGGTACTGGCGTTGCCCTCAATTTGTAATCCAGGAACTGGTGTTGTATTATAGCTGTCCTTCTGGGCTGTGGAAATGATCCCGTCGCTTGCCACCAATTGTAACGGACCGTTTTGCCCAAAAGAGGTTAAAAACCGTTTAGGCGATATTCCCTATTTTCAGCTGCACCGACAGCTACTGCAAGCACCAATCTCCTGAACTGCAAACCCACAAATTCACCAACTCCCGAACTGCATACCAAGGGAATTCTCAAAACTCCCGAACTGGAGACACATGAATAGCTGCTAGCAGACGAACAGGAAAAGCCCCCAAGCGGCTTACACTCCTGGCAATCAGTCTCTAACAGCATACAGTAAATCCTCCACCAATAATGAGACGACATTTCACTTTGAGGGTTAAGCAGGAACTCTCTGTAATGGCCACACACTGGCTTTTATGCAAGTCCCCATGCAAGGGGACATCCCACAGGGTGGGACACAGTACAACCAATCGTTACCGGGGAACCGTAAAACACACCCACAATTACATCACAATCCCTCCTCTCTGTCCAGGAGATAATTGTGAAGTAATCAAATTATCTCCAAGGACAGAGGCAAGACTCCATTAACCACATGGCAGACAAAGGACAATAAAAGTCATAAAATTACATACAGTTACATTTATTCCATAAAACATGGACATTCTATATATCCCCAGATAGCTTAGATCTGAGCGCACATTACTACCGAATGGCGCTCAGATCACATACATACAGTTCAATCGCCATGGAGCCAAAGTCTTTCATACAGTCTTTCAGTATACGGCTGGGCTCCATGCAGGGCCGGTGCAAGGATTTTTGCCGCCCTAGGCAAAAGTAAAGTTTGCCGCCCCCCCAAATGACATCACAATGCCCCATGTTAACTAACGCAAGTGCTGCAGTGCCGCCGTGTTTACATTAAAAGGCCTGCAAGGACAGGCTATAGACACCAGAACCACTACATTAAGCTGCAGTGGTTCTGGGGACTATAGTGTTTCTCTAATGTGAGGTAAATTAGAGATTAGTGCCACGAATAATATATTAGATTGCCTACTTACAACCAGATGAGGATGGTGATGGGCTCTAGCTGCAGTCTGGCTCCACTCGTCTGGTGTAGAACAGGCTCTCTGGAGGCTGTTTGTGTTCTGGGAGAACGATAAGCAGCTCCATTTTTTTAAGGCCCTTTACACAGCTCAAGGTCTGGGCCCCAGGGTCCACCTTCATGTTCCACCAATTAGTTTGTTCACAGGAGTAGGGGATGTCCTGATATGTGTGTAAGGAATGCATTGTGTGAATCTGTGTTTGTATGTGTAAGGGCTGCAATGTGTGTTTCTATGTATGTACGGGATGCAGTGTGTGCGTCTGTAAGGGGTGCATTGAGTGTGTGTAAGGCGTGCATTGAGTGTGTGTAAGGAATGCATTGTGTGTTTCTGTGTGTGTAAGGGATGCATTGTGTGTAAGGGTTGAATTGCTTGTGTGTGTGTGTGTCTGTGTGTGTAAGGCATTGTGTGTTTTTCTGTGTGCAAGGGGTGCATTGTGTGTGTGTGATGGATGTCAATCTCTCCCCCCTCCCTTGTCACTCTCTTCTCCCCCTCTCCCTCCCTCGTCACTCTCTTCTCTCCCCCCCTTGTCTCTCTCTTCTCCCCCCTCTTGTCCCTCTCTTCTCCCCCCTCCCTTGTCACTCTCTTCTCCCCTGCGTGTCCCTCTCTTCTCCCCCTCCCTTGTCACTCTCGTCTCCCCCGTTGTAACTCTCTTCTCCCCTCCCCACTCTCATTCCCCCTCCTAACCCTGTCAATTCCCCTCCCTGTCAATTTCTTCCCCCCCACCTTGTCAATTTATTTTCCCCCCTTTCAATTTATTCCCCCCACCCTGCCTGTCCATTTATTCCCCCACCCTGCCTGTCCATTTATCCCCCCTCCTGTCCATTTTATTCCCCCTCCTGTCCATTTATTCCCCCTCCCTGTCCATTTATTCCCCCCCTGTCCATTTATTCCCCCGTCCATTTATTCTCCCCTCCTGTCCATGTATTTCCCCCCCCCTCCTGTCCATTTTATTCCCCGTCCATTTATTCCCCCCCTCCTGTCCATATACTTCCCCCTCCTGACCATTTATTTCCCCCTCCTGTCCATTTATTCCCCTGTCCATTTATTCCCCCCTCCCTGTCCATTCCCCCTGTATTTCCCCTCCTGTCCATTTATTTCCCCCTCCTGTCATGTATTTCCCCTCCTGTCCATTTATTCCCCCCCCTCCCTGTCCATTTATGGGCCACTGATGCAAATCACATAACAAGAACTGCCAAAAGGGGCAAACATACCCAAAAAGGGGACATGTCTGTGTCCCTATGTCTCCCAGTCCCTTAGTATCTGTGTCCCCATGTCTCCCAGTGTCCCCATTTCACTAGGACACCCAAAAAGGGGACATGTCTGTGTCCCTATGTCTCCCAGTCCCTTAGTATCTGTGTCCCCATGTCTCCCAGTGTCCCCATTTCACTAGGACACTAGGGAGTGTTATCCCCCCCCCCCCCCTGTCCATTTATTCCCCCTCCCATTTATTCCCCCTCCTGTCCATTTATTCCCACCTCCCCTCCCCCATTATTCCCCCCCTCCTGTCCATTTATTCCCCGTCCATTTATTCCCCTGTCCATTTATTTCCCCGTCCATTTATCCCCCCTCCTGTCCATTTATCCCGCCCCTCCCTGTCCATTTATTCCTCCCCGTCCATTTATTTCCCCCTGTCCATTTAAACAAGAGCCCCAAAAAAGCTTCTTGGGAAAGCAGATGAGATCTGCAGGGAAGTAGGGGTGATATCAGAGGCTGTTATGTCTGTGTATGTGGCTCTTAAGAATATTTTTACAACCCAGTATAGTTCTACATTAATTCTGTACTTTGTTTTTCCAGGCTGTCAGGAACAGGAGCAGTACGGGTGCAAGAAGGCCTGTGAAGAAGAGGCAACGTGAGATATATTAAATTTTTCAACGGGTATGTGATAAGTTTTTCTAATTATAAAATTGTTATTTTCTATATGTGGATCACAAGATTTCAACAAATCTTCATTCTCAGTGGTTGTGCTTTTGCACACTAACAGGGGTATTCACAATAGTGAGAATTCAAAGTGAATTTTATATTTAGGGTCCAAGTAGCGAAATGGGGGGAAAAAAAGTCAGTTATGATTCTTATTTCTGGCCTTAAAGGGACATTATAGGCACCCAGGCTTTTTGTTCTCACTGAAGTAGTCTGGGTGCCATGCCCCCCTCATTGTAACCCTGCACCTTCTAACATTTTTGTTTTGCCGAGAGGTGCTTCCTATGAAATAGCTGAGTAAACATCAGCTTTTTCAGTGTGACATTGTGTTGCGCCAGCCTCCTAAGCATTGGATTGGCTGAAATCATCAGTCCCGATGATCTCAGTCATGGAGGCGCCTGTCACCTAAACAGTGACTTGGACACTATAGCGTTAGGAATACCCATTTATATCCCTAACACTGCAGTGTTCCTTTAAACTTAAAATTTACTTTAAATTCTCTCTTTGGGGAATAACCTTGTAATTTTCACAGCCAAAAAATCATTTTGTATTGTTCATTAAGTTGGTTTTATGTTTTACTTTAATGTGGTTAATAATGTTCTCTATGTAATTTTGATTTAGATTGAGGCCAGTGAGGCCCATGTCTTTTCTGTATTATAGTATATTATTGATCGTATTAGGATCCATAACGTTTTTACTCCTTTTACATTATGTCTGTCACTCTGCTTTGGACTAGTTATTTCTAATCTCCTATTCAGTTTGACCCAGCTTTATAGTGCAGCTCCTGTACTTCCTTCTTCGCAACATTATAGCACCCTCGTGTGGTGACACCTTGTATAGGTTTGTGCTGTGTTCTACAAAGAAATCAAGTGATTTTGGAGACCTTATTCATTCTTGCTTTCTGTCTGTCTGTCACAAGCACCACCTGATGTCCCATCCTGGCTGAATATTTGAGGCTAGATCAACGTTCAAGAGTGCCATCAACAAGTGTCCATTGAAATGTGTTCGCTTGAGAAAACTGTAACATAATACTTTGTGAATAGTAACAGTAACAGTGTGGACAGTAACACACACTGACTTACATGAAGTCCTGCAAGGAGGAGGGTTTTCATCTCAGCCGATTGTGGGGGGGGGGACAGGGAGGGAGGGAGATTTGGATACAATGGATTTGGATTGTATGTTACAACTGGAGGTATCCGGGCAATAATTGTTTCTATAATAATCATAACTAAAGGGTGAGTGCAATTGTTCTATGTTTGTGAGAGAACACTATTAGGTCTATATTTACTTATTCTTTCCTTTTAAATTTCCCAAATAAGAAATATATAATTTATTTTTTGTAAAAGTTAAATATTTTCATATTTATATAAATTTATATGGGGGGGGGAGGGGGAAGCTGTGGTCTCATTTTGAAATTCATAATTGATAAATGTTATCAAAGGGATATATATATATAGTGGAAGAATGTTAATAATCGCACTTCACTGCGGATGTCAAGCACCTTTTTGATGAAACATGTTGGGTGGAGGTGGAAAAATACACTTTATTAATATTCCTGACAATAGTTTGTGAAGGCACTCGGTGTACTGGTGAAACTCTCTCAAAACGTTAATCAGCCTTATTTCAACTTTACTGTCTAAGTGCCTTGTAAAGTGTGTGAGTGCAAAGAAGTATATTTTGATAAATTATTTTTCTATGCAGTATTTCATTATCTGCATGTTTTCATCATATTACATGTCTTTTGGCAAACACTGAAGATCTTCTGGGTTGTGGTCAGTCATCACACTGGGTGGCACGATCAATTGAAAGATGGTACCAAGGACAGGGCCTGATTAAGAGCCCAGTGGGCCTGGTGCTGACAATTATGGTGGGCCTAATTATAAAATCTTATTGACCAAAAAAACTAAAACAGTCCTACCTCAGAGGCGTCGTGTATCTGACGGAGATGGTGCTGGAGGGAAACTCATAGGATGCAGCTATGAGAAAACACATACCCTATGCTAATCTCACGCTTTCATCTTTCAAGTAGATCCATACCCATTAACAGCGAGGCCAGTAAAGCAGTTGGTCTATGGACGGGGTAAAAAGGTGGGCCACTGATGCAAATCACATAACAAGAACTGCCGAAAGGGGCAAACATACCCAAAAAGGGGACATGTCTGTGTCCCTATGTCTCCCAGTCCCTTAGTATCTGTGTCCCCATGTCTCCCAGTGTCCCCATTTCACTAGGACACTAGGGGACATTGGGACACTGGGAGACATGGGGACACTGAGATACCAGGGAACACTGGGAGACCTTGGGACACTGAGACACTGGGAGGACACTTTGATTCATAGGGGACACTGGAGACTTAATATAGACCTGGGTACATTGCGGTGTCCAAACCCAAAAATCTGCTTAAATCTATCACAGTGAGTGTGTGAGAATTTTTCTTTTATACTAGGGCACACTGAGACACTTGGGGGCACTGGGAGACTAGGGGACACTGAGAGACATGGGGCCATGTCTCCCTGTGTCGCCCAGTGTCCCCATGTTGCCCAGTGTCTCTTAGAGTCTATGTCCCCATGTCTCCCAGTGTTCCCATGTCACTAGGACACTAGTGGACATAGAGACATGGGGCTACAGACACTAGGGGACACAGATATATGGGGACACAGAGACCAGGGGACTCTGGGAGACTAGGGACACAGACAATGGGGACACTGAGACACCAGTGACACTGGATGGGAGACATGGGGACACTGAGAGACTAGGGGCCACTGGGAGACATGGGGCCACTGTGTCCCTATTGTCTCAGTGTTACCAAGTGTTCCTATGTCTCCCAGTGTCCCCAAGTCTCTCACCATCCCCATCTCTCACGGTTTCCCCTAGTGTTTGTGTCCCCAGGTCTCCCAGTACCCCCTTTTGTCTCAGTGTTCCCGAGTGTCCCTATGTCTCCCAGTGTCCCCTATTGTCTCAGTGCCCCCTAGTGTCTTGGTGTCACCCAGTGTCCTCTAGTGTATGTGTCCCCATGTCTCCCTGAAGCCTTTCCCCCCATCCCTTACTTACCTAAGCTGTTGGCTGCCCTCTGGACTCTCTGGGAAGAGCTGCTCCCCCCGAGGATCAGTGAGTATAAAGAGGCATGGAGGCAGATGCTGTAACTTCCTATCCCTGTCTCTCTCCACACACACACAGCGCCACCCACTGGTCGGTAGTATTGCCAGTATTGCATCTAATCTCAGTTTATACTGAGACTGACATTTGTATTGCCGGTATTACTGCAATACCAGCACCGGCTAGGCAGTCTCAAATACCTGATAAATATTTCTGAGAAATACCTGGCAACCCTAAAATGTTTTTTTTTTTTTTTTTAAATCAATGAGCCTATTCCGTAGGCTTGGGCCTGGAGCTGCAACTCCATCAGCCCCTATGTTAATCTGGCCCTGACCAGGAGGACTTCAGACACAATAACTACTTCACAATTACATTGACTGGTGATAGATGTGTGTGTATATATATTTATACATAAATCTCCACGAAGAAAGGTACACGCAGGCTTTTTGAAGAAAATTATTTGTCTTTATTACTAACACACGGGTTACAGCAAATCGACGATTCAGTCCATCATAGGATTTTCATTAGGATAAACCCATAGCTCCAAACAAACTTTAAATAGCAAAAAAAGTGCGTGACACTTGTAAATGTGAACTACCCTCCCCTTAGACAAAGGTAATACATGTGATCAAAGATCCAAACTAAACAGTGCGAACTGTAGATTGATGAGCTACATGTGGACCATAAAACTTCACTTAAGCACCATCAGGTGACCACTAAATAGTGTGTTACATGTGAATATGAATACAACTAAATACAATCCATGCGTCATAGTGTCTAAGACACATTAGATAAATATTAAACAAGAAAAAATGTGAAAGATATGTGAATCTTATAATTTCACCCTTGGTATAAATAAAAGTGACACTTGAATGATATATATACATGCAAGACAACAGAATATATTAGTACTAATTGCACACAATAATAAAAGCACTGTGATTCATATATCCCAGATAAAAATACAAATTAATAACACAGAGACACATTCATAATGAGATGTAGATTTCAAAATATGAGCATGTCAAACTCTGAGTTGGACACTTGCTGGTGTGATGCCTTAAATGTATTTTCAGATATAAAAGATTCATATTATATCATATGCCTATACAGAAATCAAGAAAGCTGGAAATACCAAAAAACTAATACAGATATAACGAAGTAACACTTACTGGGAATAGGTGCTCAATCATAGTGTACAGTTAGTACATGGGGACACTGAGATACCAGGGAACACTGGGAGACCTTGGGATACTGAGACACTTGGGGACACTGGGTGACTTTGAGACATGAGGGGACACTGGGAGACATGGGGCACTGAGACACTGTGACAGTAACAGTAACAGTTTTTAGTGTAGAAATCCAATATGCGTCACGTCTTTGTCTCTATCACCCCCTCGATTCAATTTAGGCACATGATCAATCCCCGTGAATTTCAAGGTGGACAGCTGGTGTCCCGCTGTTGCAAAGTGTCTAGCGACTGGAGGTGCCTCGTTATGGTTATTCAAGGCTTTTCTTATGGATGCTGTATCATCTTACCCTCAGTGTAAAAATGTTAGGAACACAAATGATCAATACTATTAAAAGCACAGTAAAACAGTTGCCTGTATTATAAATTGAGTAGTCTGGTACCAGGGATAGAGGGAGTAAAAGTACAGAAATTAAATATACAAAAATTAGGTAAATAAGATTAATAGCTCAAGAATGGACATACAGGAGGTCACCAATCTTCTCTAAAGAAATAGATATAGGTATGACATTAGTAAAAATGATGCGATATTACAGGAGCTAGTTCAATTGCAATAGTCGGGAAATTCAGTAAATAAACTGTAACTAGTTCTTCAAAGTAAATAAATATATGTAAAAAATAAACCTTTTAAAAGTTGCAAATAGTTCATATAGAGAGTCTTGTGATGGAAATAAAAAGGTCAATTATAAAATGGAAGAAATAAAATAAATTCTTATTATAGTCCAATAGTCCACAGATTGTAGCAAAGGGAATTTCCCACAATACTGTGTATATAGAGAATGCACAGGTGTGGAACCCTACTGCAAATACATTATAATTAACTGACAATCAGTAAATATAAAAATAATAATAAATAAACAAAAACACAAATCAAAAGAAAAAGAAGGCAATACAGTACCTTGGATAACTATTTGCTAAAAAATAGAAAAAAAAAACTAGTGGGGAGGTGGTGTTTGGGAGAATTTGGCAGCAATGGTCCTGTGTGGTTGAGAGTGGATACATTTTGAAGTAACATTTGTTAAGCTGCAGAGTTCAATACCATTTTTATTAGTAGATGAGGAAGAAATGTTATGGTTCATTACTGTATGATTGTTCCGTTTGTGTGTGCGTGTGGTGTGTCTTGGGCATTTAAACATTGTGTGTGTATAAAGGTGATAGTGTAACTGTTAAAGAAAGTGTGCAGATGTGGCCAAAAAAAAAATGTGGAGTTTTCTTTTTTTTGCCCTCCCGTATATTTAGCGTTTGTTTTTAACATGCTTTTATTTGCCTTACTTTTTATGTCCAGACTGCATACCAGTCTCTTCAATATGAGTGTAAACTGAGATTTTATTGATTTCTCTTGTGCCAAGTCAATTGGGTCCTTTTTGTGCAAGTGTCGAGCACACAGTCTGCACAGGTTGGAAGGACCGTTTCTCCTCGCCAGCGAAGTAGGCTGTGTGCATCCAAAGAAAATGCATGGTCATAGTGGAACCTAAATAGCACATTTACTAAACAATTCAATTTAAACAGACCGGAAGCTGCAAATGGCATGCTAGACCCTAAAAAATTTTTTTTTTAAATTAGTCATTCAGTGGAGATCTGGCACTTCCTGGCATGCAGTCTCTCCTCCACCCCATCTTCACTATTCCTATTGGCAAACAACCCAGGCTTTCTTCTGAGCATAGATGGACAGCCACTTGAACAATAACCCAACCTTATACAGACCCCTCATTTTCTTCAAGGAATTATATACAGAACCTGACCCACTACCTCATGGCATATCCTTATACATTACCTTAAAATACCAAACAATTGTCCACCACCCTGGTACTTAGGACAATTAGAAGTAGCTATAAGAATCCTTTATGCTCGATGAGTGGCACAAAATGTGTGACTTGGTGCATCATTGCTCCCTCTCCAGCAGGACCTAAGAAAATACCTTAAAAGAATAAAAAATGATTGACCCTAAACACTAAGAAGTAGGAATAACGTGGGCTAGAGGAACTTTTCTCTGTGCAAGACAGGTCTATACAGATTTGGACCCATGTGACTGACTACCACCAATTCCTGACCTTCACCAACCCACCACAACTACACTACACAGATTTGGACTCATGTGACTACCACCTTTACAGCAGACTACTACCAATTCCTGAAACCATAAAAAGCACGACCTAAAAATACAAAGGGAGACCAATAGTGCAGACAGAAAAAACTAAATACTTAAAAAAGGGGAACTATAAAACACTCACAAACAAAGAAGTAAAAAGGCAGGATATAACCAGTCTTCTTCAAGTGCTTCTTCTTTTTCTTGTGTATGAAGATGAGTACTTAGAACAAAGCACAGAAAAAAACATAGTGTATAGCTGTATGGTATTCGAAAAAATTGCTTATTATATGCACTTACAAAATAAAAGAAGTAAAAGGGCTCATCAATTCAAATCACATCCGCTGTCTGCCATCCGGAACAAGTTAAAACGCCAAAAGGAGGAGACAAAATGAATGAAAAGAGTCCAAAATAAAAGAATTTTCAAATCGTGAAATAAAGCTTGCCACCCTACGCGTTTCGTCTAGAAGATTTCGTCAGGGGCTCGTGGCAATAATACATAGTACACATACAATTACATTTAAAAACCCTGCCAAAAAATTTTTTTAAAACCTTTAACCAATCGCAAAACAAAACTTCTAATCAAGTCCACCTGAAGGTGATTTCTTCTATCTCGTTCCGTTCCCCTTTTGCGCTTCTTGAAAGGTCTTTGGGTCCCAAGCCTCACTCTCAATAGTGCCGGAAAAGACCGCCGTTCTGCATTCGGAACGCTTGTGTCTCATCATTTCCGGGCGCCACCGGAAGTTGTCACAGGTCCGGAAGGAAAAACCACTCTCTTTGGAACGCAAATGCGTTCCACTTCAAATAGAAAAGTCAATGGAGCTTCTAAAAATGGGATGCACATAAACTCACAAAAAGGAAGAAAAAAAACTTAAAAAGTCTTCATAAAAATAAGAATAAATATGAAAAAATAAAAACAAAAATAAACATAAAACCTCATAAAAACCCACATCAAAAAAGGATCACAAAAAACATGCCATATCAAAATCAACATTCATACCTTCAGGTTGCATTGTTTTTAAAGTATGAATCCAATAACCTTCTCTCTGTCTTAATTTTAATACCAAATCACCACCTCTTTCATCCAAAAGCACATTTTCAATCCCAATATATGAAAAAGTATTGGGATTAAAATTTTGACACCTATTACAGTGAACAGGAACAGAGTGAGTTAGTAACTTATTTTTAATATTATTGTTGTGCTCTAGAAATCTTTGTTTCACCGGCCTAATCGTAGTCCGGCATATTGGGTTCCACACCCACATGTCAGAAGATATACCACATGTGTAGAATTACATGTGATATGTTGCTTGATTTTAAATTTCTTTTTGGTTCTCGAACTACAAAAATAATGAATTTTTTGGTTCTTATGGTGACAGCTTTTACATGAACCACATGTATAAAAAAACTACACGTTTCTCAACTTCTTGCTTATTCTTATTCCTGAAAGTGCTGGGTGCTAGGACATTTTTAAAGCTCCTCCCTTTCTTAAAAATAACTTGTGGAACAGGTGGAAGTTCTGTCTTTAAAAAATCATCTTCTAATAAAAGGGGCCAATGTTTGTTTAATATTTTTTTGATTTGTTTAGCATGAACATTATATTGAGTGTTAAAGGAGAAGGCAAATGTATTATTAATCAATGGGGCTCTTCTTTCTTTATTAAGTAATAAATCCCCTCTTTTTTTATTAAAAGAATGCGTAATCTCTTTGTTTATAAAATTATTTGTATATCCCTTTTCTATAAATTTATTCTTTAAAAGAGAGGCCTGATCTAAAAAAACGTTCTCATCTGTACAATTACGCCTAATTCTTGTAAACTGACTTCGTGGAACGCCACTTTTTTCTGTGCTTTGTTCTAAGTACTCATCTTCATACACAAGAAAAAGAAGAAGCACTTGAAGAAGACTGGTTATACCCTGCCTTTTTACTTCTTTGTTTGTGAGTGTTTTATAGTTCCTCTTTTTTAAATATTTAGTTTTTTCTGTCTGCACTATTGGTCTCCCTTTGTATTTTTAGGTCGTGCTTTTTATGGTTTTATGTTTAATATATTGAAGACATAGAGGAGTCTTCGCACTTCCTATTACTGGGTATTTATATAAAAATTTATATTTGCCTTTTTTTAGCCACAGAGGTTTTTTTTTTTTTGCATATTTGGTGCAAATCACATTTGTTTTACTACCAATTCCTGACCTGTACCAACCCACCAGAACAACTTTTACCTTCCTGAGGTCAGCAAGCATTTACACTCACACATCTTTCCATATTGCAGACACCGGATCACTGGACCTTCGCTACCTGACTGCTTTCCGCTTGATGGTATCTGTACATAAGCCCTGATAACTAGTTGGCTTGAGAGTCAGAACATCCATACCCCAGAATGGTATAGCAGGGGTAGGCATTCTTCTGCACTCCAGAGGTTGTGAACTACATCTCTCACAAAGTTCATACAGACAGAGTGCCTGCAAAGCATCAACACCTGGAGTGCCACAGATTGCCTACCCTTGGTGTATAAGGAGGTTCAGTATGGAATTCTAGCAGACTCTTCTCCCAATTAGTCAATTGAGGGGACCCACAGAATACCTTACTCTCCCCTCTGTTCCCTTTGGCCTTTAAACATGATAATTAACATCCATGAGTCACACTCTGCTTTCACAAAGCCTTATCAGGGCTATCCCCAGCATGACACATCACATAGCTTCCTCAGGATAATTAGCATGTAGCTGTATACCAAACAATTTTTTCTAATTTTTTTTTAAAGAAAAGTTTAAAAAGAATAAAGTTAAATGCACATGTTATTTATTTTACTAGAAAAATAAAACCAATAAATTACTCCATAAGTATAAATATATTCTTAGATTTACATCTGGTACACATTGGGGTGGGGATAAATAAATGTTTACATGCTTTTTTCTCTGCAGGAAAGGTGTTCAATATACAGGATGGCCCAAACGTAGGTATACAATATAGTTTATTTGCATTACATTTCTGTTTTTTAACACTATTTAACCTCGTAAGTGCTCAAAATGTCTTCCACAAACATTGCAACATTCCTCAAACATGTCCAATACGACACAAATTCCTGTCCGCATCAATGTCTGTAAGTGCTTCCGAGATGAACTCTTAATTTGTCCATTGCCTGGGGCTTCCTCTCAAAAACTTTATTCTTTACTATGCCCCGAAAAAAGAAGTTCATTGGTGTTAAGTTAGGTGAACGTGGCGGCCATTCAATGTTGCCACATCGTCCTATCGTGTTGTCATGGTAATCCCTTACTGCAAAAGCATAATGAGGAGGTTTCTCATCTTGTTGGAAGAGCAGTTCAGCAAAGTTAGCCCTGGTTCTGAGTCATGGCACTACCACATTTCGCAACAAGTTTAGACAACTGTTACTATCCACAGTTCTATCGAAGAAAACCGGTCCTACAACACGGTCACTGGACAGTGCACCCCATGAGGACGCCTGGCTGGTTCAGCTGAGATGGCATAGCTAAATGAGGATTTTCCTCTGCCCAATACACAGTTCTGCCAGTGCACATGACTTGACAAACTGAAAGAAGCCTTATTGGACCAGATGAGCTTGAAAATTAAGGTGTGGTTTGTTAGAGGTTTAGTTACACATCATCTCGCAGAAATGCAACCGATGGCCTGGGTCATCCTCTAGAAGACCATGTAACAGTCTTGGATGGTACAACTTCAATTTGAACATTAAAGGGACACTATAGTCACCAGAATAACTACAGCTTATTGCATTTGTTCTGGTGAGTATAATTATTCCTTCAGGCCTTTTGCTGTAAACAATGTATTTTCAGAGAAAATGCACTGTTTACATTACAGACTATTGATAACTACACTGGCCAGTGGCCACTCCTTAGATGGCTACTAGAGGTGCTTCCTGGGACAGTGCTGCACAGTGAGCAGCACTGCCATTTAGTGTCTCCACCTTCTGCATGCAGACATTGACCTTTCCTCAGAGATGCAGTGATTCAATTCATCTCTATGAGGAGAAGCTGATTGGCCAGGGCTATGTTTGACAGGTTTGTGTTACTGGCATTATAGTGTTCCTTTAAGCATTGCAAGGATGCTCTTGGTAGGATAGATACGAAGACGCACGACTTGTGGACTTTTTTAGACTGTTTGCAAATGTCATTTTCCTCTGTTGTAGACGTCCTAGGACATCCAGATGCCGGCGCGTTAACCACTGCACCCATTGCTTCAAATTTATCTCTAATACGATAAATTGTCAGACGTGTTGGTGGAGATGTGTCAAATGTCACTTGCCTTGTTTTGCGCACCCACTTGACATTTTCAGTCTTCCAGTACTGCTTTAGAATCCACTTTGTTTGTTCTTAACTCAAGTAAGCTCTCATCATTCACAAAAACAGTAAAGAAAAATAATTATTTTACCTGCCCTACACTATTCTTTCCAACTGCCACGCTGATATTTAAGTGCCTGAAATGTAACAGGAACTTTGTTGTGTGTCAGTGTGTATGTGTACTCAAATAATTTGTTGCATTGAATTTCATTGATTCAACTGTATACATACTTGTGACAGATCCCTCTGTCTTGGACTTACATGGAACTACTATTCGTGTTTCGTTTGCTTGATTCGTGTTTTTCCCCGTTCGTGTGTACTCTATATGCTTTTCCTGAAACTACCGAACAAAACTCCCGAACGGCCGGCCACCAAGTAGAGAAGTGTGCTGCTGGTTAACCTCTTGGCCCCATTAGAACGTTGAGGTTAACCGCAGGCACCTCTTAATTGGTGACTGCATCGGGGTGGCCGCGATTTGTGTCTCGAACACGAGGTTGCGGCCATTTTAAATCCACGAACTCTTAGCGGTGTTTGACCACAAACTCATGGAACTGAAAACTGACACAATTTGGCCGGAACACCGCTGAAGCCACCAACCTCCCTTTTCCTTCGGTAAAAACTCATGAACGTCCCTGTGTTCGGTACTTTGTTCACGAATAAGCCATACCCCAGATAGCCATCCCGTGGAGCCCATTCGTATGAAGAACAGACTTTGTGAACACTTTGACTCCACAGCGATTGGACTGTGTGCATAGGATCTGAGTGCTATTCTGTACTTTTGTGCGCTCAGATCCCAGCTATCCAGGGACCTGTTGAATGCCTGTGTTATATTGCAATATTGTAAAGTGATGTATTTTTAACCATTTCTGTCATGGTCACTTAAAATGGCGTTTGGTCTTTGTCCAGGGAGATGATTGAATTACTTCACAATTATCTCCCGGGCAGAGCAGAAGGTCTTGAGTAATTAAAGGGGAATGGCTACATGTGTAACATTCTGATTGGCTATTGTATTGTCCTTGTCACAGTCTCCCATTTGGTCCCCGCCGGGAGTGTCCACCAGATGGGAGACCTGCATAAATACCGGATCACTGCTTGACCCTCAACACGGAGCTTTGTCTCGTGTTTGGCGGGATATACTGTATGCTGTTAGAGACTGATTGCCAGGAGTGTAAGCCGCTTGGGTGCTTTTCCTGTTCGTCTGCTAGCAGCTATTCGTGAGGTTCCAGTTCGGGAGTTTGGAGTGCAATTTTGTAGGCAGTTCGGGAGTTTGGAGCATTCCCTTGTATCCAGTTCGGGAGTTCTACAGTAACTGCCTGTATATCTGGAAGGGAAGATCTACTAAACGGCGGTTTAATCCATTTATGCTGGGGGTGCCGTTACAATACTTTTGGGCCACCCTGTAGAAGTGTGGTGTCTCTTTAAGAAGTGATTTAGATGATACAATTGTAATCAAAGGCAGGGGTAACCAAGATAATAGAATAACCAATGAAACAGCAATACATAGAAAATGATCTGATC
>OW240920.1:132145744-132216386 GCA_933207985.1 Pelobates cultripes
GGGGGGGCAAAAGAGTGATAAAACACCAATCCAATTGCCCCCCAAAACAGGGACAAAAAAGTGTCTGTAGCAAGTATGTTAAAAAATGATAAGCTTGGAGTCATGTCTGAAATTGCTCACGGTTAAGGGAATAAGATCCATGAACTTGTGGCAATATTGGCAACTGATAATGTAGATTTAGTCGTTGGTACGGAGACATGGTATAATGAGAAAAATGACTGGGATATAGCAATAACAGGGTATAGATATTTCCTCAATATCCGAGGAAAGGGATTTAGGGGTAATTATTCAGATGACTTAAAGGTAGGCAGACAATGCAATAGAGCAGCAGGAAATGCTAGCGAATGCTTAGTTGCATAGGAAGAGCATAGGTGTGCGCACGGGCGGTGTGCCGGGTGTGCCTGGGCACACCTTAATCCCCGCGGCACGCCTATGGATGGAGACCGGCAGGGGAGATCTCAGGATCTCCCCTATCGGCTCATGCAGAGCCGGTGCTATCCGAGTCCTTACAGTGCAAAATGATGAATATTCAGATATGTATGTTTTAAGGTGTATAGGTGTTCAACTCACACTTTTCTGAGCTGCTAAGAGCTCTGCTGTATAGCACTTGGATGGTATAATCCTAGCTTCAGGATATATGAAGATCTGCTCAGGAGTTTATCTAGTAATGCTCCAACAAAGGAAAAACAGAGATACTCCAATGGTGTAGTAGTTAAATATAAATATAATTAAAGGAAAAAGAGGAATCCTACTTTTAATATTTTGAGCAGTAACGTGCTCTAGTATGTATAGCTTTGGTGTTATGATCTCCACCTGGGATTTAGCGGTCCAAGCGCTATAAAGGAGAGCTCTTAGCAGCTCAGAAAAGTGTGAATTGAACACCAAAATACTCTAATACAGATTTGATATATTGCACTATTATCTGTATATATTGTTCTTTGTTTTAAAGTCCTGTGAGATCTGGAATTGCCAATCTTTGATTTTAAATAAATGTACGCATTTTTCAAAATGTACATTATTTACTCTACAAGGACACATCCCATTTTATTTTTTTTGTTCTGTGTGGCTGTTTTGGCGCGGTAGATCAGTTCTGTCTTTTTCACAATATGACAAGAACAGTTCTTTGTATCTAGCTTATTTTCCTGAAAGCTTCTGAAACAGTCGCTTGCGAAATGTGTTACAAAAAAAAGGTGTAAAAGACGAACTCCAACTGCATGAAACAAAAGATCGACTCAGAGAGACCAGTATCCTCTGCACTGGAAACTAAAAATACTTAAGTAGAAGTCAATATTTCTAAAAAAGAAACTGAAAAGAGTGAGATGAATCATCAAACGGTACATTTCACTCAAAGACAGAGGAAAAAACCCCAGTGTCTGAAAGACTAGTTCTCTGATTTAAAAATAAAGGACTATATGTATTAGCACACATAGATTACAGTTGCAGAGTGCTTGACATACCATAAAGTCACACTAGTCACATAGCTCAGCGCTATGAAGGAGGAAATGGATTTACTAAACATTCATTTTACCACTCTGCCAGAAGGTTCCTTTTGACATATCACTGAGCTTACTGCAGTGGTGTGTTCCTTTGCCCGGCTTCGGGTAGCTGCTCGTCTCGGCCAGGAGGCATGAGTGTTGGCGTGTACCTGGGCGGTGGGTGGTCTGCATTCTGACGCTCCTTTCCGCTGAAGTGCCAGGTCTCTCTTTTGTGGCTTTTGCAATGCCGCCGACCATAAGCCATAGCTATTGAGGGGGGCATAGTGCTCTGGGGCCACTCGTTTACTAGACAGAAAAGCACCTTTTATGTCTTGTATGTGCTTTTTCAATAAAGTTTATTACCCTATATTGTATTTTATCTAGAGGTGCTCCTTGTGAGGCTGGTTGTTCCTCCTATTTTTAGGGGTTAACCATCCTTATTAGTTCTCGGTATTATGACATTCACAGTTAGAATGCCACACAGAACTTGAAAAATAACAAAATATCTTATTTTCTCACACTTTTATTAGATTTTATTTATATATTTTATTTTTGATATACAACTATTTGATGTGAAACTAAAGAAATGTGCTCGGGTACAAAAGGTGAACCAAGTGATCAGTGAAACGATATACCAATATCACTAGGAGTTCTAAGAATATGTAGTGGATTAAACTAGTTCTAATAGGTATAAATGAACTGCTATAAATTAGTAATACACTATTTGAGACAGTTGCACTGAGTTACTTATATTAGTTATACTCATAGATTTATTTGGGTTGCTATAGTGACATTTATCCTTATGTCTCTAGTCTAATGCTGAGCTTGCTCTACAGCTAAACCCTGCTATATTACTAATTTATAGCAGTTCATTTATACCACTCCTTGTGACACTATCTCTGTATACCACTCGAGCCAGACTATTAGAGCTACTTTAACCCCATGTGTGACATGTCATGATTCCCTTTTATTCTAGAAGTTTGGTCTTTAAGGGGTTAATCCACTACATATTCTTAGAACTCCTAGTGATATCGGAATATCTTTAGTTAGTGTCACGGGTTTTGACTGATTTCTTAGTTCACCTTTTGTACCAGAGCACATTTCTTGTAGAGCACATTTCTTGTATTACACGTCTCTTGTTTTCCGTGTCTGTGACAGTTCTATCCCCGCCCTTTTCACGTTCTATTCCACTTACAAGGGTAGTGGTTCTACAGATCACCAGGAAGTCAGGACAGCTCAGCACAGGCTGTAACGAAGGTAGGGGGTGAATGTGAGACAGGGAGAGGGAAGCAGAAATGGAGGGGAATTTGGAGAACAAATAAAGTGTTAAGGAGAAGAATATAGAGAGAGGCAGAAAATGTGGGGGACAATATGGAGACAGAAGATGGGGAAATTATAAAGAGAAAAAGACAGAAAATGGAGGAAGAATAGAAGATAAATAAAGACACGGTGGGTGTGACTGTGGCACAAATCAAGTGGGTGGGGATTACAGAGGGAGGGAAGATGTGGATTAGGAGGAGGAGGGGGGGGCTATAGATAGAATGGCAAAAAAGTGTATGGAAAGAGGCCTATCACTGGGGGAAGGGGGTGTGGAGAGAAATACAAGGGTAGCCAGAGCCCCAGCTTCAAGCTGCAAACAGATTAACCCCTGAATGTAAGACTGTGTGCTGACTCTGCTGTTACCATCACAACTTTAATATACTTAATGACACAAGTTGTCCTTGGGTTGGGAGTGTTTCAAGTAATTAAAAATATATAAAACTTATATAACATTAGAAATAGCGGAATAATTCCTGCGTGCGCTCCCTAATGAAATGCGCGGAGTACACCTATGTATAATATGTATGGGCGCACTTAAACAGCGGGAAATAATGGTAAAATGAACACATTGCAAACGTGCCAAAAATACCTTGGTCACAAACACGTAGCATCTCAAAACAGCCATTAGAATGTGTCATTACATCTTAACTGTAATTGGCTTTAATTGGCTTAGGGTGTAATGACACGTCCTGCAGATTTGGTGTGAGCACAGTTAAAGGGACACTCCAGTGCCAGGAAAACAATCCCTTTAAATCCATACTCCCCAGGATCAGTGGATACCTGGGGCTCCACTCTGACTGCTGGAGCTATTTTTAGTGGCTCAAAACTTTTTGTAGTTAAATTGCGGTGGCAGTTTTGTGGCAGCTCAAATTCGAGTTGACACCAGGGAGCAGAGGAAAGTCCTGAGATTAGACATTGAAGAGTTATGTGGAGAATTTAGGCATTGTGGGAAGTATTGTAGATGGGCAGGGGGCGGTACTGCAGAATGTGATGCTAGGTTATGGGCCTTTTTTGTGTTGTTTGTTAACCCCTTAAGGACACATGACATGTGTGACATGTCATGATTCCCTTTTATTCCAGAAGTTTGGTCCTTTAAAGGATCACTATAGTGTCAGGAAAACATACTCGTTTTCCTGACACTATATAACCCTTAGGAGTCGCACACCCTCAGGGCCCCCCTCCCTTGGCGCTGAAGGGGTTTAAACCTGGGGGACCTGGCACCCAGACCACTTAATTGAGCTGAAGCGGTCTGGGTGACTATAGTGTTCCTTTAATTTCGAAACACTTGCGTGGTTTCAGGATTACAATGTTGGTGGTTACAGATAACCACTCCCTTGTGTACTGTTTTACTTGTCTTTTCTGTAAGGATCCACGGACATTGCACAGCGCTGCAGAATTTGTTGGCTCATTGTAAATAGTAATGGTAATAATAATAATAACAGTTGACTGAGATTTAAGCAGTTGTATTAACACATACTAAATGATATATAGATATATAGTACTTAGTGACAACACTTGTGGCTGATATATGGTGTAAACACCTCAGAGAATGAGAACTATTGGGGGAGATGAAGTAAGGTTTTATTGATATTAATCTGCAGAGTTTGTGATTGGAGTTTAGTTTGACATTGGGGGAGCCCCCAGGCAAGTTTAACAGATATACGTGAATTAGAAATGTGACTCATAGCCCGGCATTTTATACAAAGGACGGCAGTTCATACTGTCTCGGAGGAGATGGCAGTTCATACTGTCTCGGGTTTTATACCAGGCAGTCTGGGCAGGTGATCGTCTATTCAGTTACCTGCTATATGTCCCGGATCTAATTTTCAAATCATAAAAAGAAAACCCACAGAGAAATAACAGGAAAAAATGAAATGGAGCTCTGGTAAAAGTCAGAGACCTGAGTATCATGGCGGCCATTCTAGCAAATGCCAGGGCTGTTATTTTTTGTCCGATTGAACTCTGAGAGTAGGAGAGATACATTCTTGCAGATCTGCGAGATAACCATTGTACAGCGCTACGGAATCTGATGGCGCTATATAAATAATAATAATAATAATATTCTCAGACCATTTGTTTTTCTCCTCCTGTTTCCACCCTCACTCTGTGCACATTGAGGCGTGCTCTGTTCTGCTCTCTGAATGTGCTGTAGCTGCCCACATTCCCATCACTGAAGTGGTTAATAGGCAGAGCAGTAGTTTACAGCTCTGCAGTCAGCAGACTTCACTCCCTCCTCCCCCTCCACAAACTGACACAGAGAGATAAATCTCTAAGTAAAAAGCCAGGTCTCTGTGCATGGAGGGTTTATAGAGGGAGAGGAGAGCTGCTAAATTATGAAGATGGGACAGTTAGGGACATAAATAAATATAAATATTCAGAAACATTTATTTATTATGTACTGTAAGTAGTAGCTAATTAGTAAATCTGTTAACCCCTAAATGAGAAGGGTTGAAAAAAAATGTGCGCCACATTTAAGAGAGCCAGTTGTGACTTAGAGAAAGAGTGGACAGAATTATTAGACTTGTGCATGATCAGACACAGATTCACAGTATGCACAGAGTACTGTACAGACACTTAGACAATGTATACACACAATCACATATTGCTAAACACACACACAAAAACTATACAAACACTACACACTCATTCAGACAGAAACACATTGCCTCTATACCTTATATACACACAATACAATTCTACACCCAGAGCTAGCACTACCATCAGGCGGCACAAGGGGGGGGGGGGGTAAAATGCCTAGGTGACCGGCAGGAGGTGAGCGCATAGTACTCCTTTCCTGCCAGTCGCTTTATGTAGTGTGGCCGAACTTTGCCAGCACCTCTGTCCATCTTAGCCTTCGGCTTTGGTGCATGCCGCAGGCTGTGTGCAGGAGTTAGGGATACGAATCACGTCACAGCCCTGTTGCTTGTTTACCACACAGCCCGGTGGCACTTTAGTGATGGGGATTAAGACTCCACAGAGCCGGACAGCATGCTCCCCGGGCAAATGATTGCATAGGGCTGAGATGTTCGTAATAATTGTGACTCCATGTATGACTGTATGCCTGATTCTGACTGTCTGTGTATGTAAGTGTCGATATATCTGTGTATGACAGTGTTTGTATGACTGTGTCAATATGACCGCGTATTTTTTTTTTCTGCAATAGAGGAGAACAGTGCACACACTAAAGAAAGGGGGAATACTCCTACCAAGGCGCCCGAGAGAGGGAGGGCAAGTTCCCCAAAATGTCCAGTGGAAACAAAATGGTTTAGAGCGTCACCTGATTGCCAGATTATTGCTACATTCCATGAAATGTTAGGGGTGAATTATACACAGTTAGACATTAAAAGAACACTTCAGGCACCATAACCACTACATTGTGCACCTCGCCCCAGTGTTTGTAGTCAAAACATATTAGAACACTTGACTTCTTACTTTTGGGCATTCAGTTGTGTCATTTAACCTTTTAATTTCTTAGAATGCAGCAATAATCTTGCTATATAGTATATCCCAAAATATCACCCCATGTAATCATCTACCCAATGTAGTTTTTAAAAAATCTTATTTTATTCCGTGCGCAGCCAATCACTAGTTACAAACAACAAACACAGTGCTGATTAGTGGGCTGTGGACACATTTGTACTCTCACTGATAAACACTCACACTAGAACGCACTCTCTTACAGACTTCTTTTGCTCCCCCTCCCCTCTCTATGACTTTACAAGGAATTGATAGGTGAAGTCAGCGTTACAAAAGCAAGCAAGCAGCAACTGAATCGCTCACAAAGAGCACAGTTCAGCTAAAATATTACCTTAACTCCTAGTTTGCCCGAAAGGGGGGGGAGAGGAGGACAGAGGTATTATTATTAGCATTTGTATCGCACCAACTTATTCCGCAAAGCTTCTCAATAGCATAAAGGGGGAAATTTAACAATAAATGAGACAATTTAAAAATGTTACATAAACAGTAGGTTTATGAGGAACCTGCACAAACAAGCTTACAATCTAGTATGGGTCTTGAGAGTACCCATTACAAATATTTATTTATAAAATATTTTACCAGGAAGGATACATTGAGATTTCTCTTCTTTTCAAGTATGTCCACAAACTCTGCAGAATAGGGTACAATAAAATGCAGAAAAGCTCTTAAACACAAGGCTGGAAAGATGAAGGGTGCGTCTGGATTCCAGCGGCAGCCAGTTTAGTTCTTTTAGCATGTCACAATGGTGGGTCATGTAATTACATTGTAGCACAAATCGGCAGAACAGGTTATAATGTTTTCAGTTTATTAATGTGGGATTGCGGTGCTAGTGCATATACTACATCCCCATAATCAATGAATGGCATCAGCATTTGCTGTACAATCTTTTCCTTTAATGTAGGGCTTAGGCAGGATTTGTTTCTGTACAGGGCACCTAGTTTTGGATAAAGTTTTGATGAGAGTTTTTCTATGTGTAGGCCAAAAGATAGATTGGGGAATAGCAGCATACAGGGCCGCCATGAGGGGGTGACAACCATAACGGTTGTCACGGGCCCGGGGGCCCGTCTGCCCGGGCCCCACGTGTAGCGGCGGATCTGCCGCCGGTGCAGTTGCACCGGGCCCGCACACTGATGGGTCTCATCGGGTGGCCTACGCACATAGGGCCGCCTGATGGGCCCCATATCTCCAGGGGCCTGGTCAGCGCTCTGGGCGTGGTATAGCGTGACCGGGCCCCTTTAAAAAAAAACACAGCAGCACAAGTGCTTCTGGGAGGAAGGGGTCACTTCCTGCCAGCTCACTCCGCGCGGGAGGAGCGCGCACCCGGCAATGATGAGGGAGAGCCAGCCAACTCCCAGTCCCATCAGCCCCAGCCAGCCACCCTCCTGCAAAGACAAGGTAAGAAACAGGAGGATGGCTGGAAAATGAGCTGTGTGTATATCTGTCTATCTGTATGCATGTCATTATGTATGTATGGATGTCAGTGTCTGTATGAATGTATGTCTGTATGTATGTATGTCTGTATGTATGTCTGTATGCATGTATGTCTAACTGTATGCATGTCATTATGTGTGTATGAATGTCACTGTATGTATGTCTGTCTGTATGAATGTATGTCTGTATGTCATGAATGTGTGTATGTATGGATGTCAGTGTCTGTATGAATGTATGTATGCCAGTATGTATGTATGTCTGTATGTATGTATGTATGTCTATCTGTATGCATGTCATTATGTGTATATGAATGTCAGTGTATGTATGTCTGCATGTCATTATGCCAGTATGAATGTCTGTCTGTATGTTGTTGTGAATGTGTCTGTGTCTGTATGTCCTTATGCATGTGTGTCTGTATGTATGTTAGTATGTGTCTGTCACCTTGTACGCCTGTGTGTCTGTATATGTGTGTATGTCTCAGTATATGTGCGTATCAGTATGTGTGTCTGTTAGTATGTATCAGTGTATGTGTGTGTATATCTGTGTCTTTTTGTATCAGTGAATGTGTTTGTGTCTGTGTGTGTATTCCTGTGGGTGGGATTTGGAGGCAGTCTCTGTTGGCGGTTTGGAGGCGGGCCCCCAGGGACCCAGACCCTGAGCTCAGTTAGGGGCCACCAAAATTTCTGGTGGCGGCCCTGGCAGCATAACTAAATATTTAAAAGAATGGACTGCAATCAGTGTGCTATTTGATTTTGTTTTGATGCATAAATGGGAATTTTGTAATTTAGGTACTGTTCCAAAGATCATTGTGACAGTTTTGTCAGTGTTTAGGAAGAGCTTGTTTTTTGCGTTCCACTTTTCTACCTCTTCGAACTTGTCTTGGAGCTCAGCCTCAAGCTGTGGTAGATTTGGTTTGCTTGCGTAGATTGCTGTGTCGTCTGCATACATTTGAGGGTTTGCAGACATTAGACAGATCATTTTTGAATAATGTAATTAGTAAGCGAACAGATGGGTTGAGGGCCCTGCTCAATGAGCTTACATGCTAGATGGAGGTGGTATAGTGACACAAAAGATAATGGTTGGGTAGAAAGGTAGGTTGCTAGGATAGTATCACTAACAGCTTGGTGTTTTGTTTTGATGACAGTTGCAGGAGCAGAATCAGGGTGCAGAGAGAGAAAGCTGTTCACAGCTTAATTGATTTGCTTTATTGAAGAAGTACTGTAAGTTTTCAAAGATTTTTTTAAAGAGATTGGGTGAGAGGCTATCAGAGAAGGGAAGGGCATTCCATAGGAATGGTGCAGCCTTAGAGAAGTCTTTAAGGTGAGCATCAGAAGTAGGATTACGAACAGAGGTTAGACATAGGTCTCCGGCAGAGCGTAGGGGCCTAGATGGGACATATTTGTATATTAGTGAGGATAAGTAGGTGGGAGCAGCATTGTGTAGAGATTTGTAAGCAAGTACCAGGATCTTAAATTGAGTCCTATATCTTAAGGGAAGCCAATGTAGGGACTGACATAGGGGGGAGTAGTGGGAGGTGCGGGCGGACAGCAAGATGAGCCTCACCACCGCATTCATTATAGACTGTAACTGGGGGAAGTTGGGAACATGCAAGACCACTGAGAAGAGGATTACAGTAGTCAAGGCGAGAGAGAACAGCGGCATGGACAAGCACCTTAGCCGTATCAGACTTTAAATATGAGCGGAGGCGTGCAATGTTTTTGAGATGGAGGCAGCAGGATTTTGCGATTGACTGGACATGAGGGGTGAAGGAGAGGTCGGAGTCAATACTTGAGTTTTTGCAGTAGAATGTTGTGGTTTACTGTGTCAAAGGAATTGGCAAAACCAAAACAATAGCTCCAGTTAAGTCTCCTTGTTCCATGCCAGTTTGGATGTCATTGCAAACTTTTAAGAGGGCAGTAGTAGTTGAGTGATTTGGGCGAAAGCCTGATTGATCAGGGGTCAGAAGTTTGATTGTTGGTAATACTCACATAGTTGTGTATGAACACATTTTTGCAAGATTTTTGACAATACTGGGAGCAATGATATTGGGCGATAGTTATAAACCAAAGTAATGTCACCACTTTTATGGATAGGCACTACTCTCGCAGTCTTCCAAAGTTTGGGTATATATTCAGACACCAAGGATTCGTTAATTAGAGTTGCGTAGGGTTTAGCAATTGCCGGCACACTGAGCTTCAACAGCATTGCTGGGATTTTATCTGGTCACTAATAAGCACTTTTTTATTTCTTTTTCTCAAAGGCAGTGAAAAGATCAATTTTCTGGATCCCACGGCCTTTATCTCATAGAAAGTTCCATTTCCATATATTAGCGAGAAAGTATTATGGCTCTAATAGATACACATATATTAATATCAGACTCATCACTGTCCTTTTGGGGATAGGACTTAAACAGAAAAACTGGGGATGGGAGTAAGTATGTATGCATTCATTTATTTCAATTGGGTTCCTGTCTATTTGTGGTAGGGAGAAGCAACTACCCATTGTTGTGCCGTCAGGAATTAAGTAGAAGTGTGTGTAAAGTATTTGCAGTTATTTTATGTGCATACTGCCACCTAGTGATCAGAGAAGATTACTTCACTGCCTCTGGTTCCAACGTTAATTTTTTTGGGCACAAACTGTTTAATTTTAATCTACAACAACATATTGATCAATCTGGGATTGAATAGGACTCCATAGATGCATCCCAGATCTCATTCCAGTGTTCCTATGTCCTTTTTATTTATTTTAAAAAATTTTTTTTAACCATGTTTGGGAGCCTCCATAGAGCAATGGAAGTAATAGAGACTAAGTGATATACAAAGGGTAATACACTATCAGGACAACATTAAATCCACTGACAGGTGAAGTGAATAATATTGATTATATTGGTACAACGGCACCTGTCAAGGGCTGGGATATATTAGGCAGCAAGTGAAGAATCAGTTCTCAAATTTCATGTGTTGGAAGATGGAAAAATGGGCAAGCGAAAAGATCCGAGTGACTTTGACAAAAGTCAAATAGTGATGGCTAGTGATGGGTCAGAGAATCTCCAAAACGACAAGCTTGTGGATGTTCGTGGTATACAATGGTTATTACCTACCAAAAGTGAATCAAGGAGAGACAACCAGTGAACCTGCATCAGGGTCATGGGCGCCCAAGGCACATTGATGCACGTGAGGAGTGAAGGCTAACATTTCTGTTCCGATCACATAAGAGCAACTGTAGCTGCTGTTGCTGGCTGGCTTCTGTGACTGGTGTTATGGTCTGCAGTGGCATTATCTATACACCCAAACTGCTTCATTAAGCTACAGTTATTTTGGTGACTATAGTATCCCTTTAAGAAAAAACATTTATTGTTTTTATATTTTTCAAGCAGTTGTTTAGTAGATGTGTCCCTAATGGCACCCTCAATTGAGATTGACATTTTAAGGATACCAAATTGGGGAGCTATCTAGTAAAATGTTGCAAACTGTTTTGTTCCCGAAATTCTTCAGAATTTTTTCCCGTTACAAATGAATTTCAAAAATTAAGAATTGGAACGAAACAAAACTAATAAAGACGAAAATAATAAATATTAAATAAAACATATTAATTTCTTAGACCTGGGCTGATACATAGTCCCAGCATAGTTATCAGTAGAAACTTCTTATGTTGTTACTTTATATAGATACCTTATGAGTACGTTTTGTTTTGGTGAGACAACTGATGTCCAGAGGAAGAGTCAACTATACGTATAGGAACTTATCTTTTATAACTGAAGTTCACTCAATGAATATTATACATGTTATTTGTTAACCAGATCTCTCCAGATTGACACTAGCAGGTCCATGGTTTACAGTGGTATTTACTTGAGAAGGCTGACAGAACATTGTATCACAGCGACCTCATGTGGTTTTTACCTTAGTAAATTTCATTCTAAAGGAAGATAAGAACTGAATGTGGTACCACAGCGACCTCATGTGGTCTATGCGATAAGCCAAATTCAACCGTGTTTGAAAAAAGCAATTATACTGCATTTTCTTGGCAGATTGGCAAATAATAAAGCACTCTCCATACCAGAGAGTATTTGTGTAGAGAATTCACTATTTTCTTATCTCAACTTTATAGTGGTAGTATATCTATAATACATAGGGAATTAAGCAATTATACTACTGATTGATACTTTTTATACACTGTTATTCTTTTAAATATATATATATATTTGTGGTCAGGGCAATATTGCCGTAATGGTTAGATAACATATAAATAAAAATAACATATGAGTAGTAATGTTACGGTACCCTCAGCATCAAATGCACAAACCGCTGTTTAGTGAATCCTCCCCTCTCGCAATACAGGCTGCATGCGTATCAAGTACAATCATACGAACTGCAAGCAGGGGAACGCTGTAAACTCATGAACGGGATCCGTACGGGCACTTCACTTCACGAGCTCCAAACTCACGAATCGCCAATAGTAGCCGAATGCATATATCTCCCAAGCGGCTAATAATTCCATCCGGCAGTCTCTAGTCGTCGGTAATAAATCCCCCCAATAACGAGACCAAGCTCCGCATTGAGGGTAAAACATGAACTGGCTTTACTGTGGGCTACCTGCCCGTATTTATGCAGGTCTCCCACTTGGTGGACACTCCCCTAGGGGACCAAATGGGAGACTGTAACAATAGACAGACATATGGCAGGTTAGGACCCACAGACACAGAATATTCCCAGCATGCATTAGTATTTCCTCCCCTCTGACCTGGAGATAATTGAGAAGTAATTCAATTATCTCCAGGACAGAGGCAAATCGCCATTTTAAATTCAACACCGAAAAACATATAAAAATATATAACTTTACATTTGTCGAATGTTACCCATTCGTATCACGTATCCCCAGATAGCCTGGATCTGAGTGCATATTATTGGCGAATAGCACTCAGATCCCATACACATAGTTCAATCGTCATGGAGTCAAAGTCTATTACAGTCTTTCGGTATGCGATTGACTCCATGGGAAGGCTATCTGGGGTAAGTCCATTAGTGCGTATAAAACTCCCGAACGGCCGGTGTTCGTATATTTCTGTCGATTGAGAAGGGAGGTTGGCGGCTTCAGCGGTGTTCAGCAGAAAAAGTGTCCGTTTTCAGTTCCATGAAATCCATGCCGAATACCGCTGGTCTTTCGCATGGTTTAAAATGGCCACCGTCTCGTGGTCGACATACGAACGACGACCACCCTGTATTTGGTTTTAATTGAGAAGTGTCTGCGGTTAGATGTAGTGAGTGTGGAACCGTGTAGCTCAAGCAGTGGTTGGTGAGGTAATTTTTGAAAAGTGCTAAAGTAAGTGTCTAAAACCAGAACTGGGCACCATTAGTTGTAAGCGGGGTATTATGTTATTATTATTATGTTATTATTTATATAGCACCAATAAATTCCGCTGCGTTTTATTTCAGTGGGTGGACGGACAAAAATGTAGTTGTAACCAGACAAGTTGGACACACAGGAACAGAGGGGTTGAGGGCCCTGCTCAATGAGCTTACATGCTAGAGGGAGTGGGGTAAAGTGACACAAAAGGTAAGGATAGTATTAGACTAGTGATAGTTGCAAGAGAGGAATCAGTCGGGAGCTATTAACAGTTTAATTGATATGCTTTTATGAAGAAGTGGGTTTTTAATGATTTTTTGAAGGAGTGGAGACTGGGTGAGCATCTAACGGAGGAGGGAAGCAAGTTCCACAGGAACGGTGCAGCCCTCGATTAGTCTTGAAGGCGTGCATCAGAGGTGGGAGTACGGACAGAAGATAGACGTAAGTCTTCAGCAGAGCGTAAGGGCCTAGACGGGAGGATAGATAGGTGGGAGCAGCATTATGTAGACACAACATTCAGACAAAGACATTACATTTAGTCAGGTAGTGTATGGGGAATGGTTGTTGCATGGGCCTCATGGCAATGAGAGCATACACTTAGCAGCTTGTATGAGCTAAACCCATGAGGGTGAGTCAATGTTATTCTGCATCCCTGGCCGTAGCCAGGAATAGGGCGCTATGTTTGTCGAGTTCGGCAGTGATTCATAGAGTATTCTGTGATCCGAGGGATGCAAGACTAACTGTGTACACTCTGCGAGATGGCTTACCAGACCTAGCAGGGGTGTTAGGTAGAGACAGTTCCACTGTAATTGTCAGGAACTGTATCCGTTTATTACTGGCCCTTTAAGACGGCATGAAAGTACACACCCCTTGGTTATTTAAACTCCAATCTCCAATACCTCAGTGCACAATTAATGTGTTAATTTGACTGATTGCATCAACTTGCTTGCTAATCATTTGGATCACTCCTAGAGAGACCGGACCCCTTCTGAATCTCCTCTTCATACACCTATATCTTTGATTACCTGGTGAACTAATTCGGACTGGCCTTGACTCTGCTTTTGAAATTTCCTTCAATACTGCTTAATCTCCTAATGAACGACCTCAGGCTGGATAAAGGACATTTCTTATGGA
Source organism: Pelobates cultripes (assembly GCA_933207985.1). NCBI lineage: Eukaryota > Metazoa > Chordata > Amphibia > Anura > Pelobatidae > Pelobates > Pelobates cultripes. The sequence goes on from OW240920.1 coordinate 132,159,925, forward strand.
CTAACCCTGTACACATCACCAGCTGAGCACCATGAGGGTGGCAGACACCATACCAGCTGGCTGAGCACCATGAGAGTGGCAGACACCATACCAGCTGGCTGAGCACCATGAGAGTGGCAGACACCATACCAGTTGGCTGAGTACCATGAGAGTGGTATACACCATACCAGCAGACTGAGCACCATGAGAGTGGTAGACCACATACCAGCTGGCCGAGCACCATGAGAGTGGTAGACCCCCATACCAGCTGGCCGAACACCGAACATGAGTGGTAGACATTCCAGCAGGGGTGCCAGAGGTCAGTCATGGCAGGTAGTGGACCCGGGGAGCTGCAGGTGATAGCAGCTGACGTGCCAGCTGTGTACCATGCTCGGCCCCGGCTTGGTGGGTACTTACCGCTGGTGTGTGGGGAGTCTCAGCTGCTGGTGACAGGAGCAACCGGGGTGCTGGGGTACACAGTGAGTTGGGAGGCACCCGAGCCACCGGTCCAGACGGCGTGCTGAGAGACACCCGTCAGGCAAACTCACTGTTTAGCGACAGACCTCGTGGAACAGACAGGCACCTGGCAGCAGCAGCAGGACCTCCGTAAAGCGATGGTACAGGTAAACCACATAGGAAGTGAAGTTCAGCCGTCGACAAACGTGAAGACAGCAAGCCAGGAGACCATGCCACGAAGATACAGGTAAGTTCAACTCACCAGACCAATAACGGTATGTGAGAGAGGATTGGAGGCCCTTATAAAGGGGACCCCAAACCCCTCCCACAACTACAGGCTCTGACTTAAATATATACTTTTAATACACTGTTATTCTTTTATTTGTCTGTTGATCTGTCTGTCCGTCTATCTATATATTAAAAGTTAAGTTTTAGCTATGCCACAAATTATTATGTACGTCTTTATTATAGAAACATAGAATGTGACAGCAAATAAGAACCATTCGGTCCATCTAATCTGCCCAATTTTCTAAATTCTTTCATTAGTCTCTGGCCTTATCTTATATCTAGGATAGGCTTTTTCCTATCCCACGCATGCTTAAACTAGGGATCGACCGATTATCGGTCTGGCCGATATTATCGTCCGATATTTGGTATTTTCGGCAATATCGGTATTGGCCAATTCAGATACCGATATTGCCGATAATATATAACAGGACCGCCGGGCTTGTAATGGGGTCCTGTGGGGGGCCAGCAGCAAGCGCTGACTTACCTTGCAAGCAGCTCCTGTAGCTCCCTCTGTAAATCTCGCGAGACCCATGGCCGGTTAGCATGGCAATGTTCCGCGTGGCACTAAGAGCCGCGAGATTTACACAGGGAGCTGGAGGAGCTGCTGGCAAGGTAAGTCAGCGCTTGCTGCTGGCCCCCCCAGTACTTAACAAGCCACTGGACCACCAGGGAATACTATATCCCCCCTCCCTGGTAAGAAGCAGGGAGGGGGGACTGAACAAAAAAAAAAAATTTAAATATTTAAAAAATGCCCCCCCATTTTACACAAATTACATCACTACACACACACACACACACACAAACACACACACACTGCATTATATACACACTACACATACACACTGCATTATATACACACACACTACACAAACACACACACTGCATTACATACACACACTACACAAACACACACACTGCATTACATACACACACTACACAAAGACACACACTGCATTACATACACACTACACACACTGCATTCACTATACACACTACACAAACACACACTGCATTCATTATATATACCCACTACACAAACACACACTCTGCATCCACTACACACACACACTACACAAACACACACAGCTCCCCTGTCTAAACACACTTCATCCACTACATGTGGCATGTATATTTTGTGCATTTACCTTTCAAATTAGTTTACTTTTTCAAAATAGTAAATGTACAGAATATCTGCAAGATATCGGCTATCGGCCTGAAAGTTCACAGATTATCGGTATCGGCTCTAAAAAATCACTATCGGTCGATCCCTAGCTTAAACTTCCTCACTGTGTTAACCTCTACGAGTTCAGCTGGAAGGCTATACGTCCACTACCCCTTTCTCTAAAGTAATACTTCCTAAGTATCATTTTAAAAAAAAATTTATTATATGGACGGCTGAAACCCCTCGGTTAAGTGGTAAACCAATTTTCTTTTTTAGAGTAATACAGAATACCCTATTCTGAAGCAAAAGCAATATTTTGTCTATTTATTAATGTTTATTAACATTTTGCTAAATCTTCCAGATCTCGTTAAAGGATGAATCACCATAACCATGTATAACCATTGCCCTTTTTTTGTCATTGAAAACAAAGCTTTGTTTAAAAAAAACCTGGCTCCTAACTTTTTTAGCTGACTCCTATATTCAAAGCAAATTTGTCATGCCCTGACATAGATACATTTTGTATATGAAGTGACTTGTTACATTTGTATGATTCCTATAGTATCTGTTTGTGTTAAGTAGATATTGCATGTTTATGCACTGTTACTTATTGATCTGTTTATGGTGCACAGTGCATATACGGTGCATCTCATTTATCTTTTACATGTTCACAATATTAGGACACAATATTAGGGACACAATAAAAAATTTGGTCTGTTTGGAGAAAGTGCAGTTTTAAGGGGGTTTGCAGCTTACTGTTTTTTATCCATATCATATTGAGCTCCTTGTTTTGTTACTTGTTTTTATTCTATCAGAGTATGAGAGAAGGCCGATTCTTTAAATGGATTTAAAGGAGCTCCCAACCTATGAAGTGTGAGAACACATCACATCTAGAATACTCTGTATCCAGAAGATTAGCCGCTGTGCTTGCAATCGTCATGCTTCCCAGGTATAAAACATGTGTATATGTATGTATGTATGTGTGTATATATATATATATATATATAGATATAGGTGTGTGTGTGTGTGTGTGTATATGTATGCATGTATGTGTGTGTTGTTTGTGTGGATAGAGAGAGAGATCTATATCGGCTTGCATATGTTCCATTTATCAAATTACCATTCATATGTAAGTCTTAAAGTTAAATAGTGAGTTTGACACTCTTTCAGGGTGACACAGTCTCAATCATAAAATATATTTTTCCTAAAAATAAAACATATCAGAATAATAAAATATAAACGATTACACCCTAATCCAAACCAAAAAGTTCCATGAAAATCTGTTTTGTCTACGGACATGATACTGAAAGTAATAAGGTAAGCACTTGATTAATATATGTTGTGTGAGGGGCAAATAAGGCCGTATAGGAATTAAAGGGAAAATGAGTCGGTTGAGGTGTGCCGGAACCGACGTCGTGGTAGGCCTGTAATAAAAGAGGGCCCACCCATGAGGTGTAATGAAAGGATAGGTAGAGGGAGTGGAGGGTGGGGACATGTGAGTCGCTAAAAAAAAACGTACGGGACGGAGGAAGGTGAGTAGGGGGGTTTAAGTAGGGAAACATGCCCCTCCCACAACTGCAGGCCAAGCCTTTACATTTGTGTGAGGGGCAAATAAGGCCGTATAGGAATTAAAGGGAAAATGAGTCGGTTGAGGTGTGCCGGAACTGACGTTGTGGTAGGCCTGTAATAAAAGAGGGCAAAAAATTGGATACCTGTCAGAAATGAAAAACAATCAACAAAACCTTATTGCCTAGCTATATTGTAAATGCCGAGCGAGTAAATAGTTGCCCAGCGCTTAACCGGCACTCTTCGTTATGCAAGGGGAAGTAAGGTATGGTAAACGTGTTGGCCCTCTAGGGTAGACTAAGTGTGGGGGTAGAGAAAGGTAAACAATAGACTGCATGAATAGGTGAGACTTCCTGAGATAATGCTACAAGAAGGACGTGGTGGCTGTGGGAAAGTATGTGAGACCCAAGAAACTGTGGAAGCAGGTATAGCGGCTCAACAACTAGATTATAGTTTAAGTGACTAGTTCCCACTAAGTACAAACGGTTGATCCAAAAGAAGGCGAAAAACCCAGTTTGAAGCGCTGCCAATTTGCAACAAGCTGGGAAAAAAATCCTTCTTGACCCCATAATGGCAGTCGGATTTCCTTGGATCAAGCAATTATTGCCCTACATTGAAAGTTGATGCCCGGTTCGTAGTGTCAGGCCTTTTATAGGTCTGATAGTGGTTGAGATACTTGGATGTTAATGTGAAATCTGTAAACTCGAAATTTCCCAGAACCTGAAAACGCCTTGAGTATGGTATGAGGATATGAAAACTGTGTATGAATGGTAAACCTGTACAACAGTGGAGTTGTAAACCGGATAGGTAGAGTTGATGCAAGTTAGAGGTGGCAAAAGAAGCAAAACCAAAATGCAGACAACACAGCAACAGATACAGTATCAGTATACGCGAAAAAGGAGCCTCAAAGGGGAAGAAGGCCCGAACACACGTACCGCGAGCATAGGAAAAGAGACAGATGTGAAAAGATGACGACCATGAGCTTGCTAGGCTTGCCAGACCCTCCCACAACTGCAGGCCAAGCCTTTACATTTAAATATTTGCATCAGAAATTGCATTAACCTAATGTGGGACCTTAGGCAGCAGTTTCATCCCCCAACCAAAAAGCTGTATTTATCACATTATCATCGACTTTATATTTTATCAAAAAAAAATCACTTTCTTTTATTTTTATTTGTATGTATGGAAGTCAGCAGTTGCAAAAATTTAATTATATTAATTTTTTTTTTCTACTCTCCATTCCAGTGATATTTGTACATCTTTACCAAGATTAAAAGGTGCAAGTATACTTCTGATAACTCTCATGATTAGTAAGTATCTCAGACTCATATGAACAAACTATTAATGAGATTTGTTTTATAGTCTATATATATTTTAATTCACTCTCCACGAGGGTAAATTCTAGGAAATTCCAAATAAATTGTCCTGCAACTCCTTTTTGCTCACCCACATTCTAGAAATTAGCGTTTTTTCATTCTGCAATTATAGATTTTTAATTTAGACATTTGCTGGTGATTTTGCCTTCATACTTCATTGAGTAAATTATCTATAACTGTGGTAAAAATGGTGCTCTAAGCACCATAACCACTACCGGTAAAGGAAGTGTTTTTACGGTGAAAAGAGATTATGGATGCCATCTCCTGCTTTCGGCCCGCCATCTCTCTAGCCACGCTGATGATGCAGAATTAAAAATATCCGTTGCATTCAACCTGGATTGCGAGGATTGGCTTAGATTGCTCGTGTCTGGTTTATGCAGTGCTTTCAGCCCATTTCATCCAGGTTGGATGGCATTGATATTGCTTATGCAGATGTTTTAATCAGAAGTTTAAATTCCACATTTTCTTTTTGCTGGAAAGGATGGTCTCTTGTTGCCAATGAGATATTTATTTATTACAAAAAATAAAAATCGCACCCAAATGGCATAATAGAGATACCATGTTCTCTTTAAATATTAAGATATTTCTAAAGGACAGTGCGGGCCACAAGTTGTATTCATCCTACTCTGATGTTAGATCGGGTAAGTGTAAAAGAATGCAGTAGAGCAGCGTCTTGCTATAGAATTGTTGTCTGAATAATGCAGTGTTAGAGGCATCTGGAGGATTAAGTCACGGCTATTGTTATAGTTACATTTTAAGTTTCTGTTTTTTATCTTGTTTCATTTTTAGAATTTCTCTTACCTTATCATACTTTGTAGAAAGATGCTGTGAACCATTGCAATCTAGTGATCTAATAGATGGTTTCCTAAATTTTTGCTGGGACCACCATTCAAGTGAGGGACAGTCTCCCAGCAGCAAAAGCCCTGCATTCTCTATCCACACGTTGTGAAACAGAGCTCAAAATGTGTTTTTAACTTTTCATGAGGATTACTCTTTAAAGTGAGAATTGTTATAGCTGAATTGCAGCTATGGCAACTATGCAGCAACTATTTTGGTACACAATTAAGATTCCTGGCAATTCTTACTTTAGTGAATAACCCAGAATGTGTTTAATTTAGAAATTCTCGTGATCTGTTAAGTTACTTAAGACTTGACGTGATACATTACATGTCCAATCTTGCCTTTTCAGGTCTTTCTGTGGCACATGAGATAATTGTCACTCAGGACTCTATTCATGCCACTGTTGGGCAATCCATCCTTCTCCAAACTGTCTATAAAATCTCACAAACCTTCTACAACTGGCCATCTCTTCAGTGGACATTTGGAAACAAGATTATTGTGTATTACTCTTTGCAAAATGGATCAATAGACCCTCAAGGAACGCCCTTATGGACTACCGGAAATACCCGAATATTCCCATTGTATAATCACCGTGTAACATTTTATCCTGACAATGGTTCATTATTACTGACAAATCTCCACCTTCAGGACAGTGGCTGTTATAAACTATATCTACTAAGTTTTGAATCAATAATTAATAAGACCATCTGTCTGCACGTAGATGATCCGTCTTTATCGTCTGGTACGTATAAATTAATGACTTCCAATGAGCTAGGTATCACTAATGCAGTGTTTCAGTTAATAACTTTTCTTTTCTTGTTCTTTTTCAATTCCTCTGTCTCTGTCATATCTTGCAATGAACATTACACTGCAGGAATCTAAGAGATAATTAAGTGTTCTTGCATAGCAAGACCACTTAATGTTATCTCACATATATGTTATTCTTATTATTGTGGCCAAATTTGCCACCCTAACTCCTCCCACAGTTTTTACACTACATAGACAGTAATATACCGAAACGTGTGGATTGTTCCCGATTGGTGTGCTATTACTTTGTGGATCATTTTGCCGAATGGTTCACAGAATATCGTTGTTTTTGTGGCGAAATTGGTCCCATAGGAATGAATGGCAAAATGTTCAAAACTAGAGTGGGAGCTGGCAAAAGCTGAAAAATCAGGACATGATTTTTAAACTGCCACCACTCCCTCATTTTCAAGCCCACCTACACAAATCTTATATCAAAACGTTCAGCTATCCCTGCTGCCACAAAACATGTCAACGGCTAAGCCATAGTCCTGATAGTTTTCACAATATGACCATTTGTTTGCAAATCACGCCGTCCATTGACATTCATTTGAAACTCCACTCTAGCCAGCTCAAACTTGAAGGGCAATTTCTAAACTGCGACTGTGCCTTCATTTTTCAGAGACATACTGTGCATCAAAATGTAGGCCTGGGTCTTGTGATTCTCACAATATAAAGCTCTTCGCTGTAGGATTTATAGTTTTTAAAATACGACCGTTTGAAGATGGCAACCGCCAGTTAAGTGAGCAATTTGGAGTAGTTTGTTTTTAACCGCTCTTCTCTGCCCTATTTGGAATATAATAGTTCCTGTTGGCAGTTGGTGGAATGTTCGAGGGATATGAAAGATTTGAAAGCTCTTCTCTGCCCTTGCTGTAGAGTGAGTGAACCACACTCCAACCACACAACAGTTACTCAAGCCACTCCGCCCAGTTACTCCGCCCACTCCAGTTGTACACTACTAGTGGAGGCAAGAACACTTCACACAATTTCCCCAGAAATTGTAGCTTTTCTAGTTATCTACAATTTTAACTTGAACCTCTGTTGAGTGAGGAACTCTGTCACAACAGCAAAAGCCCTCTGAGTCACCAGTGATTATAATGCTAGGAGTATACTGGTGCAATTTTCAGGAAATAAGGTAAACCACTTTGCAATGGGTCTCAAACCATGATCGTGCCGTAACTACAGCAGTCTAATGCGGTGCTACAGAAACCAGAAGCCGATCCTGCCACTCATTCTGTGACTGAGATATCTGCTGAGCACTTTCAGGCAATGAATGAGTGTGTGCAAATGAATAATAGCCAGCTTGTTATACCTCTAGCAAGTCACATAAGTATCTGTGCATTTGCAGTGTTTCAAACTGAAATGCTACATATACAGACACCAAGCACCATGACTACGTCAAAACACTGAAGTGGTCATGGTGCTTCGAGTAACCGTTTGAGCCAATTGTTTTGGTGCTTAGAATATCTCTTAAAAATTAGAACTTTCTCCCAGTAGACAGTCACTTTGAGTTGAGTCCACCACATGTGGAAGTAGTCACCTCTCAACCCACATTGTCTCCAACAAACCCAGTTCTGTTCGAATTGTACCCATCCTAAACAATTAAACACTAGGCATTTCTTCCTGTAAAGTGACACATATCCTTCCCTCTGCTTGCTGTATTCTTCCAAATAGCTCCCTCCTTAGTTTCATCTAAATCACATTCCTAATGATACATGTAGCTCAGTTCACCCAAGCTGTGGAGTTAGACTAAATATAGTTGTATATTAGGGACATCAACCCCTTTTGACAAGAACCCCTATCACAAAACTCTTAAATCACCAACACTTTTAACATACCTTCTATATGTCTCATCCTTCTTGTATCTTAAAACTCTTCCTCATTGACTTAAACCTCATTAAAGTATTTGCCCTCACCAGTGGTAAAGGAACACTATAGGGTCAGGAATACAAATGTGTATTCCTGATCCTAGAGTGTTAAAAACCATATTTAGGTCTCCAGCCCTCCCTTGCCCCCTTTAAATAGAGTGAAAACCCACCTTACTTTCAGTGTGGTTATCAGACACTGACCTCGCCCCAGATCCGCCTCCTTGGATGACATCAGAATTGACATTTCAGCCAATCCAATGCTTTCTCATAGGATAGAAAAGCATGCTCTCAGCCAAGGAGGCAGGATGGGGGCGGAGACAAACACTACCCTGGCCAATCAGTATCCCTTCATAGAGATGCATTGAATCAATGCATCTCTGTGAAGAATGTTTAGCATCTCCATGTAGAGCGAGGAGACGCCGAACGCCAGTGCTGCATGTTGACGTTCTGGCTCCTCCGAGGCAGAGTGTGAACATATGCGCCGCAAGTACATTAGGCCTTTTAATTTAAGTGATGCTGGAAGTCAGGCTCTCAAAATTCACCTAGCATGCAGGTAGCGCCTCTAATGGCTGTCCGGCAGCCACTGGAGGAATGCTTAGTCCTGCAGTGTAATCATGATTTATATTTCAGGACTAAGAGGGACAGGGGCATTGCACCCAGACCACGTCAATGAGCTGAAGTGTCCCTTTAATCCCTATTCTGTGTCTCATTTCTCTATGGCCGTTCCTCTGTAAAGTAGCAAAACCCACTTCTTTATACCAGTGATGGTACATATGTATAGAAACAGGGATACAGCTGTGTACTCTGTATATGTATGGAAACAGGGATAATGCTGTGTATTCTGTATATGTAGAGAAACAGGGATAACGTTGTCTACTCTGTATATGTAGAGGAACAGGGATAACGCTGTGTACTCTGTATATGTAGAGGAACAGGGATAATGCTGTGTACTCTATATATGTAGAGAAACAGGGATAATGCTGTGTACTCTGTATATGTAGAGAAACAGGGATGATGCAGTGTACTCTTTATATGTAAAGAAACAGGGATGATGCAGTGTCCTCTGTATATGTAGAGAAACAGGCATACAGCTGTTTCTGTTTCAGTTGATTTAGTGAAGACTTGATGTGATATATTACATGTCCAATCTTGCCTTTTCAGGTCGTTCTGTGGCAAATGATATTATTGTCACTCAGGACTCCGTTAATGCCACTGTTGGGCATTCCATCCTTCTCCAAACCTCTTACAAAATTTCACAAAACATGTACAACTGGCCATCTCTTCAGTGGACGTTTGGAAACAGAGTTATTGTGTATTACTCTTTGCAAAATGGTTCAATAGACCCTGAAGGAACGCCAGTATTAACTCGTGGAAAAATACAAATATTCCCATTGTATGAACACCGTGTAACGCTTTATCCTGACAATGGTTCGTTATTACTGATGAATCTCCACCTGCAGGACAGTGGCTGTTATAACATATATCTACTAAGTTTTGAATCGATAATTAATAAGACCATCTGTCTTCACTTAGACAATCCGTCTTTATTGTCTGGTACGTATAAATTAATATGACTTCCAAATAGCTGGGTATAACCAATATTTGATAAACAAGATGTTCAGTGGCACAAAGGCTTTAACCCCTTAAGGACACATGACATGTGTGACATGTCATGATTCCCTTTTATTCCAGAAGTTTGGTCCTTAATGGGTTAAAGGGAAAATGTTGTGTAAAAAAAAAAAAAACCTCTGTCCGGGTGGATTTGATTTACATCAAAGGAAGAGAATATTCTTTTTACACCAACAGAAGAAACCACTGCTGTTAAAAGTGAAATCATAACTTCAACAATTTCTGAATCCAAGTGCTTAAAGAGATACTATAGTGCCAAGAATACAAAGCTGTTAAAGGGTTAAAAACCCTTTATTTACTTACCTGATCCCAGCGTCGATGTCCCTCAGAGCCGGGTGGAAGCTCCCCCATCGTATGACAAGCGGGCTCGCATGCGCAGCAAATGCCACATGTGCATTAGATCTCCCCATAGAAAAGTGTTGAATTAATGCTTTCCTATGGAAATCTGACGCTGAAGGTCCTCATGCAGTGCGTGTGGACGTCCAGCGTCCTATACCAGACCAGAGTTTTGTTTCAAACCAGGAAGCCCTCTAGACAGCCACTATGGGCAGACCACTTCAATGAGCTGGTGTCACGTTCTTTAAAAAATCAACAGTGAACATTTGTTTCTTGAATGGTTCCACTTTTGCTCTGAAGTTTATTATAGTTGTCAGTAGAGATGGATGATTACTGGATACCAATGTCATGGCTAAATCATCTTCTTCAGCACTTAAAGCACATTAACCCCAGTTTATAAAAGTGCCGATTTTAATCCAACCAGCCCTCTGATTTAAATGCATTTTATTTACAATGCTTTAAAAAAAAAAAAAAAGTTAATGCAATAAAAATATTCTACATCAGAATTCTATAACTGCACATCTGAGAAAGGCAGACGGCAGAGAATCAGGAGTATTCGGTCTGATTTTATCATATCAACTCCTATCCATTTGCTATTAATGGAATAAGACATTTGTCCTCCAGCCACAGGTGCACTTATCACATAAGATGCTCAATAAACTGATTAGACATGCCCTGGTTGCTATCCGTTTACTTGCAGTCCGATACAGTTTTGTGATCCGTAATGTGTGAGGTTTTTTTCTTGCCATGACGATGCCATGACGATTTATCTTGCCCGGTACTCAAGATAACAGTGCATGATTTCAACATTTTGGCTCCTATAGAGAAAATGATGAAACCTAGACTGTTGGTGTGCTTCTGTCTGGTTCTGGAAATACTACTTTATGGTATACACTTTGCTATCAACATTTCCATTACAGAAATATGGGAGTAATGAAACTCTTTAAAACATGTATAGTGTCCTTTATCTTGCAATATTTCACAGAGGGTCCAAAATATTCGTATAAAAGCAAGCATACAATTTTCTCAGAAAAATAGATAAATAAAAATAGCCTGCTTATATGTATTTGTAAGGACCTTGATTGCTTTACTAGCAGTACAGATTACTGAAAATGCCAACAGAATGTAAAAAGAATGTCTGTATTTGAGCATAATGCCCAAATCTGGCAAGTAAAATATAATCATATACTTCTAAAATAAAGGTTTTTAGATAGCTTTATAGCAATCTCTATAATTCTAATGGAATGGTAAGATGCATATGATAGATACCAGCCAGCAGTTCCTGCTAGGAGCCAGCTGATTAGCTGAGATTATCAATTAATGAGTAAAGCCCTGCACTGCCAGACTTGGCTTAGAGCAGAGAGCTTCCTGGTGGCAGACCGTTTGATTATCTACATGGGGTGGGTGGAATGGCTCCTTGTAAATAAATGTATACTTCTACAAGCTGGTAATCATTCCTGGAGTGTAAATTAAGGGGAAATTGGCTTTATGACTTTACTACCATAATCATGTGTAAACGTGTACTTTTAGTAAAGGGAAAAGGAAGACCTCTAGAACATGGTGGTCATATTTCTAACACCTACAGTAATCTTTTATTGAATCGTGTTTTTGTGTAAAAGAAACAATCATATCTGGAATCCCGATCACTCACAGATTATTGTCAAGCAATGAACATAGTATATTTTATCGTTTAGAATTCTGATTCCTTTTTTTTCCCCCCACAGATAACAAGTCTACTTATTACAATGATTGCAAAGTAATTTCCGCAATATTCTGCTTCTTTTGTGGTTTGATAATCTTTTGGGTGTTCCTGTTCCGGCATTGCAGAAGTAAAGCTTGTCCTTCGCTGAGTGATAAAATCTATAAGAAGTGTTTTCACATTTTACGTCTTGACCTCCCTACGAATGACCTGGAAGCTGGTACTGAAGTTGAATTTATTGGACAAAAGACGGTCGGCTATGACAAAGCTGCAGCAACAAAGCCAGCCTTGACCGTTTTGTCTCTCTTACAGTTAAAGGAACACTCATATCCCCATAAGCAGTACAGTTTGCTGTAGTGACGATGGTGCCAGAAATACCCTTGCACCACAGCTTAATGTAGTTGTTCTGGTGCGTGTAACTTGCCACTGCAGGCATTTTCTTGTAACCCCTGCATTTACATTACTGCCTTGGGACACCTGTGGCAGTCACTCAGAGCTCCTAGAGGTGCTTCCTGGGTCAGTGCTGCACAACTGACATTCAGCATCTCCACGCTCTGAATTGAGGCACTGAACTTTCCTCATAGAGGTGCATTGATTCATTGCATCTCTGAGGAGATGCTGATTGGCCAGTGTGGTGTTTAGCTCCACCCCAGCCCCGTCGATAATCAGCATTGACGATCTCAGCCAATCCATTGCTTTCCCATATGAAAGCATTATGCAGGTGAATCTGGTTTTCTCTATAGAGCTAAGCAGAGTCATGCAGGACCAAGCTCAGTGCCCGAAAATAGCCCTACATAGGCTGAACTTTATTTTATAGAGAAAATCTGATGTTGTGAGCACACCTAGTGGGGCCAGGGCACTTCTGGTATCCTACACTGCAGTAGATATGGTGATCGGAGTGTTCAGATGAAAAAGTCAGATGATAAATAACATACAAGTTATCACATATAGCTAACTGGTGGTATTAATTCAAATCGTGAATATCCCTTTTGTTAACTCTGTCTGGTTTTGGAGTGATGAGCTAAGTAAATGAGGATGGGCAGTGAATGTGATATTCTCTATCCTCATCCATGCACAGTAAGATCCAGAGAAAAACCTATCTGACTGCTAGCTAGGAAGCTTGTAGCCAGGTTTAAGGAGCCGTGTTTTAAAGCACTAGAACATTTAGAACATTTAAAGATAGCATACAGCTTAATGTTTGCATAAAGGGATTAAGCAAAAATTCACGATAATGAATTTAATTAGAACAACCATCTCACCATTTGCGAATTTATGAGTGATATGTGATTCTGTCTGTCAGTCTCTCTCTCTTTCTTTCTTTCTTTAACTCTGTCTATTTTTATCAAAAAAAATCTTATTTTTCCTTTTCAAACCAAATAATGGGTTATGATCCAAATGATTTGCATGTCAAGCTGGGAATTCTGAGATAGTTGTGGAAACTTATCTAGCGAACATGATTTCTCTGCCCAAAGCTGATTTCCCATCTTGCAGGGGGTGCACTTCACCAAATTTTATATTTGCAGCAAATTGTGGGGGGGCTCTATTTAGTCTCACCACAAATTTCCAGGAACCATATCCAGACAAGGAACCATGTCATGATGGTGAGACATAAAGCTGTACATTATATGGTTGATTTCTGGTCACTGGTCCTTCTGGATCATAGTCCATGATTTGGTTTAAAAAATTGTGTTTAGAGCAGTGTACCATTGCTAAGGATGCAAGGTGTAGTCTGAAACACAATGCCTGTCTGTGCTTGTCTGGGCGTCGAGCTGTGGATTCTGGGAAAGTTGTGGAAACTTATTTAATTGGAATATGTATGCAGAAGGTGGACTTCACAAATTCCAAATTGAGGTATGCAGGTAATGCACAACAGTAACTGTTACATGTACGTATGTATGTTTATATAAGCCTTTTCACACTTCGAAGAACCTAAACAAATCATATATTTTAATAAACCAAAATGGCTAAATGTGAGAAATAATGAACTAATACAACTATATGTTGATACAGATTAATGTATGTTCGATCATATAAAATAGAAAGAAAAAATAAGAAAACAAAATAGTGTAATTCTGTGCGAGATTAACTAAACAGTGAAATTGGTATCAATTTGCAACTCCTATATATAGAGTCCAAAAACCTGGCTCTAGGATATAGGGCTGTTGGTGTCTTATTGAGAGGTTCCACCACACCTTCTGGATGGGCAACTTTTCTGGACAGTATCCTCAAAATAAAACACAAACAACCAGTAGAGTAGATGGTATTCTATTAGGACAGTATTTATTATCATCATTTATAAAGCATCAACAAATTCTGCACCACTGTGTAATAGGATATATATATATATATATATATATATATATATATATATGTGTGTGTGTGTGTGTGTTAAAATAACTCACTTACATGGACTAGAGGCTATATATACCGGCTTGGCATAAAAGGCAGTGTGCCAATTGGGATGTCACTTCCCAGGCAGTAGATTGTAGGCAACCAAATAAGTAAAAATAAGAAAAACTTTATTTACTTACAAAAAAAGGCATTGGTCTGTCTTTTTAATCTTTTGTTTTATCAACAAAAATATGTTTGTTTTACCCATTTGGCTGCCTACAGTTTACTCCTGAGTTTCTGCCTGGGAATTTGGGAAGTGCCATCCTAATACTGGATGTAATCAATCGGAGTGAGTTATATTACCACTCATATATGCAGTCCTAATAGAATACCATCTGCACTATTGACTGTTTGTGTTTTTCAGTAGAACAAAAACTTAGGTCCGGGCACACCTGGTGGTTTCTTCAATAGGCATTTTTTTTTATTGCAGAGTACAAAATATAGACAACGTTTCGGCTCCCCTGAGCCCTTGTATTTTTAATTTTTTTTTGAGGATACTATCCAAAAAAGCCACCCATCCAGAATGTTTGGAACCTAAATAAGAGACCAACAGCCCTATATCCTAGAGTCAGGCTTTTTAGCTCTATGTGAGCTGCAAATTGACACCAATATCATTTTTTTAGTGAACCTCTCTATTTTAAGTTATATGAACACATTGATGCACATACATTAAAGTGTATCAACACATGAGTTATTTATCACATTCCACCATTTTGGATTGGTTTATTTTTTGAGTATTTTATGTACTACATGTATTTGGTGTATATTAACCCCTTCACAACGCATGACGAAAATGTTCCGTCATGCATGTCCTACCGCCGTTTACTAAAGTTAACCCCAGATCACAGCTATTATGGGGTTAATGCTGCTCCAGTCTGCCAAGGCAGATGAGGAGCACCAGATAGCGCCGTCCCTGCAGTTGTGATCGCTCTGACAGCCTGTCTGAGTGAGCACTTGTGGCACAGGGACTCCTGACCCACCTCCCTGCACTTCCGTGTTCAGTGTGAAGTTCATGGAACGGATCAGTGCTGCTGATCTTTTCCCTGAAAAATAAAATTAATTAAAGTAAACACCCCCCTCTACCGGTCCTAATAAAAATGTACCCCTAGCCTGCCAGTTGATCACTATATAACCATGATTTATTTATTTATTTAACCCCATGAGGGTTAACTTTTTTTTTTTTTTTGGAAATCGTATTTTATTGGATTTTCCATGGGTATTACATTAATGTCATAACAGAATTACAATAGTAATACAATAGTAAGACAATTGGTGATACAATTTGTGATACAATTTGCGGTACAATTTGTGAAACAATTTTTGATACACTTTCTATTTCAAGTTCAGTTTCATCCGCATATTGATTGCCTGGGTTGCGTTTGTACGTGCCTTCATCTACATAGTTCGTGGGATAATATAAGCGCAGTGTAACATTATGCTATAGACATTTACCCACATTTCCTGCTCCCTCTGTACAAACAGGGGGGTTACGTTCATTGGTGTATTCACCTTATAAATAAGCTATCGTTAAGTTTCAGATCCATAGGTGAAGAACTTTTATTTTTTAACCATCAGGGGTTAAATTGATTTATTTTTTTCAAATATCTTTACATTACATGTTTAGCTAGCTGGGGTGGAAGTTTGTGGGGAATTTTGTATTAGGTTAGCTAGGGGTTAACCTTAAAAAAAAAAAAAGGTTTGAAACAAATGTTTTAATAACGTTTTGTTTTAAAGTTAAAAATACCCCCTCCCACCCTTACCCAGTCCTTATAAAAATAAACTTCTTCCCTGACAGTTGATCACTGTCTACAGTGATTAAAATACAGATCACCGTTTTTTACTGTGATCTGATTTTTATTTTGTATTTATTTTGTTTACCCTGAGGGGGTAAATTTCATTATTTAAAATATCTTTACATTATATATTTAGCTAGCTTGTGTGGGTGAAAGTTAGTGTGGAATTGGGGAATTTGGTGTTAGTCTATTTGGCGGTTAACAGTAAAAAGGTTTTAAAAAGTTTACAAAAGTAAAAAAAAAAACATTTAAAAAAGTTTTCATGTTTTAAAAAAGTAAAAACGTTTTAAAAGGTAAATAAAGTTTTAAAAAGTTTTTTTTTTAACTTTTAAAAAACCCATTCCTCATAAAAAATTTACTCCTTTCCTGCCAGTTGATCACTAGCTGGATGTTAACAGTTAAAAAGTTCTAAAAAGTAAAAAAAAAAAAAGTTTAAAAATGTAAATAAAGTTTTTGTTAAAAAAAGCTAATTAAAACTACACTTGGTACAAACGAGCAAAAAACTGATCCCACGCTAAGGTTCAAATATGCCTTTTGAAATATGCCTGCTAAAGTGCTCCAAAATGGAACACGGACCCATCAAAACCATCTATGAAAATTCACACTTAAAAACTTGTAATTGTCACGTTTCTTTTACAGCACTGTAACTTCACAAAATAGTGTCTAGGTCATACATTGGGCATATTGTTTTACTCAGAAGATGTAACTAAAGAGAATTTGGGGTATTTTATGGCAGTGGCACATATCAAGTGTAAGAAATACCCAGCAAAAATGCAACATGTATGTAAAAAAAAAAAAAAAAAAAGACATTTGTTTCCTCACCACAAACATTGACATAAATTGACATAAAAAATGGTGACAAGTTAACGCACAATATACCCCATATAAGATACCCTGGAGTGTCTGCTTTTTCAAATCGAAGCACTTTGCGTGGTTATTTGAACATTCAAACTGCTATAACGCCCCAGAATGAGACATAGGCCCATCAAATCCATCTATGAAAATTCTAACTATAGAAACTTAAATAGCCTTGTCTTTTATATGGCATTGTAGTTTCACAGAATAGTGACCAAGGCATACAATGGGGGTATTGTTGTACTCAGCAGATGTAGCCGAACACAATATGGGGTTTTGTACAGGAATAGGACACCCCAGCTTTACAAAATACACATTTAAAAAACCTTGGTATAAGTGTATATGACAAAATACAGTAAAAAAAACACTATTTTACTCCAATGTTTAGCAAAGATTGGCGATGAAATGGCTATGTAAAAAGTGTAAAAATAACCTTAGGTAAATAGCCTATGATGTTTACTTTATATAAATATATACTTTTGTGTGGTAATTTTGTTTTCTGTGATGGCTACTAAACTTCTTAGACAGACATACCAACTTTTTAAATTGTTTTACATTGAAATTTTATTTTAGTCCTTGTATTTTGTGACCTGTAACTTTCAAAATATGCTGAAATCCTATACATATTATGTATACTATGTAAACAAACAAAAAAACTATCACCACAATGTCGTAAGAATAGTGAATAACAAGCATATCTAATAAGAAATCAAACCAATTGGAACACTGATGAAGGAAAACGCCCACAGAACCACCAATGGACTTGGGGATTATACCTATTTAAAGGAACTTACAGGTGTGAATTGCTAGGTTGCTTTGTTCAATATTTGTCATTTGTTTTGATTTTAAGGTCCCTGAGGAAGTCCCAAGTTTGGGACAAAATGCGTAGGACCACTATTGTTTTTATAGCAACATATGGGTGTCAATTCACCTTTTTATTTACAATAAAGCTGCAAACTTTTTCAATTTACCATCTGGAGTTCTGATTTTACAATGACATTTACAGACCAAGAAGAGAGATTCATAGCCCCCATGAACATTGGGGGAGGCACCCTTTGAGCGCATTGAACTCCTTCATCTTGTTAGTGTATTTATTTACAGTGCAGATTCCTTATTTAAAATTGTATTACACTATGTTTTGTCTATGTTCTTTGTATATTTTGTAAACTTAGACACAATTTATTTTGAATAACTTTTAATAAGCAAGACATTGTGCACATCTTAATATTGCCAAAACTGTGAAAAACAATATTGCGATGTTCGGTCCGCCCCCTATTCTTTATCATTGAGTAAACTTTGACCCTGTACCTCACAGTCAGCAGACACATTCCAGCCAATCAGCAGCACACCCTCCCTAGCAGACCCTCCCACCTACTGGACAGCATCCATTTTGGATTCATTCGGAAGCTGCAACCATTTTTTTTTTTCAAATTTTTTTATTTTTTTATTTTTTTATTTTTTTCTTCTTCAGTGCATATAAATGTTACAAGCAGATATTCCCCCAGACACTCTGTATTACTGCAGATACTCCCCCCAGAGACTCTGTGTAACTGCAGATACTCCCTCCAGACACCCTGTGTTACTGCAGATACTCCCTCCAGACACTCTGTGTTACTGCAGATACTCCTTCCAGACACCCTGTGTTACTGCAGATACTCCCTCCAGACACCCTGTGTTACTGCAGATACTCCCTCCAGACACTCTGTGTTACTGCAGATACTCCCCCCAGACACTCTGTTACTGCAGATACTCCCTCCAGACACTCTGTTGCTGCAAATACTCCCTCCAGACACTCTGTGTTACTGCAGATACTCCCCCCAGACACTCTGTGTTACTGCAGATACTCCCTCCAGACACCCTGTGTTACTGCAGATACTCCCCCCAGATACTCTGTGTTACTGCAGATACTCCCTCCAGATACTCTGTGTTACTGCAGATACTCCCTCCAGACACCCTGTGTTACTGCAGATACTCCCTCCAGACACCCTGTGTTACTGCAGATACTCCCTCCAGACACTCTGTGTTACTGCAGATACTCCCCCCAGACACTCTGTGTTACTGCAGATACTCCCTCCAGATACCCTGTGTTACTGCAGATACTCCCTCCAGACACTCTGTGTTACTGCAGATACTCCCTCCAGACACCCTGTGTTACTGCAGATACTCCCTCCAGACGCCCTGTGTTACTGCAGATACTCCCTCCAGACACCCTGTGTTACTGCAGATACTCCCCCCAGACACTGACACAGAGCAGAATAGGGACTGTTCCCCCTACATAGGGTCACTTGGCAGATATGGATTGACACCTATCCTAAGGATCCCTGATACACACTGACACAGAGCAGAATAGGGACTGTTCCCCCTACATAGGGTCACTTGGCACATATGGATTGACACCAATCCTAAGGATCCCTGATACACACTGACACAGAGCAGAATAGGGACTGTTCCCCCTACATAGGGTCACTTGGCAGATATGGATTGACACCTATCCTAAGGATCCCTGATACACACTGACACAGAGCAGAATAGGGACTGTTCCCCCTACATAGGGTCACTTGGCAGATATGGATTGACACCTATCCTAAGGATCCCTTATACACACTGGGGGGGACCTACTGTCCTCCCCCTGCCCCCACCCCTGCACGGTGGGTGGGGCTATCAAAATAATGAGAGGGGACCTACTGTCCTCCCCCCGGCCCCCACCCCTGCACGGTGGGTGGGGGCCATCAAAATAATGAGGGGGGGGGACCTACTGTCCTCCCCCCACCCCCACCCCTGCACGGTGGGTGGGGGCCATCAAAATAATGAGGGGGGGGCTCCTGTCCTCCCCCCGCCCCCACCCCTGCACTGTGGGTGGGGGCCATCAAAATAATGAGGGGGGGGACCTACTGTCCTCCCCCCCGGCCCCCACCCCTGCGCAGTGGGTGGGGGCCATAAATCACAATGGGGGGAGGACCTACTGTCCTCCCCCCGCCCCCACCCCTGCGCGGTGGGTGGGGGCCATAAAAAAAAAAATAAGAGGGGGGACCTACTGTCCTCCCCCCCTGGCCCCCACCCCTGAGCGGTGGGTGGGGGCCCTAAAAAAAAACAATAAGGGGGGGGAACCTACTGTAGCCCCCACCCCTGAGTGGTGGGTGGGGGCCCTAAATAAAAATCCCCAATCAAAGGTGACTAGGGGTCCCCAAGCCCCTAGTCACCTACCCCTCAACCCCAAAAGAAGTTACCCCCTACCTACCCCCCTCACCCTAAAAAATAGTGAGGGGGAAATAAAATAACTAACCTGTAATGAAAAATTCAACTTACCATTTGACGTCTTCTTTTTTCTAAAATCTTCTTTTTTCAGCCCCAAAAAAGGCCAAATAAAAAGCCATAAGAACCGACGCAATTTAAAAAAAAAAAAACGAGCGCAAAAAAAAAGAATCCATCTTCACCCATGGAGGGCTCCGCGCAGACTGAGCTCTGCAGGGCGGGGGAAGGCTTATAAAGCCTTGCCATGCCCTGCAATTAGGCTAAGAACACTCTGATTGGCTGGTTTAAGCCATTCAGAGTGCTCTTTGTCATTTTACACAGCGTGGGAAAATTCTAAAGAACTTTCCCACGCTGTGTAAAATGACACAGAGCACTCTGATTGGTTAGATTCCAAGCCCACCAATCAGAGTACTCTTTGTCACCCTCCATGGGTGAAGATGGATTATTTTTTTTGCGTTCGTTTTTTTTTTTTTTTTTTAATTGTGTCGGTTCTTATGGCTTTTTATTTGGCCTTTTTGGGGGCTAAAAAAGAAGATTTTAGAAAAAAGAAGACGTCAAATGGTAAGTTGAATTTTTCTTTACAGGCTAGTTATTTTATTCCCCCTTCACTATTTTTTAGGGTTAGGAGGGTAGGTAGGGGGTAACTTTTTTGGGGTGTGGGTGGGTGACTAGGGGCTTGGGGACCCCTAGTCACCTTTGATTGGGGGGGGGGATTTTTATTTAGGGCCCCCACTCACCACTCAGGGGTGGGGGCTGGGGGGGGATAGTAGGTCCCCCCCTTATTGTTTTTTTTTAGGGCCCCCACCCACCGCGCAGGGGTGGGGGCCAGGGGGGAGGACAGTAGGTCCCCCCCTCATTATTTTGATGGCCCCCACCCACCGTGCAGGGGTGAGGGCGGGGGGAGGACAGTAGGTCCTCCCCCCATTGTGATTTATGGCCCCCACCCACTACGCAGGGGAGGGGGCCGGGGGGGAGGACAGTAGGTCCCCCCCCTCATTATTTTGATGGCCCCCACCCACCGTGCAGGGGTGGGGGCGGGGGGAGGACAGTAGGTCCCCCCCCTCAATATTTTGATGGCCCCCACCCACCGTGCAGGGGTGGGGGCGGGGGAGGACAGTAGGTCCTCAGTAGGCCCTCCCCCCATTGAGATTTATGGCCCCCACCCACCGCGCAGGGGTGGGGGCCGGGGGGGAGGACAGTAGGTCCCCCCCCTTATTATTTTGATGGCCCCCACCCACCGTGCAGGGGTGGGGGCGGGTGAAGGACAGTAGGTCCCCCTCCTCATTATTTTGATGGCCCCCACCCACCGTGCAGGGGTTGGGGGCGGGGGGAGGACAGTAGGTCCTCCCCCCATTGTGATTTATGGCCCCCACCCACCGCGCAGGGATGGGGGCAGGGGGGAGGACAGTAGGTCACCCCCCTCATTATTTTGATGGCCCCCACCCACCGTGCAGGGGTGTGGGCGGGAGGAGGACAGTAGGTCCTCCCCCCATTGTTATTTATGGCCCCCACCCACCATGCAGGGGTGGAGGCCGGGGGAGGACAGTAGGTCCCCCCCTCATTATTTTGATGGCCCCCACCCACCGTGCAGGGGTGGGGGCGGGGGGAGGACAGTAGGTCCTCAGTAGGTCCTCCCCCCATTGAGATATATGTGTATCAGGGTCTCTGAGGACAGGTGTCAATCCATATGTCAAGGTGTCAATATGTCATATGTCAGGTGTCAATCCATATCCATTGTGATTTAGGAATGTTAGGTGATTTATGCCCTTTATGGATTAAGACCAGACTCTGCATCAACTGTGTAATTTTCCATGGGAGTTTTGCCATGGATCCCCCTCCGGCATGCTACAGTCCAGGTGTTAGTCCCCTTGAAACAACTTTTCCATCACTATTGTGGCCAGAAAGAGTCCCTGTGTGTTTTAAAATTCGCCTGCCCATTGAAGTCTATGGCGGTTCGCCGGTTCGCGAACATTTGCGGAAGTTCGCGTTCGCCATTTGCGAACCGAAAATTTTGTGTTCGCGACATCACTACCTCCACACTGAGGTTAAAGTTACAATTCAAAATACATAAACTGCCGATCACACACAGGCATTTGTAGGTAGCCCATAAGCTACACAAACATGCTATACAGAGTCTCTTCACTTAAAATAAGAGTCTCTTGCAGGTCAATCCACCGACCCCATACTAGGCCATTAATTGCCTTATCTATGCCGTCTGTACTCTCCGGCACCGTGTATATAGTTCAAACTGTTATACTGTTTATAATGTTTATGTCTATGTATGTCAATATTGTACCACTAGTGTCGCCTCCTAAAATATCCTACTACTTATATGTAGGGCTCTACCCACACGTACCATCCAAGGTGTGTGTAATTAAGGCCCACGACACCTTCCCCCCCAAGGCCGTCTACGTTATCTTGGATAAAAGTAAACCAAACCAAATGACACCATGGTCATACCTACAAAATCCCATAACACAACATATAGGGTACAACAAGATACCTACCTTCAAAACGGATAGGAAATGGAGAAATAAGACAAAAACCCTCATACCCTGTGTAGCAAATTTTCCTAAAACTGTAAAATGACCCTCACAATTATATCACTAAATACAAAAGGCCTGAACACACCCCACAAACGGCGAGTAGCGTTAGCGGAGGCTAAGAAATCCAAAGCCCAAGTTGCTTTCTACCAAGAAACACTTCAAATGGGGTAACAGACCTAAATTTAATTCCATCCTTTACCCCCATGACTTTCATTCATGCTATAAATCGAAAAACCGAGGGGTATCTACTCTAATTAGCAAGGATGCATCCTTCACATTGGTAAAAAAAATTGGAGACAAACATGGCAGATATTTACTTATTCAATGTTATATCAATAACAACTCTTACACGCTGGTAAACATCTATGGACCAAATGACAACCAACATGAGTTTATAGTTAAAATATTTGGCTTACTTTAACTATATTGTTTTGGGGATGTCATAATAGGAGAGGACACCAACTTCCTGTTAAATGCCTCCACGGATACATCCGCACACCGTCCAGACCATACGAAAACAACTAAACAATCAACAGCCCTCACCTCTATGATTGCACACACCATCCTCAACGCAGACTGCGTTATACAAAACTCATACACGACATCACAGACCACACTCACAAAAATAAACTACAACCCTCAAAAGACACACATATACAATTAACCGCACTACAGAAAGACCTCCAACACCTAGAACTGGAAAAAACTACCTACCTATTGCAGAGATACAAACATAAGTTCTTTGCCAATGGGAACTATCGCACATGCACAAGTCGCAGACCAGAAGACTAATCTTAGCCCTAGATGCCGAAAAGGCCTTTGATAGGGTCAATTGGGAATATATGCAACAAGTCCTCCGCAAATTCGGATTTACA
The DNA here is from genome assembly GCA_933207985.1 of Pelobates cultripes. Taxonomy (NCBI): domain Eukaryota; kingdom Metazoa; phylum Chordata; class Amphibia; order Anura; family Pelobatidae; genus Pelobates; species Pelobates cultripes. Next base: position 132,183,637 of record OW240920.1, read on the forward strand.
GAAGGCCTCATTACAGGCATTATGGCCCTTTACAATGACCCACAAGCGAAAGTATCCAATTCAGGCTACCCCCCTATCACCACTACTTTTTATCTTATCCCTACAACCTTAAGCATCCAAAATTAGACACCATGACTCAATCACAGGCATACCCATAAAACAAAACATGTTGTGTTTTTTATGATTTTGTTAAAATAAAAGTATTTTTAGACTACCTATCAGCTCATGGTTAGTCCTCTTACATTTATTTGTTGCTGTTTTATCCTGGCTGATTTTTTATTATTCTTAAGATCCAGTACTACTAAAGAAATCCTAGGTGGGGATTATTCCACTCACGCCTGATCCATAGAGCAGTGTGGCTGCTCTATACACTTTAAGTACGTTTCATTTTATTTTCCACTTCTATTTTATCTACTGAGAACACTATGGGCCCTCTTTTGTGATTTTATTTTTCATAAGACCTGCACTGCAAATATCGCTAGAAGGATATCCTACATGTGGGGAGTTTAAATACCACTGTATGCTGTTTTTACTCAGAGCTGGTGATAGCTCACTCAATTGTAAGTTGGCACTCTTAGGACCTTAGTGTTTGTTTGTAGTTGTAGGTGACATACGTTATTGCACCATTGGGTTTTTCCGTTATTTTTATGTATTTTATATGCTGACGTGTATCTGACGCTGCAAGAAGTATTGAAGAAACACCTCCTATTGTCCAGCTATATCCTACATGTGGGGAGTTTCAAATACCACTGTATGCCATTTTACCTAGAGCTGGGCATAGCTCTTTATATTGTGAGTTGGTATTTCTCTATTTCTATGTTGTCCATGACACCATTTCCAAACGGTTTTGCACTATTGGTCCCTTCTTGTTTCTGCTTTTGTATTTCATATTAACTACTGAGGGCCCAAAGCAAGAACAAAAGAATACCTATCCATGTCCACACAGCATTTTCAGGGACTTTTGCACTTCCCTTTTCTGTGTATATTATTTTTTCTTGTTCTACTAAGCGCACCCTGTATTTGCTGTTTCCTTTTTTCCCCACTTATGAGGCTGCATAGCCCCAGACCGGTCATAGAGCCCATGATAATCCCTGTCCACTGCCAAAAGTGCCTTAAATGGGGACATGGGCATCAGAACTGGATTTGGAGCAATGGAAGAAGATTGCATAGTCTAAAGAATCACGTTTTATTTTAGATCAGGAGGATGCCGGGGCCATGTGCATTGTTTACCTGGGGAAGAGATGGCAGCAGGATGCAACATGTTATGCTCTGGGCATGTTCTGCTTGGAAACCTTGGGTCCTGGCAGTCATGTAGATGTTACATTGACACATACCACTTACCTAAAGATCGCATACATCCCTTCATGGCAATGGTGTTTCTTGCTGGCAGTAACTTCTTTCAGCATGAAAATGCACCCTGACACAGTACAATTTTTTCAGGAATGTTTAAGGGAACTTGACAAAGAGTTCAAGGTGTTGAGGACAAAGATTTCACAGCTGTGAGGACAGGATATTGAAAACAGATGAACTGACAATATTGATGATGGACACAGGTATATTAAGGACGAATATTTTTCGGAAATATCAGCACTGGAAGAAGACGATCTTTGCCGAAACGCGCCTGCTAACAGCACCTTTACTATTTTACTTTTGGGTAACTAAAAGGTGGTTAGTGATACCTATTGAGAAGCTTCATTACCACTATATATATATATTGTGATCCTTGTTTGCAGGTAGCACGGTCCTCTAGGGTAAACAACAGGCACAGTCCTTGTAATTGCATATACTCCAGGCACTTTATTTGCAAATCCACACAGGAGACAGCAGCAAATGAAAATATAACAGGTTTCCCCTTTAAACAAATACCTAGTTTGTCTGAGCACTGACTCACTTCAGGTTCCCTATCTCTCAGGGGTTAAACTAAACAAAACAATATTGGTTTCACCAACCTAGAGTCTTTGTCCACTCTCAGCACTCCAAGCCAGCCTTGCCCTGACTGCTTTCCTTTCTGCATTCCCAGTGCTCCAAGCCAGCCTTGACTGCTTCCTCCTGCACTCCCAGTGCTCCAAGCCAGCCTTGACTGCTTCCTTTCTGCACTCAAAGTGCTCCAAGCCAGCCTTGACTGCTTCCTTCTGCACTCCTAGTGCTCCAAGCCAGCCTTGACTGCTTCCCTTTCTGCACTCCAAGTGCCTAGTCTCCTTGACGCTCTCTGGAGAGAACAGCCTCTCTCTCCTACCTGCTTCCTTGGAGGAAGCCAGCAATCCCCCTTTTACCTGCCTAGCAGGGAGGGGTTTATTCCCACTGCAACAGCTAATTAACTGCAGCTGAGCAGTGGGTTGGAGACGGTCCAAAAAACCCTGGTCTGGATCTATGTCTCCCAAGAAAACCACTAAACTGTGGAGTGGAGCATTGGCCCACCCTTCTCTCCAAATGCTCCACCCCAGGGGCCCATAACTAAACAAAGCTTTGTGTTGTGCAACAAACAAACTACATATACTCCCCCTGGGGTTAAATGGCTTCTCTGCCTTCACTTTATCACAATATATATACATCGTAGTAGCTTGCACTCCAAGAAGACTTTTGTAGTGCCCGGTGCTGGTTGTGGCAAAGGTAGATATGGGTGTAGAAACAATCGTACTCCTGGGACTTGGTTGAAGTAGTAAAATTTAGCTTTTATTTATTCCATATAAAATATCAACGTTTCAGCTCCAACATGGAGCTTTCATCAGGACAGGTAACATGTAACAAATGTGCTGACAAGAGAATATATACCCCAGATCCCTCCAAAACAAACTGAACACTCAAATTAGATTAAATATGCACCACAGGAGTGTACTTACTGAATCAGTGTCCGGATGTAGCACAGCTGGCCATGGCTGTCTCCCACTCTGCCCTTGTATCTGCATAATTGGGGCTCAGAGGGAAGGGGGGAGGGGAGTGTTTGTGTTCCAACCATTTGCCTGGCAATATCCAGTATGCATGGTTTGAGGTTACCATGATTACAATCAGAACTTTAACTCTCATCATCCTTAGCCAGCGGTGTTGCCCGGGTACTTGATTCAGTAGTGTAAAAATGCTTGTATAAAAAGAAAGTTACTAAGCAGTGAATTACTAAAAACAAATACTCGCAGGACAAGATGGTGAGTCACAAAGCTAACAAATTATTAGTATAATAGACGGATAGTTAGAATGCATCTTATCTATAAGTTTAAGGGAAGGGCTTGGTGGGAGTAGCGACAGAGTACCGTCAACCTTATAGTAATAGCTATATATATATATTTGTGCTCGGAATTTAATACGTAATGGATAGTATCTGAAAGGGCAAAGTTGGTTGTGGTGTGCCGAAACCAACATACGAGTGGGCCTGTAAATAAAAGAGGGCCCACCAAGGAGAATGTAATGATAACAAGGTGTAGGTGGGTGGGGACAATCAACTGGAACGGCAGAGGTGAGTAGGGGCTGAGAGTTTAAGTAGGGGACTTACTCCTCCCACAAATTCAGGCCTAATGGCCTTTCTACTTGTGCTCGGAATTTAATACGTAATGGATAGTATCTGAAAGGGCAAAGTTGGTTGTGATGTGCCAAAACCAACGTACGAGTGGGCCTGTAAATAAAAGAGGGCAAAAGAGAAGTTCGAGAAAATACACACTTTATTGCCTTTTTACATAACCAAGTTCCTGAAAGCTCGACGAAGCTCTTTCTCCAGTCGTGGTATATATATATGGTATATGGAGGATTTCCAACAACCCAGTCTCTTGATGATGTGGACCGGGGCGTTTGTGCTAGAGGCTGATGAAGCGGCTCCTATGCGGAAGGAGTGCCGGAGAATGAAGCCGGATTGTAACCCAGTTTAGCTAGCAGTGTTCTGACGTGTGTCATGAATTTAGCCGTGGTGAGCGGGTGCCCTTGTAGTGATAAGAGCGGAGAGTCTGGTAAGTGCGCGTGATGGGTTGACCTAGGCGGTAGGGAAGAGAGGAATTATGGTGGGTTGTTGTGAATGATTAGTCTTAGTTGATGGGATCGTAAGTAGGTAGTGATCCTTCACCTTAGTGAGGTGTGATGTTTTTAGGCTGTGCGTGATATCCCCTTGACAAACAACGGTGAACTCTCTGGGTCTGAGAAAACCGTAGAAAGCAAGATAAATAGCCGATTTGATCACCAGGTTTCTGTTGGGATCGAACGGGGATTTGTCAAGGAGATTGCTAAGTGATCTAAAGATAGGCCCATCTATAGGTAGTCTTGTGGTGGTGAGTGGAACTGAAACCTTTAATATATCTTTCAAGACCTTTTTAATGGGATATGATGACAAGAAGGGGGTGTTGTTAGGAAAATTGGTGAGGCTGTGGTGCTGAACCCCGGTGAGGTAAAGTTTAATGGTGTTGTGAGAAAGTTTAAGATGTAAGTGGCAGAAAGAGGCAAAAGCCACCATGGTTTGTGTAGAAAAGTCGCCTTGTAAACCGAATTCTGCAGTGAATTTATTAAAAATGGTAAGTGCCCTATTGTATGAGATAGCTGTGTTAGGTGATAGTGCTTGGTGAGTGAGAGTCCTAGCGTGATGCATTAGTGTACTCAATCCAGGATTAGTTCGTGAAATCATGGTGTCCTGGATGGCTGGTGGTGAGCCATAGGGAGTGCCTGGGAGAATACCTGTAACTGAGAGTGAGAAAGAGCATCAGTAGCCGTGTTGTGGATACCCGGGATGTGAAAACAAACTAAGTGAAACTGGACGGTTGCTGCCAGCCAGGTCAGCTTGCGAATCAGCCGCATGATGGTCAGGGACGATGAGCGCCCCTTGTTAATGATTTTGCAAGCCGCCGAGTTGTCAGAGTAGCATTTTACTGCCTTGCCGGACCAGAGATGACCCCAGGTGTGTGCGGCCGCCACAATGGGATAGATTTCGAATAGGGCTGAGGTCTCCCTGAACCCTGGCAAGGCATCCGTCTCAGCGGGCCAGTGACCCCTGAACCAGTGGTTCCCAAAGATGGCAGCGAAACCAGTGTTGGCTGCAGCGTCTGTGTGAATGATGGGTGAAGAAATGAAGAGAGGGGGGATAAACATGGAGATTCCAATCCGCCAAAAACGTCCCCCACATGGCTAAGTCAGCCTTGGCGTGGGGGTCCAATGAAACTGGGCAAGAGTCTGGTACCCCGTGGAGCAGGCAAAGAAGCCTGGATATAAAAGACCTTCCCTGCGGGATGATGCGCATGGCGAAGTTAAGGGATCCCAGGAGGGACTGAAGTTCCCTTCTGGTGCAAACATCATTCCGCAGGAACATGTCTATCTCCCCTCTCAAGCGGATCAGTTTGTCGTGGGGAAGGCTAGCTCGGAGGGTAACAGAGTCTAGCTCTATCCCCAAAAAGGTTAATTTAGTTGTGGGGCCGTTTGTTTTTGATGGAGATAATGGTACACCAAGTTTAGAAAAAAGTGCTGTAGTACTGCTGATAGCGGTGGGTGTTTGTGCCCCTGGCTCTATCAGTAAGAAGTCGTCTAAGTAATGGATAACGGAGTGACACCTGAGGACGTTCAGAAGCAGCCAGCATAGTGTTTCAGCGAAGATATCGAACAGTTTGGGGCTGCTTCGAGAGCCGAAAGTGAGTCGTGTGGAGAAGTAGTACTTTTCTCGCCATTTAACACCGTGCAAGTGCCAGAGTGAGGGGTGCATGGGTAATAATTTAAAAGCATTTGTGATGTCCGTTTTGCTGAGCCAGGGGCGACTACCAGATTAGATGATGGACTGTATGGCGTTGTCAATTGTTACATACTGAAGTGAGAATTTGTCTGCGAGTATGAGTGCGTTTATGCTGGGAAAAGAGGAGTGCGCTGCCGATAAATCAATAATTAGCCATTTTTTATTAGAATATTTGTGTACTGCAACACCAATGGGGTTAGTGCGCCAGGAGGAAAACAGTGAGGAGGTGAAGGGGCCGATCATGAAACTGTTGGCAATTTCAGAGGAAAGGAGAGTGTCTGTGGAAACTGGATCTTGACATGCTGACAAAAAATTGGGACATTCCAGTGTGCCTGTGGGGATGGCTACGATACCCGTGAGAAAACCCTGTGTGAGCCCAGTGGTCAGATATTCCACCAAATGCCTGCTGGGGTGTGACCTTAGGTAAAAAAACAGGTTGTCGACATTGATGTCGGTGAGTCATTTGTTAGGGGACAACCTGGCCGGGCACATCGTCTTGGTATGTGCCCTAAAGCATATGGAGCAGATGTGCAACAATCTACAGGCGCTGAAACTGTAGGAGCCTGCGTTGAAATTACTGCACACCTGCGCCTTACCTAGAAAGGAGATGGGCCTACCCAGCTTGTCACGTAGACCACCCACTGGTTTGTTGTGAGGGGTGAAAGTGGGATGAGGGGTGGGAGTGGAGGTGGTAGGATCGGCTTCGGAAGGACATAAGTCCGCCGTATGAGATGTAGAGTTACATACGGTGACAGAATAGTTCTGTATCCATCTGACACCAGTTAATTCTGACATTGAACTGTTTCAGATGGGTCGCCGCCTTCGCTGATACTGACTTATGGTAGTCGTAGAAAGAGGAGCCCCCGTACTTGATGCCTAGATCCTCTCTTCTGTGGGGATACACCGTGCAGATGACGTCACGGTATATCCCGAAGGCTATCACAAACCGGGGGATGGATAGTTTCTTGTTAAGCCTGGGGTCTCTAGTCTTAAGCACCACAGAGATGTCCCTGTAATTGTATGCCCTGTTCTCCAGTATGTCTTGGGATGCTATGAGCAGAGACACCAGACACACGTCCTTCCCATCTAGGATTTCTTTCCTGATGGAGTCTGGGACAGAGTGAGCTGGTGACTCGAAAGGTGATATAGCTGTGGCTGGTGCTGGAGAGGGGAGTATGGGGGGGCATGGTGGTACAGCGGGGACGACCGGGGTGGAGACTGGAAGGCCCGGGGTATTACCTGGGGAGGCGATGGCGCTCTCCACCTTAGATAGCCTGTTTTTTAAAGTCTGCAAGTTGGCCAAGATTGCTGCTAGGGTATCCTGGGTGGCCGTGCCAACGCTTGGTGGCTGTCCTTGAGAGCTAGTGCTTGGCCTAGGCTCAGGGGCTTGGTAGGTTAGCAGTCTGTAAAGTTCTGCCTTTCTAGCCGCAGCTGGAAAGGGGATTCCCCTGAGCCTAAGCTCGGCCGTAATTTTAGGAATAGTCCATGCTCTCAAGGACGTGGGAGTTGAGGGGGTGAGAGATTCGCCTGGAGACTCTGGTCTGATGGGCGTACACGGGATCTCTTCTGGCAACTCTTCGATGGGGGTTGGTTCTTGGGACATTCTAAAAATGATTTAGTGAATGAGATATTAGAAGGGGAGTAGGGGAACCGGGAGGGATATGAGGGGGGGTCTTTTTAGAAGAACTGGACTGTAATGCTAGTGCTGAAGCGAAAAACTTAGCTGTGAAATTGGTGATAGGTGAGGCCCTGCTAATGACAAGTGGCAGTGAGAGGCTCTACCTATGATTTGGCTTAGGAAAATCGTGGCCACAGACGTGGTGGCGGGGTGTTGGCCTCTCGGTGACTGTAAAGAGATTCAAAACGTGTGGCCGTGACAGGTGAGGCCCTGACTACGGCCCTGTAATAGGGCGGGCAAGGCGTATAACTATGATTTGGGTGTGGGGCCGTACCTCCGTGTTGACGTGGGAGATGGCCTCGCGGGACCGGATTTTCTAATAGGGTGAGCTAGGGCGGTAGCCTAGACCCTGTAAGCCAGTTCACTTGTATACTTAAGGTTGACTGGAAATTCTGGTGTAATGTGTGGATACTAACCTTGATGGGGTTGTAATAGAGAACTGGAACCTTCTAGTATTTTTATGTAGCGAGTCTTGGCTGCTGCTGTCCTCGTACAAGAAGCCTAAGGATTAAGACAGATGTTGATGTATTTATGCGTAGCATGGTGGCGTATGATTTGTAGTAAGGGTTGGCTGTTAGGAGCGCAACAGGAGATCCTGAATTGAGGGATCTGAATGGTTAGTCTAAGACTGGGACGAGTTTACGTTATGGAGAGAGGCTGATTGAGGCCTTGGGGTAGTGATTGCCGTAAATGAGTAAGGACGTAAGTACCTGGTAGTATGGCTGAGAACCGGGTTAGGTAGGTTGGGTATTTCCTTGCCTGATGGCAGTATGACCGTAGGCCTAGGTAGAAAAATGGAAAGAATTAACACACCGAGGGCATAGGACCGTGAGTCAGTCGTAATGAATCAAGACCGTGTTAGGTCTTGTATGAAAAGGTCCTGTAATGAGTAGAGAACTATACCTTGATTTGTTGTACAGGTACTAGGATGAGCGTAACTGGTTTCATGCGTAAAAACCGGTGGAGGCCTAGAATAATTCTGGAGCTATGGATTAAACCCATTGAATATTTAATAATTAGCGAAGGCTGTGGCAGTATGTTATAAATAACAAAAATGTTTTACTGTGACAAGTCTAGAGTGCGTGTTGTATTGAGGCATAGACATGGATGAAACCAAAGTGGGTAAATACTATACCTGGGTTTGTAAAAAAAAGAACTTGTATTTGTTAATTTTAAGCAGAAATGCAAGAAACCGAGGCAATCTGTGAAGCCAAAGAAATGTAACAGAGGCAGGATTAATGACTGCGTAATACATAGTAAATAAAAATGTGGGATTTTACCGGAATTGCCCTAGAAGATCGAGTTAATAAATTAATATATGTATGTAGTTTTAGTACATGGTTGGCGTGGAATTAAAGAATTCTGCCCTTTAGTTTGGTGTCAGGAGGAATCTATTTTAATTGATAAATGACCATTAAACATAGTTTACTAACCACTTAGGTGTAGGGAAAAGAACCGATTACTAGTATACAATGGCTGAGGTTTTAATATTTTAAACATAATTCAACCAGTAAACACAGTTTAGTAAAAGATTGTAGTTTTAAACGGATTTAATAACTGACAGGTAGGTATAAACAGTTAAATAACCGAACAGAAAGTATGTGCTTTTTAATGAATTCGTGTGTATGAAATGCTTGTATTATTAGAACGTGATCGGTAGATTTAGCCATATGAGGGACCTGCTTAGGTAAAGTATAATGTGCGTTCGTTTAATTCCGCACGAATACCAAAATTATGAATTAGGTAAGTATGCGAGGGGTGAACAGGATTTACATCAATCGCTTAAGATGCACGAACGGGTAAGTAAATAGGTACATGGTTCGTGCGTATGACCGAAAGGTAACACAGAAATATAACGATTAGCAGAGTTATGCCTATACATGGTTCGGCAGTTTTGACCGTACGAAGGCCCCAATGATACATTTGTCTATTTTTAGTGGCGCGAACGCTGAAATGCATGAACGAGTAAGAATACGCGAACTGGTAATGCAAGGGAAAAAAGGGAGCCTACCCCCTACATTTTTAGGCCCGAACGGAGGGAAATAGCCAAAAGCTATTTCCCTCACTAGCTTATGTGAGCGTGCCGGTCTCGTGACCGGAAGCCAGGTACCGCGACCGGGAGGAAGACGGGTGGCAGGGCCGAAGAACGGACGGAGGATTCCGTTGGACACCTCTTGCTGCAGGAGACTGAAGCTGTTTGGCGGGAAGCTCGAACTGGAAGTGCTGGTTGCTATGGGGATAGACAATCAACTGGAACGGCAGAGGTGAGTAGGGGCTGGGAGTTTAAGTAGGGGACTTACTCCTCCCACAAATTCAGGCCTAATGGCCTTTCTACATATGTACCCATTTTGGTATTATTATTGTTTGTTTGTTCTATTTTATACAATAAAGTATTTTATGCCGAAGATCCATCATCAATTTTTGGCACTTTGGGGATATTGAGACATTTAGCCATCTGTGGCACCCTAGAGCCTGGGACGGCTCTGGGCCATGTGAGTGATATTCCAACTCCATCCCTTATCTCTATATGTCCTTTAACGGTTCACGCTATGTTTTTTTGCATTTTCTGTTTTAAGGCTACCTGTGGTAACCTGTGTTCTTCATCTTTATGGATATATATACATTTGTATTGATATTTTATCTTTATAATACTTTCTGTGTCACAGGTTTTTTTTCCTGGCTAGTATATACACTATATTTTGATTAATGTGGCTGTATCTGTATTGGGATTGCCAAGCATTGGTGGGGTCTTGAGAATGTCAGACAAGCACTAAATGCACTAGTGGAGCTTTTCTGTTACACTGCAACTTGGTTGAAATATTAAGATTGGAAAAATAAAGATTGGAATTTTTTTTAACAATACAAGCAGTGTTAGAATTTGTATGATGTAGTTGAATCCCATATTTCAATTTTTTTTGTTCTTATTATCAATGGGCCTATTCCATGGGCATCGGCCTGGAGCTTCAGCTCCAATAGCTCCTATGTTAATCCAACCCTTGGTAAAGCCGATTCATTCATCCTCCCTCTCTGACTTTAGGAATGCTAGGACCCTTCAAAACTTCTTGAAGGAGGGTAAACTTAAATTTTCAGCATACTTTAAGGGATTAAATGAGTGAATAGTGGTGGGTGGAACCTGACTGCTGAGCGTGCAGGATTTAAGTAGCTCCTCGCATTCTGTATGATATTTCACTTTTAGTACAAGCTATTTCACTTTTGCTTGCAGACTTTTCTTGCCTGGTGTACACTCAGCTTTCACTCTGTACTGGGCTGTCGATTAAAGGACCACTATAGTGCCAGGAAAAAAAACTTGTTTTCTTGGCACTATAGTGTTAATAGGGCCCCCCTCCCGCCGGGCTCTAGGGGAAGGAAGGGGTTAAATTCTTACCTTTCTCCAGTGCCGGGCTCCCTCGGCGCTGGGGACTCTCCTCCTTCTTCCGACGTCATCGGCTGAATGCGCATGCGCGGCAAGAGCCGTGTTCGCAGTCAGTCAATCCATAGAAAAGCATTTCTCAATGCTTTCTTATAGACGGCAGCATCTTCTCACTGTGAAAATCCCAGTGAGAAGCGTGGAAGCGCCCCTAGCGGCTGTCAATGAGACAGCCACTAGAGGCTGGATTAACCCTAATGTAAACATAGCAGTTTCTCTTAAACTGCTATGTTTACAGCAGTCAGGGTTAACCCTAGGTGGACTTGGCACCCAGACCACTTCATTAAGCTGAAGTGGTCTGGGTGCCTAAAGTGGTCCTTTAATCTGAGGTGGGGGAGGGGGTCAATTTCCTGCTTCGAATTGCTGCTGAGATTTGGGTACTGTTAAAGGACCACTATAGTGCCAGGAAAACCTACTCGTTTTCCTCGCACTATAGTGCCCTGAGGATGCCCCCACCCTCAGGGTCCCACTCCCGTGGCACTGAGGGGGGAGGAAGGGGTTAATCCCTTACCTTTTTTCCAGCGCAGGGCTCTCCTCCCTCTTCTTCTGTCATCAGCTGAATGCGCATGCATGGCAAGAGCCGCGCGCGCATTCAGCCAGTCTGATAGGAAAGCATTATCAATGCTTTCCTATGGACGTTGGCGTCTTCTCACTGTGAAAATCACAGTGAGAAACACGGAAGCGCCTCTAGCGGCTGTCAATGAGAAAGCCATTAGAGGCTGGATTAACCCTAATTTAAACATAGCAGTTTCTCTGAAACTGCTATGTTTACTGCAAAAAGGGTTAAACCTAGCTGAACTGACACCCAGACCACTTCATTAAGCTGAAGTGGTCTGGGTGCCTATAGTGGTCCTTTAACATTGTACTGTGTAGATCTTTAGTTTGATCCCCATTATGCCAAGTGGTTCTCTGACATATCTCACAAAATGCGTAGTTGTAACTTTTTTTGTAATTTTAAGTGGGCAAATTGTTGAAAAAAGGCTTGCACCATTACTGAGGAATGGCAGAAGGGTACTCCTGACATTACAACCACTACCGAAGTCAGAAAATAATACTCTTTTAAAAGCCAAAGAAAAAGTTACCTGCGCTCTCTCCTTAATCCCTATGTATATTTAGACAAATGGAGGTCATTTAGTTGCTCCAATGGCCATTGGAGCAACTAAATGACCTCCATTTGTCTAAATATACATAGGGATTAAGGAGAGAGCGCAGGTAAATTTTTCTTTTCCTGTTTAACCCCTTAAGGACCAAACTTCTGGAATAAAAGGGAATCATGACATGTCACACATGTCATGTGTCCTTAAGGGGTTAAGTAAGATTTCGTGACGTCCACTGATAAACTACCTCTAAGTAAGAAAGACTCTTCCAGAAACTTGTCAAATAAGGAACAGCTTCTGTGACCCTGCAGACATGTCCAGTGGTTATTTTTTTATGACAAGAGGAGGGTGACATGATCTTACATGACATATAGAATTGCCGCTACAATCTTTTCAAAAGAGAATGGTTATAAGCTGAGAAACATGTCTGATTTGAAGATCCAAAAATTGAATAGTGTTAAAACTCATGGTTGCGATAGATTCAATTGATTATTGTTAATATTCGATAGAGAGGACTGAACAACAAGTCATCGATAAATTAATTATACATAACTTGGCACTTCTCTCATGACCTGGCTATCCCAACCTCGAAGATGTGGAACTCCTCCCACCAACCCATATAAGAATTTGCACAGGAAGGATACATATGCAAAAAACCTATGATTATGTGCTCAGAAAAGTTGTTCCATTATGCTATTGATACAAGTGACCTTGTTGATATGCTTTGTTATAATATCTCCAGTGTCTTGCAATTATTGGCATAGGAGGGAGCAAAGTTTGTCACCACAGCAGTCCCACATGTCTGCAGGTAGGAGTTAAAGAAAAACTAATTATGAGTTATTAAATAGTTCACACTCATCAAAACAAAATATTTGAGTTTACCATAGTAATCACTGCATCTGGTCAAATGATAATCATTCACAATCATACCTTTGTCATGGGGAGTGCTGCTAGAATACACTGAGACTACATCAAGTGTAATCTGCCTATAATTATTCAACCATCTACAATTCTGTAGCTGACACAAAGCATCGTTAGTATCCCATAAATAAAATGTCAAACGCTTGACCAATGCTTGAAGGAACCCATCAATGAGCTCTGCCAAGTGTTCATTTAAAGAATTAATGTCTTAGATGAGAAGAAAATCCCATGGTATACCATTATTAAAGCATTTACAGATCTTGGGGACATGTGAGAAATCAGTACCAGACATAAGACTTTACAATCCTTGGCAACTTTTTGTCAGGATTACTAAATGACCCAGCATGTAGAATTGTGTCACAGGACTAGGACTAAAAGGTAACGTATTACCGGGCCTTAGAATGGCCGGACTTAACGCACCAAAGAATAGTCAGGATACTTGCCGAGGTCTGGGGGTACAGAATGAGACACAACGATAAGGGAAAGCCAGAAGTTAGGGATACCAGAATACAGGGAAGTCAAACGAAGCCAAAGTCAAATACCAGAAATAAACGAACAGGAACACACTCTCGGACAACCACTAAGGAAACCACGACAGGGCAATAAGGAAAAGTAAATTTGAGCTTAAATAAGTGCTTTACATTTCTAATTGTCCGAAAACGGCCTTTGACCCCAAAATGTGTGCGCGCGTTTCCTCTGTGGCGTCACGCGCACGCCGACATTGTCAATAACGTGGGTGAACTTGGGGGTATATTTTGGCGTGGATCTACAGTGGCCGGCGTCCATTAACATGCTGCTCACACAGACGCATGGCCGCTGGGTGCAAATACTGCAAGGTGAGGAGAAATCGTTACATTTTATCTGTAATCACACCTAAATGACAGGCTTGATAAGCCAACTAGTACAAGATTTACTTAAATTTAATAGATGGGTTATATGTTAATCTTATCGCCTAATCCAGCACAGTAGTCCTTAACATCGAGGATGACTATGCATTTCCCCATATTCACATGCCTTATCGCAATATCAACATTTTATTTTAATGAATCAGGGGCTGATCTCTCCTACGGTGATAAATCTGAGGGGACAAGTGGAGTTCTATGATCAAGTGCTATAAGCTCCCATGCTAAAGGGTGAACTCAGAGTGTAACGTGCATGACACACTATAATAGGTAGAGATTTTTGATGCATAAACTCAGTACCTTACTCAAATAGTACCACAAATACCAGTATATTACTGTATCGCGAATTAACTTCTGACATGAACATACTGAATACCACGCTGATGATATCATACAGGCCTTGTGTTTTACATCTCTATGTATATTGTTCATGCCTTGGGGACCTGCGTGTCCCATTGAATATTCTTGCTAATTTGGTACATTTTATCCTCACATTCTCCATTACATCAATAAAACAAAAAAAGTGCTATAAACTCCCTTTACACGGATCTTAAAAGGTGTCAACTAGTGATCCTCTGAGGTGATGTGGTCGAAGTCCGATGATCTCAGAGATCTCCTGAAGAGATGTTTCACCACATCTTGCATTTGCACTTCCTTAGCAATGTACTCTGAACTGGACAAGAAAGAATGTAAAATCTGTTCCTTGCAAAAACCACAATACTAAATATTATGTCTTGCTTGCTGAAAACAACTCACATTAACACAATCACATTAGTAGTAGGAGATACCTGATATTTTCCTTCATTTTTTTTCTTTTAATAACTAAAAGTTCCTAACGTATCTGTTCACATCAATAGAAGTGTTAAATAGATAAGAAATATTCACTGGAGCAAAATGAAGACCCTCAGCAAGTAGAGATATTTGATCATCAGTCAAGGATAAAGAAGACAAGTTCATAACACTTTTTTTCTTGATAGTATATCCATAGGTTTTTATTTCCATTTGTCATTTTTCCTGTGTTGCCTTCTCCTTTTTTTTTTTAGCCACTAGAGGTCTCATCAGAGGCCTGTGATGTTTTGCCTATATTGTGTTAATCTTATTACCATCAGCACAAAAGACATGGATGGCATATTGAGCACAATCTTTATCTGTATAATTGGTCACCTTCGACATATCTGTCATTTAATGTCGGCACTGAACTCTAGGTAAGCTTTAATATTAGAAATATATGTAAATTGGAAACCGCATGGAAGCAGTAGCATAAACCGAGAGCTCGCCATTAAGTGGACTACAACAGCGAGATTCACAGCAATTTTCACACAGCGACACATCCACAAGCTGTTGAGGACACGGGGGAAAAGATGTCCAACAAATGAACCAAAAATTAAAACAGAAAACGCTGCATTCACACCTAACAATGGGGAATAACGGCAACCAAGATGGCGCCGACGGATCAAACTCCGCAAATTCGAGCTGTGATACTGGGGAGGACCAAGATATCCCTGACATCCCCTGCACACAACCGGCCACGGATGCCTCCGTGAGTAAAATGCTACACTCACTACAACAAAGTCTGCGGTCCGACTTCTCTAAAATGGCGGCGGACATCAAGGCAGACATACAGTCCTTAGGAGATAGGATGGCACACTTGGAAGAGACAACAGAAGGGCTGAGTGAAGCACATAACGAACTAGCAGAAGCACACACAGCTCTGCAGCAAAAAGTGAATTTCCTCGAGGGGAAAATAGCAGACAATGAAGATAGGGAAAGGAGAAATAATATTAGATTGAGAGGTGCACCTGAAGCTGTAGGCTCGCAAGACCTAACTAAGTTCGTGCAGGATATGTTTCGGGCACTCATTCCCGACACTAAAGACCTCAGACTTACGCCTAGACCGCACTCACCTACTGCCGAAACCGAGGCATCTGCCGCCCTCAACACCAAGGGATGTAATCACAAGAATTCACTATTTCACAGTGAAAGACCAACTGATGCAGGCTTCACGCAGCAATCCGACACTGCCAAACCCGTTTACAGACGTTAAACTTTTCATAGACTTATCCGCGACGACTATGTTTAAAAGAAGAGCGTTTGCACCTATTACCATGGCTCTACGCAATGCCGCTATTCCGTACAAATGGGGATTCCTGGCGAAATTATTGCTGAAACGAAACGGTACAGATAAAATCATCCTCACACCAAGGGATGGTGTGAAACTACTCAGAGAATGGAACATCCCTGTAGCACAACCTGCCAACTCCAGATCACCAGCAGCGTCGCCGCCTAGAAAAAACGCAAAAGACTCGCAATCCATCCCATGGCACGCACAGACTTTAGAGCGACGGGACCACGGAACACTGATACATCGGGCCTTGAGGCCATCGATCACCATTGAGAGCTTTCAGATACGTATAAACACTGTGAAACTGAGAGCCTGTGTAACCTCGTAGCTGTTTTCACTTGCAATGTGATTCACAGCCAAGAGTCCACACTAGGCGGATAGAAAAAAAGAAAAGTTGTTAAAGTTACTAGATCTATACTGCCAACCTTATGTTATAATTGAACCATTATCAGGTACCACCTGAAAAGTGTAACTGATAAGAGGATTACAAATATATGCGCAAGACTGTACAACAATAGATATACCCTGAATTGTTTAACCCTAGAAAATACTTACAAAGTACCCAACTGAGCAACTCCCACGATACCCCACACGGCTTACCTACCAAGCCATAAATTTATCCGTTTGCAGAATACTGCGCTAGGCCACCCGGCTAATGGGTTTGTATATAGTTCACGTTAAACTGTTATAAGTTGTCACCCACCCCACCTTACCTTCTCCTTACCACCAAATCACAGAACTGTAGCGAGACAGGACTGCGAGTCGAGAGAAGATCTCAATTGCTATAACCCGTTAACCACTTTCTGGCACAATGTCGATCAAAATATTCTCTCTAAACACAAAGGGGTTGAACTCGCCTCATAAAAGGCGACTAGCACTCTTGGAAGCTAAAAAACAGAAAGCACAAGTTGCCTTCTTTCAAGAAACCCATTTCAAATGGGGCTCCCGGCCCAGGTTTAACTCTCCCTGGTTTCCTATAGACCATCATTCTTGTTATTCTACAAAAAAAAGAGGGATCTCTATCCTAATAAGCAAAAACGTAACCTTTGAATTCATCCGCAAAATCAGTGACAAGAAAGGTAGATATCTCATCATTCAGTGTCATCTGAATAACAATCCCTTTACCTTAATGAATATTTATGGGCCCAATGACAATCAAGAAGCATTTATGACCCAGGTATTTGCTATGTTGAATTTGTACAGCTTTGGGGAGGTAATACTTGGAGGCGATACCAACCTTCTCCTAGACAGTACCAAAGACTCATCTGCCTCAGACACATTGGCACCCACCACCTCAAAGACACGGCTCACACAATCTCATAACATCTGTAACATCCTATCAACACATGATTACGTAGACCCCTGGAGAATAATTCACCCCACTGAAATTGATTACACTTGTCATACTGCAGTACACAATAGTCACTCCAGAATTGACAGATTCTTGATCAGAACTGCCTCACTCGCAAAAGTACTGGATGCGGGCATTGGCGACATTACGTGGTCAGACCACGCTCCTATCACACTGACACTCGAGGATAGATTCCCTACCAATGGTCGAACCTCTTGGAGGCTAAATGAAGCCTTACTCAAGAATCCGCACAAAGTCAAACAAATCACACTGAACCTGCAAAATTACTTTGCGGACAATGACAGACCAGATATAGACCCAGACTACATTTGGCTAGCACAAGCAGTCATTAGAGGCAGTTTCATTAAACACGCAAGCCATGCTAGGAGAACCCCGCAAGCACAATATCTGGCCCTCATCAATGAGATTAAATCTCTCACACATAGGAACAAACACTCGCCCACTCTAGACACACATTGAACCCTACTAGCATTACAGACCAAACTGCGGGATATGGAACTGGCAAAAACTACTTGCCTCCTACAAAAATCAAAACATAAATTCTTTGCAGCAGGGAATAAAGCTGGAGCTAAACTGGCAGCACAACTAAAAGAATAAACAATCGCCTCCAGGATTGCCTACCTCAAAACCGGGAAGGGTCAAAAAATCATTGACCCCGGGGAAATTGTTAATACATTTGCAGAGTATTACCATAAATTGTAAAACCTGAGCGAGGACGAGGCTACTAATGTCCCGACCACAACAGACATAGACAAGTTCTTGACAGATCTGCGCTTGCCTTTACTGACCCCAACCGCAGTACAGTCCCTACGAAAACCCATATGCCTGGAGGAAGTCACACTAGCAATTGCGGACCTGCCTGCTAACAAATCACCGGGACCTGACGGCCTTACAAATACTTATTACGAATTATTTGTAAATATCCTCTCTCCACACTTATTAAATCTGTACCGACAGAGCAATGAACGGGGATCTCTTCCTGCTGAAATACTTATGGCCCATATCTCCACCCTCCCCAAGCCTGGAAAATCACTGACAATATGTAAAAATTTCAGACCAATCTCCCTATTAAACGGAGACGCTAAACTGTATGCCAAAGTACTAAGTAATAGATTAGCTCCACTCCTCAGACAGTTAGTGCACAATGACCAGTCGGGGTTCGTCCGGGGCCGTCAGGGCTCTGATAATACTCATAGAATCCTCAATATACTAGCACAAATGGAGAGGGACAAAAGCGAGGGCCTTCTCCTAGCACTAGATGCAGAGAAGGCCTTTGACCGCCTCAACTGGGCATATATGTCGAAAGTCCTGAAATCCTATGGATTCCCGCTCAAAATGGTTAGAGGGATAGGTGCATTATACAGCGCCCCAGCAGCCAAGGTCTCAACCAGGGGCTTCACCTCCGATGAATTTCACATCACAAATGGGACACGCCAGGGATGCTCTCTCTCCCCTCCCCTGTATATCCGGTCACTGGAACCATTAGCACTTAAAATACGTACAAATCCCTATGTCAAAGGAATCCAAATGCTAGGCCAAGAACACAAATTGGCGATGTTTGCCGATGATGTTTTGGTGTCAATGGCAGACCTGGAAAAATCCCTTCCTCACCTTATGCAAACCCTTAAAGAGTTCGGCCTTGTTTCTCATTACAAACTCAACCAGGACAAAACCCAAGCACTGCCAATTGGCATGCCCTCAGGGCTAAAAACATTACTGAAAGACGAATATCAATTTGACTGGAGATCTTCATCTCTCACTTATCTGGGAGTTAAAATTGCGACATCCATTGCCACAATGATAAAACTCAACTACTTACCTTTACCACACATATGTAAGACAGAAACCCTGGCATGGAAGCACGCATCTTTCCTGGTTAGGGAAAATTAACGCATTTAAAATGTTCATACTACCAAAGATCCTACATGTTTGCCGAATGCTTCCCCGTAAAATACCACAATCCCTACTTAAATCACTACAAATTACATGCAACACCTTTATTTGGGACAACAAGAAACCCAGAATACCTAACAAATTATTACACACCCAGGTTAGACCCCTGTCTCCCTAGAAGTAGGCCTTCCAAATATTACCAAATACTATAAGGCTGCGGCACTAGCAGCAGGAATACTCCTACACTTGCCTAAAGGAGACCTAAATTGGGGAGATATGGAAAGAGCACAAATACCAGATTATGATATTGTTGATCTCTTATGGAACCCAAACACCTACGTACCCCTCACTTGAGCCTATTTCCCACCAAAACCTTCACTCTTGGAGTGTGGGATGCATTTATTATACCCACAATCTATCAATTAACAGATAACGGGGAAGTAATCCCATTTGCTGACCTACAGACCCAATGGCACTTACCAGCTACGGAAATGTTCACATACCTGAGACTCAAAGGAACTATTTTGACTCATGTGCACAACCACCACACCATGCCAAAAGACAAATCACTACCTACTGAAGGTATTCTTGATAGATGCTGGACCACTCCCGGCAAACCAAAAACCATATCCTTATGCTACAAAATGTGGGAAAGCACGACACCAAAGCATAATCCACTTTGTAGAACAAAATGGGAGGAGGATTGTTCCCTTCAATTATCAGACGATGACTGGGTAAGGGCCCTCAATAACTTATCTAAACTCACTAGATGCTACACACACATAGAAGCCCACAGGAAACTAATCTACAGGTGATATATGACACCACAAAAACTACACAAAATCTACCCTAATGTACCACCAGTATGCTGGAGGTGCTCAACAACGACCGGGTCATTCCTACATACATGGTGGACCTGCCCAAACATCCAACCAATCTGGATACAGGTCCGGAAAACGCTAGAAAAATTAGACAAATCGAAGCTACCAACAACCCCGCAAACCTACCTAATGCTCCTATTTCCTACTGATCTCGCTAGAGAACACAGGCAGGTATGCGCCATCACACTTCTAGCCGCTAGGAACTTCCTAGTCACACACTGGAAATCGCACATGTGCCCCTCAAAATCACAACTATGTGACAAGATCCAACAATATTATATATATGAGTGTATGACATTAAACAACAGTGCAAAAACACAGAAATTCCAAAATGTATGGAAAGATGGGAAAGACCTGTACCCAAGGTTACATATACCCATGAGTAGACCCTGAGGGGTATTACGATTACTTACAGAGGCAGGACTGCCGGGTCACACTTAGACACGCCGACCACATCTCGCACTCGCTATTTCTTGACCCAAGAAAATCTGATTCAAGGCAACATGTTACAAGTAGAGATGTCGCAAACTGCTCGCCGAACTGTTCGCGAACTGTCCGCCGGCGAACAATAGCGTGTTCACGTTGGGCGAACATATGCGATTTCCGGTCCGCCCCCTATTCGTCATCATTGAGTAAACTTTGACCCGGAACCTCACAGTCAGCAGACACATTCCAGCCAATCAGCAGCAGACCCTCCCTCCCAGGATGTGTCTGCTGACTGTGAGGTTCCGGGATGTGTCCATAGAAGGATTAAAAGGACAATATAGGCACCAAATCAACTTTATGAATAAAAATAGGTATAAAAGCCTACACGTACCAGGAGATCCCTAAACCAATAAAAGATGAAGTCTAATATTCTTATTGATAGCTCTAAGAAGTAAAGTGCAAAATAGAACCGATACAGTTGGAAGAATTTAAAAAACTTTAAATGACAATAGCAAACATATAAACGGGTAAAAAAACAGAAACTAGATGTCAGCCAAGTACTAAGTGATCGCACATAGGAGGGGAATGTTAACTAAACAATCAATGTTCAGCAGACATATAATAGCAATGAAAAAAATCCAAATATGACCTAAATGGTCTTTGGCAGAAATAGAGATCTGCACAGTCCCATCTATTGTGTAATATACCACTCAGTAGTCCAATACTTTGTAGAATGAGTCCAACTTTATGATAAAACGATAAAAGTCAGTAACTGGTGTTCTGGATACCAAAATTAGTTTGACGCAGAAAATGGACCTGATATAGAATGATTTCACTGTCACAGTCAACACATTGTGTAACTATCCATTTAGAAACAGATAGTAACATTCATGTATCAGACTGAAGACACAGTATAACCGGTGTTGGTAAAATAAAATAAAATGCAAACAAAATATGTCAAAATGTTACATAAAAGATAGTATTACTCACAGACCACTATAACAGGTATATGGTAATAATGGTTGCTCCAAGATATAAGCTAAAAATGCGAGGTAGCAGTGCTTTTCAATTAAAAGCTTCAAATTTATTAATCAAAATAAAAAATTAAAATCCACTCACGAACATGAAGTGTAATAAAGCAGCAAATGAGTCCTGGGGGTCTGCAAGAGTGGGTAGTGTTGTTTCGGTATGCGGCTGTATGCCTGAATACATTACGCATTTTGTGATGATTCAAAGTCACTTCCTCAGAGGCATTCTGGCATACAGCCGCATACTGAAACAACTGCAGCTACCGAGCAACCGTGGAACGCAGAGCGGACGCAGTAGGTGGAATGCACGCGAGGAGGGTTCCATCTCTCCCAGCACAGCGAGATCACCTCACCGCTAGTGATGTACCGAACGGTTCGCTGGCGAATAGTTCCTGGCGAACATAGCGTGTTCGCGTTCGCCACGGCGGGCGAACATATGCGCGGTTCGATTGGCCCCCTATTCGTCATCATTGAACAAACTTTGACCCTGTGCCTCACAGTCAGCAGACACATTCCAGCCAATCAGCAGCACACCCTCCCTAGCAGACCCTCCCACCTACTGGACAGCATCCATTTTAGATTCATTCTGAAGCTGCATTCTTAGTGAGAGGAGGGAAAGTGTAGCTGCTGTTGATTTGATAGGGAAATGGATAGCTAGGCTAGTGTATTCAGTGTCCACTACAGTCCTGAAGGACTCATCTGATCTCTGCTGTAAGGACAGCACCCCAAAAAGCCCTTTTTAGGACTAGAACATCAGTCTGCTTTTTTTCCCTGTGTAATCTAATTGCAGTTGCCTGCCTGCCTGCCAGCTTCTGTGTCAGGCTCACAGTGGATACTGTGCCCACTTGCCCAGTGCCACCACTCATATCTGGTGTCACAATAGCTTGCATTTAAAAACCAAAAAACTTTTTTCACTGTTATAGATTGAATAGCAGTCAGTGTCCTTCAAGCGGGTGTGTCAGGCCTACAGCGTCTACTCTGCCAACCTCTGCCAGTGAACAGTGCCACTCATATTTGGTGTCACAATAGCGTGCATTTAAAAACAAAACATTTTTTTTCACTGTAATAGATTGAATAGCAGTTAGTTGTCTGCAAGCGTCTGTGTGTCAGGCCAACAGCGTGTACTCTGCCAACCTCTGCCAGTGCACAGTGCCACTCTTATCTGGTGTCGCAATAGATTGCATTTAAAAACCCCAAAACTTTTTTCACTGTTATAGATTGAATAGCAGTTAGTTGTCTGCAAGCGGGTGTCAGGCCTACAGCGTCTACTCTGCCAACCTCTGCCAGTGCCACGTGCCATTCATATCTGGTGTCACAATAGCATGCATTTAAAAACAAAAAAAGTTGTTGACTAATCTAATAGCAGTCAGTGTCCTCCAAGCGGGTGTCAGGCCTACAGCGTGTACTCTGCCAACCTCTGCCAGTGCACATTGCCACTCATATCTGTTGTAACAATAGCTTGCATTTAAAAACAAAAAAACGTTTATGACTGTAATCTAATAGCAGTCAGTGTCCTTCATAAGTGTGTGTCAGGCCTACAGCGTGTACTCTGCCAACCTCTGCCAGTGCCACGTGCCATTCATATCTGGTGTCACAATAGCATGCATTTAAAAACAAAAAAAGTTGTTGACTAATCTAATAGCAGTCAGTGTCCTCCAAGCGGGTGTCAGGCCTACAGCGTGTACTCTGCCAACCTCTGCCAGTGCACATTGCCACTCATATCTGTTGTAACAATAGCTTGCATTTAAAAACAAAAAAACGTTTATGACTGTAATCTAATAGCAGTCAGTGTCCTTCATAAGTGTGTGTCAGGCCTACAGCGTGTACTCTGCCAACCTCTGCCAGTGCACAGTGCCACTCATATCTGGTGTCACAATAGCATGCATTTAAAAACAAAAAAAGTTGTTGACTAATCTAATAGCAGTCAGTGTCCTCCAAGCGGGTGTCAGGCCTACAGCGTGTACTCTGCCAACCTCTGCCAGTGCACATTGCCACTCATATCTGTTGTAACAATAGCTTGCATTTAAAAACAAAAAAACGTTTATGACTGTAATCTAATAGCAGTCAGTGTCCTTCAAGCGGGTGTCAGGCCTACAGCGTGTACTCTGCCAACCTCTGCCAGTGCACAGTGCCACTCATATCTGGTGTCGCAATAGATTGCATTTAAAAACACCAAAACTTTTTTTACTGTTATAGATTGAATAGCAGTTAGTTGTCTGAAAGCAGGTGTCAAGCCTACAGCGTGTACTCTGCCAACTTCTGCCAGTGCACAGTACCACTCTTATCTGGTGTCGCAATAGATTGCATTTAAAAAACAAAAATGCGTCCATGGATGTCACGTGGGTGCCCGCTCGGCAAGAAGAAGAACAGGGCGAAAGTTCAGATGGGGAGACAGAGAGGAGGAGGAGACGAGTTGGAAGCAGGGGGAGGTCGTCGCAAGGAGCTAGTGGCACAGACAGCATGCATCGGCACCCGGGGTCAGCCCGACAGCACGCCAATCAACGCATGCTGTGTCAACCACCAGAATGCCGTCATTGTAGAGCTCAGCAGTGTGGAATTTTTTTTTTGTGTGTCTGCCTCTGACAACAGCAATGCCATTTGCAACCTGTGCCAAAAGAAACTGAGTCGTGGGAAGTCCAACACCCACCTAGGTACAACTGCTTTGCGTAGGCACATGATCGCACATCACAAACGCCTATGGGATCAACACATGAGTACAAGCAGCACACAAACTCAAAGCCACCATCCTCCTCCTGGTCCAGCATCTTCAGCCACATCAACCACTGCTGTCCTCCTTGCCCCCTCTCAACCATCCGCCACTCCGTCTCTCGCCTTGAGCAGTTCCCGCTCATCTGCCCACAGTCAGGTGTCTGTCAAGGACATGTTTGAGAGTAAGAAGCCAATGTCAGAAAGTCACCCCCTTGCCCGGCGTCTGACAGCTGGCTTGTCTGAACTATTAGCCCGCCAGCTTTTACCGTACAAGCTGGTGGAGTCTGAGGCGTTCAAAAAATTTGTAGCTATTGGGCCACCGCAGTGGAAGGTACCCGGACGAAATTTATTTTCACAAAAGGCAATCCCCAACCTGTACCCGATTGTGCAAAAGGAAGTAATGGCATGTCTGGCACACAGTGTTGGGGCAAGGGTCCATCTGACCACTGATACCTGGTCTGCAAAGCATGGTCAGGGCAGGTATATCACCTACACTGCGCATTGGGTAAACCTGCTGACTGCTGCCAAGCATGGAATGCATGGCTCTGCAGAGGAGTTGGTGACACCGCCACGACTTGCAGGCAGTCCTGCTGCCACCTCCTCTACTCCTCCTACTCCATCCTCTTCCATAACCTCCTCGGCTGAGTCCTCTTCTGCTGCTGCGTCTTGCTCCACATCAACGGCACACCCCCAGCTCCCCAGGTACTATTCCACATCCCGGATACGGCAGTGTCACGCCGTCTTGGGTTTGACTTGCTTGAAAGCAGAGAGTCACACCGGACAAGCACTCCTGTCCGCCCTGAACGCACAGGTGGAAAAGTGGCTGACTCCGCAGCAACTGGGGATCGGCAAAGTGGTTTGTGAGAACGGAACAAATTTGTTGGCGGCATTGAAGTTGGGCAAGTTGACACATGTGCCATGCATGGCACATGTGTGTAATCTGATCATACAACGCTTTGTGCATAAGTACACAGGCTTACAGGATGTCCTGAAGCAGGCCAGGAAGGTGTGTGGCCATTTCAGGCGTTCCTACACGGCCATGGCGCACTTTGCAGATATCCAGCGGCGAAACAACATGCCAGTGAGGCGCTTGATTTGTGACAGCCTGACACGTTGGAATTCAACACTCCTAATGTTCGACCGCCTGCTCCAACAAGAAAAATCCGTTAATGAATATTTGTATGACTGGTGTGCTAGGACAGCCTCTGCGGAGCTGGGAATTTTTTTGCCACGTTACTGGACGCTCATGCGCAATGCCTGTAGGCTCATGCGTCCTTTTGAGGAGGTGACAAACCTAGTCAGTCGCACCGAAGGCACCATCAGCGACATCATACCATTTGTTTTCTTCCTGGAGCGTGCCCTGTGAAGAGTGCTGGATCAGGCCGTAGATGAGCGTGAAGAGGAAGAGGAAGAGTTGTGGTCACCATCACCACCAGAAACAGCCTTATCAGCATCGCTTGCTGGACCTGCGGCAATGCTGGAAGAGGATTGTGAGGAAGAGGAGTCAGAGGAGGAATGTGGCTTTGAGGAGGAGGAGGAAGACCAACCACAACAGGCATCCCAGGGTGCTCGTTGTCACCTATTTGGTACCCGTGGTGTTGTACGTGGCTGGGGGGAAGAACATGCCTTCATTGAGATCACTGAGGACGAGGAACAGGACATGAGTAGCTCAGCATCCAACCTTGTGCAAATATGGTCTTTCATGCTGTCGTGCCTGTTGAGGGACCCTCGTATAAAAAGGCTGAAGGAGAACGACCTGTACTGGGTGTCCACGCTACTAGACCCCCGGTATAAGCAGAAAGTGGCTGAAATGTTACCAAATTACAACAAGTCGGAAAGGATGCCTCATTTGCAAAATAAATTTTAAAAAGTATGCTTTACACAGCGTATAAGGATGATGTCACAGCACAACGGGAATCTAACAGGGGAAGAGGTGAAAGTAATCCTCCTCCTCCCACGACCACGTCGGCAAGGACAGGACGCTTTACAGACGTGTTGTTGATGGAGGACATGCGGAGCTTTTAAAGTCCTAGGAATCGCCACAGCCCTTCGGGATCCACCCTCAGAGAACGACTCGACCGACAGGTAGCAGACTACCTCGCCTTAACAAAGGGTACTAACCACTGCAGATATCGACACTCTAAGGAGCGATGAACCCCTTCACTACTGGGTGTGCAGGCTTGACCTGTGACCTGAACTTTCCCAATTTGCGATAGAACTTCTGGCCTGCCCCGCTTCAAGTGTCCTGTCAGAAAGGACCTTCAGTGCAGCAGGAGGTATTGTCACTGAGAAGAGAAGTCGCCTAGGTCAAAAAAGTCTAGATTACCTCACCTTTATTAAGATGAATGAGGGATGGATCCCGAAGGGACTGACAGTGGGTGATACATTCGACTAAAAAAGGCCTGATGAGATGAGCTGACTTGGGCTAAAAATGGTCCACACGCTGCTGTATTTTAGCTCTGAATGCCGGTTTACTTGCGTGACTTATCCACCACCAACTAGGGTTCAAGCCGCAATGTTTTAGGGCACTTTCTGCCTGGAAAACAAACATCAATTTTTCTGGCCGCTGCTACAGCAGCAGTTGCAACAAAACCTAATTTTTCAGGCATGTGTACATGCCTAATTTTTCGGGCCTCTGGTGCTGCACTGTGGCTTCAAAAACTGAACCAAAAAAAAGGCACATAACAGGGATTAAACTGATAGGAATAGTACTACTTAACACACCACTCCTATCTGGTGGCACATTAGATTGCACGCGCAGTGCCCCAAATTTGAAGTAGGAGGACCGACCAAGCATCTTTTTCCATCTCCCGCTTCCTAAAATCGATGCCATATACACGTCCCCTGATAGGGCGCCAGCTCCTTATTCTCTTGGGCGCCAGCTCGTTATTCTCTTTTTCACTTCACTAGGGACACTTTACTGCACTATGGGCACTGTGACAAACTTACTTTCCTGTGTGTGTTTGTCCAGGATCTTTTGGCAACTGCACAGCCCTCTAGGGTAAGAAAACCAGGTCAAAACAAAGTCCAGCTTCAAAAAGGCCTCTGGCCTGTTTATTTTCTGTTGTTAAAAAGTAACAAGATACAACAAGCAGCAAACCTTCTTTCTCCTCCAAACACTTCCCTCACTCCACCCTGCTTTAACTGCAGTTATATAGCTGCTCACAGCCCCTACAGGTGAGGCTAATGACCTCGTTAGGTAGTGAGCCAGAACTCCTTAGAAAACCTGGGCTGGACTCATGCACAACCACTCTGACAATGGGTGGAGAATCGGCCCACCCTGCTCTTCCGAATACTCCACCCCAGGGACCCAAATAACAACAGAGGAAAAAACCTACATTTAAACTTAACTTTCCCTGGGGCAGCATGTGCTTACCCACATGTCAGGATAGTGGCTGTGCAAAAGTCTGGGTGCCAGATATACACCCCTGACCACCATCCCCAACACTCTGTCACAGCACTTAGACCCACTCTTTGTCTTGCACAGTGTTATTCCTAGCCAGCATCTGTGATGGGAAATCAGGCAGTCATCTAAACGTTTAGATTGAGCTTTAGCTTAGAACACCCTTGAAGGTGTTTAAGGAGATTACGGCTAGTTTAGAGGATTCTTCTTAGACCTCTCTGAGTCTTTATAGCCCTTCTACCTATCCAGCATTTCGGGAAACTAGCTAAGAGAAAGGGTGGCTGTGTGTCTGTGATACATTTAACTTTATATCACCTTATTGACACTTTTTATGACAGCATCACTCCGGTCTCCATACTCTCTGCCTATACCCATCTATTTAGAGGGAATTTCCTTGCCCCTGGCAATATTATATAATAGGTAATAGTATTACCATTAATACACAATTAGCCACTATAGGGGAATGAGTATGTTATCCCTTTGTTATTTATAAATGATACAATAAAGACTTTTGTCCATTACTCAATTTACTTTAACAAAGGGTACTAACCACGGTATTAGGAAGCATTACTCTGCTTTCCCTTTCTCCCTCTATTATACACCTATGCTCACTAGGATTTGTAGGTATCACTTTATTATAGTTGTCTAACCTTTTCCTATGCCAGTTTTAGATCTCCTTCTAGGGAGATTTTTTCTTTTTTCAGTTTATTAGCATACCTGGGCACAAGCCCTCGGTGGGGCTGGCACCACCACCTGACCACATTTCCTTGTTTCTTCCACTCATACCGCTTTTTCCATCTTTGAAGGGGTTTGGCGAAACAAGGAAATAGTTCTCTACTCGTAACAGGCATTAAACTGATAAGAATAGTACTACTTAACACACCTTATAATAACGCAGAGAGAGGCAACGCAGAGAGAGGAGTCTGAAGAAGAGGAGTCAGAGGAGGAAGGTGGCTTTGAGGAGGTGGAAGACCAAACACAGCAGGCGCCCCAGGGGGCTTGTTGTCACCTTTCGGGGACCCTTGGTGTTGTACGTGGCTGGGTGGAGGAAGAGACCTTCAATGACATCAGTGAGGACAAGGAACGGGACATGGCTAGCTTGGTATCCAACCTTGTGCAAATGGGGAGTTTGCGGTTGTGCAAATGGACTGTTTGCGGTTGTTTGCAGTGCGTTAAACGGGGAGTTTGTTCTGTCACTGTGAAGCGGGCGTAACCCTTACACTACCTGATCGATACAACATCATACAATAGGTCCCCCCCCTCATTATTTTTATGGCCCCCACCCACCGCTCACGGGTGGGGGCAGGCTGGAGGACAGTAGGTCCCCCCCCCATTGTGATTTATGGCCCCCACCCACCGTGCAGGGGTGGGGACCGGGGGGGAGGACAGTAGGCCCCCCCCCTTATCCTTATTTACTGAATATTCCCCTGTATAACAATGTTTGGCATTTAGTGAATATTCCCTATTCTGCTCTGTGTCAGTGTGTATCAGGGTCTCTGAGGACAGGTGTCAATCCATATCTGCCAAGTGACCCTATGTAGGATGAACAGTCCCTATTCTGCTCCGTGTCAGTGTGTATCAGGGTCTCTGAGGACAGGTATCAATACATATCTGCCAAGTGACCCTATGTAGGGGGAACAGTCCCTATTCTGCTCCGTGTAAGTGTGTATCAGGGTCCCTGAGGACAGGTGTCAATCCATATCTGCCAAGTGACCCTATGTAGGGGGGACAGTCCCTATTCTGTTCTGTGTCAGTGTGTATCAGGGTCTCTGAGGACAGGTGTCAATACATATCTGCCAAGTGACCCTATGTAGGGGGAACAGTCCCTATTCTGCTCTGTGTTAGTGTGTATCAAGGTCCCTGAGGACAGGTGTCAATCCATATCTGCCAAGTGACCCTATGTAGGAGGAACAGTCCCTATTCTGCTCTGTGCCAGTGTGTATCAGGGTCCCTGAGGACAGGTGTCAATCCACATCTGCCAAGTGACCCTATGTAGGGGGAACAGTCCCTATTCTGCTCTGTGTCAGTGTGTATCAGGGTCCCTGAGGACAGGTGTCAATCCATATCTGCCAAGTGACCCTATGTAGGAGGAACAGTCCCTATTCTGCTCTGTGTCAGTGTGTATCAGGGTCCCTGAGGACAGGTGTAAATCCATATCTGCCAAGTGACCCTATGTAGGGGGAACAGTCCCTATTCTGCTCTGTGTCAGTGTGTATCAGGGTCTCTGAGGACAGGTGTCAATCCATATGTCAAGGTGTCAATATGTCAGGTGTCAATCCATATCCATTGTGATTTAGAAATGTTAGGTGATTTATGCCCTTTATGGATTAAAACCAGACTCTGCATCAACTGTGTAATTTTCCATGGGAGTTTTGCCATGGATCCCCCTCCGGCATGCCAAAGTCCAGGTGTTAGTCTTGAAACAACTTTTCCATCACTATTGTGGCCAGAAAGAGTCCCTGTGGGTTTTACAATTCGCCTGCCCATTGAAGTCTATCACGGTTTGCCCGGTTCGCGCACATTTGCGGAAGTTCGCAAACCGAAAAATTTATGTTCGCGACATCACTACTCACCGCCCGGGGTCAGGATCTTCCACAGTATTTTTCCAGCACTACCCGCTCTTGCAGACCCCCAGGACTCATTTACTGCTTTATTACACTTCATGTTCGTGAGTGGATTTCAATTTTTTATTTGAAACCTGAGGGACCTGGCACCCAGACCACTTAATTGAGCTGAAGTGGTCTGGGTGACTATAGTGTCCCTTTAATAAAGCAGTTTTGGTGTATAGAACATGCCCCTGCAGTCTCGCTGCTCAATTCTCTGACACTTATGAGTTAAATCCCTTTGTTTATGCAGCCCTAGCTACATCTCCCTTGCATGTGACCTACACATTTCCTGTAAAGAGAGATCTAATATTTAATCCCTTGTTAGGGCGTGCTATGCTGGTGTTCTATCAAATTTCCCTACCCGTGAAAATTCCCTACCCTCGTCACTTCCGGTGAGGGGAATCAGCTGGATCCTGTGCTGCACATGCGTGCTAGCACTCCTGCTACTCCTCCACAGCAAGTTTCTGGATGGTAAGTAAAACTAGTTTTACACTTTCATTATAGTTAGTGCATTCACTAAGCTTAGTACATTGGGCATTTAGGGTTAATGTTAGGGTTTAAATTAGGGTTAGGATTAGGGACTTGTTTATATTTAGTGATAGTTCACATTAGGGGAATATCTATAAATGGTTATTTTTCACACCTTATTTTAACCCTAACCCCAAGGGTTAGGGTAAGAATAGAGTGTGAGAGAGGTTAAAATCACACCTTCACGCCTGTGCAGCACAGGATCCAGCTGATTCCCCTCACCGGAAGTGACGAGGGTAGGGCATTTTCACGAGGTAGGGGAATTCAGGGCCGGACTGGTAACTAAAATCAGCCCTGGAAAAAAATTCTATACCAGCCCAATAATGCGTCGCGCCAGCATAGTGTGCTGATATAGAGGGTGAAAAAATAACTTGCAATTGAAAACTCTTACTCCAACGAAGAAACGCATATAGTGCTTCAAAATAAACAAAAGAGCGCTGTAATAAACGTTTAACTCGCAAGTTGGAATAAACTTGGAATTAATAATAACATTAATAACTAAAAATAATAACTTAAAAACCGAGTGTAAATTCAGAGACCACACTCCTTGCTTTCGGCAATTCAATAATATTTATTAATAAAGGCTTAATCAAACAAATAAACAATACATATACATTTGAAATAGGCTAGTATATGTTGCTACTAAAACTAGCATTGACTGAATGGAAAGTAGGCTAAATTAACATAGTAGAACAGGCATAGACACGTGATACAGTTACCACTCCATTGATCAGCAGCTGAGAGTAAGAGAGAGAGGGTGTGTACAGTGTGGAGAGGGGAGAGAGGAGAGAAGGTGAAGAGAGGTAATTCAAAGAGAGAGAATGTGCTATTCACAGGGCTTTAAACAGGTTAGCCCCTCCTTCTGCTGGACACACCTCCCTTAGTCAATCCCTTAGGATGTAACAGAACCAGAGTGCCTCCTGGGGGAAGGGGGATTGCATTGGAAGGGAATGGAGGAGGAGTTTATCAACAACCCAACTGATTTTACCTGGTGAAAGGCCATGTGCTTCACAGAGGACTCCATTATTGCCTAAGGGTAGAATGGGGGCTTGAATCCCTGTATTAGAACACAATAACACTTCATTGGCATACAGTTTGGCTGTTAATCACATCCCCCCACTTATTACAAGCGCCTTTATTTTAAGTAGATGTACATTTGCATGTCATCAATGTTTCAGTACAACTACTTTGGCCTATTAAGGACATTTTAGTAATGGTACTGAAATGCTGAATGTCTGCAGTTGCACAACTAAAAAAATGAAGTGATCTGGTTAATTTTGAAGTTCTATGGGTGCGCTCTTCACTTTGAATATGTTATTGTGCATGAGTATGCAACTAGCAACAAGACAGGGCCAATACGTGCTCATTACATATATATATATATTAATGACATTTATGTGTGTATTATGCATATATAATTGTATATTACTATATGTGTAAATATTATAGGCATAATTATATGTTACTAATACACACATCAATATACATGCATATACATATATATATGTGTGTATTAGTGTCAAGATCACATCAATTTAGGTCTATTACCTTTACCTCGTTTAGTGTATCTTGTCTCCAATTGTCTCCTTTTTTTCTCTTACAGCGACCCTTGTGCATCTTTTACTCCATCCCAGTCCCATGGGCGTAGGAACCTGGGGGGAAATCATGCAGGGGGGGACAGGTATGGGAAAATCCCGCCCAGCACCGCCGGCCCCCCTCCTGCTGCAGCCGCCCGAGCGCTCTGCAGAGAGCCTCAGGCGGCTGCAGCTTTGCCCGGGCGGTGCATCCATGAGGGCGCACCACCCGGGCGCAGCATGACGAGAGGGGCTGACAGGAGGGAAGCGCTCAGCGCTCCCTCCTGTCACTCCTGCCCTGTAGCGTGGCCGAGCTCTGTATGGTCCGCGGGTACAGAGAGCATCTGTCTCCTGTACCTGGCCGGACTAACAGGAAGTGAACACTGAGTGTTCCCTACCTTTTAGTACGGCCAGGTACAGGAAACAAAAGCTCCCTGTACCCGCGGACCATACAGAGCTCGGCCACGCTACAACACAGGTAGGGGAGGGGGGAG
>OW240920.1:132217203-132239209 GCA_933207985.1 Pelobates cultripes
TTTCTTATAGCATCTCTGGAGCCCGTGAGTCCCACCGCAGCCCGCGCATTCATGCTTGAAGCGGCAGGCCGCCCCCCACTTGCACTGACCTTCGTTGAACGACCAGCATAAGCCCTTCTGCAAGGCGGCCGACGAGGCGGACTGTCCCTTTGCGCCAACCGCGTGCTGAAAGGGCTGTGCCTTCTGCGCCATCATCAGCTTCATCCACAGGGGCAGGTCCATTTGGTCCCACCTCATCCCAGGATTGGCCGCCAAGCGTTGCCGGAACTGCTCGTCGTACCGCCACCAGGCCAGCCCGCCATAGGTGCGATACGCTTCCCAGATCCCATCTAAGTAACAGAATAGGGAAGAGCAAGAACTTGGCGATTTCTCCCCTATCACACTGGCTAGGACGCAGAAGGCCCTCAGCCAGTTCCCAAAGGACTTCGGTATCTTTCGATACCGCTTCCGTTTTTCCTCCTCCTTCTTTTCGTCCTTCTTATCCTCCTCCTTGAGGTCAATAAAGTCCTCCAGAGGAAGAAGGGAGAATATCTCACAGAACTCCCCCTTCCAAATTTTTTCTTTCGCCTCCTGCTTGAGGTGCACCCCCAGCGGGCCCGCAAATGACACGTAAGCATGCTGCCTGGCCGCGTCCGACACTCCTCCCGACAATTCCGCCCGTTCGCACCCCACCTCCCCCGGGCTGGACTCCACACCCGCCTCCCCGCTAGGCGCGGCTACCACGGGAGTCCCGCTAGCACACCCCACCTCGCCGGACCCTCGCGTCCAAACCTGACCTACATCGCCCGAAGTGCCACCCCCTGCCCCCAATGAGTGGAGCAGTGACTGAAGTGTTTGAACTTGTGTATTGGACCCAAGGGGGCCTCTGGACTCACCGGCCAAGCCCCTCGATCCGTCCGTACCCGGGGCTGCATTGTCAACCGCTGCGTGACCTGGATGCGCAACATCCGCCGACGTCCCGCCAACCAGGGAGCCCACCTGGTGCCTCGATAACGTGGAAGACGAACGGCTCGGAGACCTGAAATGAGGAGAAGACATCCTGGGCAGGGGGTAGCGCTCTCCGGCTCCCCTCCCGTCCCGACCCAGGGAGTGCCTGCCTGCTACCAAGGCCTCCCGCCGTGCACCACTCTCCCGCTGCCCCCCGTGAGCCCGTTCCCCCCCCGCCCCGGGGACTCCGACTCCTACCCTCAGCCCTCGCCGCCCTCTCCTGCCGCCCCCGCCCTAATGACCCTGACCTGGCCTCTACCGAACTTCCCGAGGGAGAACGCCTGCGCCGGGCCCCCCTTTTTTCCCGCGCCCTGAGGGACCTCACGTCCCTCACAGGTGAAGAACCAACGCTGCTAGAGTCCGACCCGGAGCTGCCACCAGGCCCCCCACCTTCCGACCCACCTGGAGCCCGACCCCTCCTGGAACCGCGCAGCCCCCAGCCCCTCGCTCCGCCTCTGGAGTGGCCTGACCCCGCCCACTGCAGCTTCACGCCTCGCCCCTTTCAACTTCACTTTACCTCTCCCTCACCGACCAGCCGACCCCAGGCACTTAGGATTTGATTGCCCCAGCAGCCCTACCACAGAGCCCCCCCCACTCCCTCCCTCACTAGGGCCCTGAGAGCTCCCCTGGGTCCCCCCAGAAGGTCCCCCCCCAGCCACCTGAGCTCCACTCCCCCCCCCTCTCGCCCCAGGCACACTACCCCCAGGCTGCACCCCCAGGTTGGGCCCCACGCCAAGGGAACCCCCAAGGGGGCCCCCTGCACTTGCCTGCTCCGTCCTGGGCCTGGTCCGCGCCTTCCTGGCCCGCTCTCCACCGTCCGCCGCTCCCACCTCCTGGACAACTCGCCCGGCCCGCCTGCTCGATTCCCGGCAGGGCCGCCGCATCACCGGTGCGTCCGCCGGGCCCGGCGCCGCCCCAACCAGTCCAGGGGGCGCGCCGTCTGATGCCAGGGCCGCAGCCCGCCGGGAGCCCGCCTGCCGAGGCCCTGGCCGGCCGCCGGGAGGCGATGCCTCGACCGCGCGGCCTCCAGGCCTGCCGCGGCCTTCCTCCCCAGCTGCCGGACCGCCAAGGGAAGGAGCCACGGGCCCCGCGCCCGGGCTCAAGCGCCGTGGTGGCCTCCTGGCTCGCGCCGGGCGACCGCCGCCGCCATCTGCTGCCGCTAACAGGGGGCCCAGATGCATCTTCGCCCAGCCTGGGCCCTGTTGCCGCGCCGCCGTCCGGATCCCGTCCAGGAGCCGCTCCACCTCTTCCATGGCCCTGCAGAGGAGACAAAAGAAAAGCCTACCTAGCAGGTCAGTGAACCAAGAGGCAACACAAACACAGCTAGGTAGAAATTAATGTGCACATTTTTTTAAAATGGCTGCCTAATAAATAGCCAGCCCCCATCCCATAATCCCACAGTCCTGCTTGGTCCCTCCTATGCCCGCCTCCTAACCCCTGTCAAGGCCCTTTTCCGCTAAGCTGCGCTCTGGCTACATGGGGCTACAATCTGTGAATGTTGAGATGTTATATTGGTTTCACTGGTAAAAATAAATAATTGAAATGGGTATATATTTGTTTTTTGTTAAATTGCCTAATAATTATGCACAGTAATAGTCACCTGCACACACAGATATCCTCCTAAAATAGCTAAAACTAAAAACAAACTAAAAACTACTTCCAAAAATATTCAGCTTTGATATTAACCCCTTAAGACCGCAGCCAAATGTACAAGTTGTGATCCAAAAAAAAATGTAAACAAACCACAGAATTTTACTATATGTCTGTTCAACAATAATTTACCTCTTTTATACTAAGTGCACCCACACTTATTATATATCATTTTGTTCAGGGGAAACAGAGCTTTCATTTAATATCAAAGATTCATATATGGAACTCCATTTTATATGAATAAAATAAAATAAAAATTGAAATAATTATGAAATCTTGTTATTTTTCAATTTCAGCATGGCAATTTAACTGTTAATGTCAGAATACTGTTCGGTTTTCCTGCAATAAAACATACATATTTGTATTCAGAAATGTCTCACGAGTAAAACAGTACCCCCCATGTATAGGTTTGATGGGGTTTTGGAAAGTTACAGGGTCAAATATACGGCTTGTACATTATTTTATTTTCTGCATAGAAATTTGACAGATTGGTTTGAGTGACCTAGGTTGCCTTTGAGACCGTATGGCAGCCCAGAAAGGAAAATTACCCCCATCATGGCATACCATTTGAAAAAGTAGACATCCCAGGGTATTCAAAATGGGGTATGCCCAGTCTTTTGTAGTAGCCACTTGGGCACAAACCCTAGCCAAAGTTAGCGGGGTTTTTTTGTGGTTTTTTTTTTTTTACATAAAATCTGTACTTTCACTGATATTTTTGTTAGTATATTGTTTACTGCCCTGAAATACTTCTAGTTCTGTCCAGTGATGTCTCACGAACACCATGGTACCCCCCATGTATAGGTTTTATGGGGTTTTGGAAAGTTTCAGGGTCATATATACGGCTTATCCATTTATGCTTTTTCACCTTGAAATTTGTCAGATTAGTTTGCAGTGTCCAGGCTGCCTTTGAGACCGTATGGCAGCCAAGAAATGAAAATTACCCCCATCATGGCATACCATTTGAAAAAGTAGACATCCCAGGGTATTCAAAATGGGGTATGCCCAGTCTTTTGTAGTAGCCACTTGGGCACAAACCCTAGCCAAAGTTAGCATTTGTTTTTTTTTTTTGCATTTTTCACATAAAATCTGTACTTTCATTGATAATATTATTGTTAGTATGGCATCCTGGGTAATAACATTTCCACTATTATGGCATACCATTTTCAAAAGAAGGCAACCCAGAGTAAAAGAAATGGTGCATTGCAAGATGTTTGGTCTAACCACTTTATCAGAAATGAAGGGCCCACATAGCGGTTATAGCTTTATTTGTGCTTTTTCACACACATAAACTCAATTTTCACAGGACATTTCATATTCCTGATATGAGTTATTGCAACAAAGCCTCACTATTTGTATTGAACATTGTCTCCTGAATGTAACAGTACCCCCATGTACTAGATTTTCTGTTTTGGGGGGGAAGTCACGGGGACAAAAATATTAGATGACCTTTTCAAAGTTGGCAATTTGACAAAGATGATTTTCTGGGTCTATCTCGCCTTTGAGAGAGCATGGCAGCCTGGGTAATAACATTTCCACTATTATGGCATACCATTTTCAAAAGAAGGCAACCCAGAGTACAACAAATGGCATAATTTGAGATGTTTGGTCTAGCCATTTTAACAGAAATGCTGGGCCCATGTAGCGATTTTCTACTTTGATTTTTGTCTTTTTAATCAGATAAATTGCATTTTCACTGGAAATGTCATAATACAGATATTAGTTAGTGCACTAGAGACTTGGTATTTTGATTTAACACTGTCTTCTGAATAAAACGGTACCCCCACGTACTATTATTTCAGATTTTACTGATAAGTCACATTGCGAAATATATTAGATGCCCTTTCAGCTTGTAAGTTTGCCAAAATTATTTTATGGACCTATGTAGCTTTTCAGAGAGTATGGCAGCCTGGGTAATAACATTCCCACC
The DNA here is from genome assembly GCA_933207985.1 of Pelobates cultripes. Lineage (NCBI taxonomy): Eukaryota > Metazoa > Chordata > Amphibia > Anura > Pelobatidae > Pelobates > Pelobates cultripes. The sequence continues at coordinate 132,221,768 of OW240920.1, forward strand.
GTTATGGCAAACCATTTTCAAAAGTAGGCACCCTAGAGTATAACAAATGGCATAATTTGAGATGTTTGGTCTAGCCATTTTAATAGAAATGCTGGGCCCATGTAGCGATTTCTACTTTGATTTTTGTCTTTTTAATCAGATAAATAGCATTTTCACTGGAAATGTCATAATCCTGATATTAGTTAGTGCACTAGAGACTTAGTTTTTTGGTTTAACACTGTCTATTGAATATAACAGTACCTACATGTACCATGTTTCCATGTTTTTATTATATCACATGAATAGAACAGTACCCCACATACATTTTGATCTGAAGGCAGAGAGAGGCAGATAGATCTTTGATATCACATAGAGAGTCACTGTGTGAAAAGTTTGAGAAGTAAAAAAAAACAAAAACGATTTTTTGTAACCCTTTCAGTGCTAATCACAGCATTAACCCTGTGATCTGTTTTTTAAAGTCACATTTCAAGTACTACAAATGTAGTATTTTGAGTTGTTTGGTGTAGCCACTTTAGAATGGCTAGCGTAAACAGGGACAGGCCAGGGTCAGGGGAATCCAGAATTCAGAGTAGTCAGTAAAACAAGCCAACGGGTCGGTACAGGCAGCTAACAAAGCGTAGTCAGGACAAGCCGAGGTCAGAAATCCAGGTAAATCAAGCAAACAAACTGCCAAAGTCCCATACAGAGTGATTCAGAAGTTCAGCTCTGTATGGTACACTTTGAAACAGTCTGTTACGCAGAGGGCGGGTAGAGATGGGCAGGTTGGACAATAATAACTGGAGTCCTTTCGGACTCCTTTCTTGTAGCAAACACGGCACTTTCTTTGGGGATCTTTTTTACTAGGGGTGGATGGGATTCGGGAAGGGAAGTGTTTGCCACAAAGTCTTTGGAGATCTCCTGATTCCAAAGTGGGATTGGGGGGCTGGGTAAATAACATACGGGACAAAAGGCTTAATGTGAATTCGAGGAAAGGGCAGGGCCTACCTATGACCTCTTTTGTATAGAGGACATAGGCATTGAAAATTGCAATCTGGCTCACGTAGATTGCAATTTTCTTGTACCAGGTCCTAGTTTTTCGGTTCACCAGATAGGGCTGTATGCATTGGTCAGCCAAGTCTACTCCCCCCATAAACTTGCTGTAGTCTACAATGCACTTCGGCTTTTCCAGATGCTCAGTGCTACCTCTCACAGACACTGGCACTGTACTTTCGTCATGCATCATAGACAGCATGTATACATCTTTCCTATCTCTGAAGCGAAGAGCAAGCAACTCATCCTGGCGGAGAGCTGAAGAGGAACCTCTACTGCTTCTGCCTCTTGCCAGGGCTTGGGGGAAACCCCTGCGATTCTTCCTCACTATGCCACAGGCTAGGGTTTCAAAACAATATAATTTTTTAAATAATTCTATACTGGTATAATAATTGTCAACCCATAACCTATATCCCTTATTCAACAAGGGAAGGATTAGATCCCAAACAATCTTGCCACTTGTACCCACAGAATCAGGGCATCCTGGTGGGTAAAGATGGCTATCCTTCCCCTGGTAAATGCGAAATGCCCATGTGTAACCAGTACAGGATTCACATAATTTATAAAATTTTACGCCATATCGGGACCGCTTCGATGGAATATATTGTTTAAATAGCAGTCGACCTTTAAATTTCATAAGGGACTCGTCAATTGAAATATCTTTATCGGGGACATAATTTTCAGAAAATCTGTCTGACAGGAGTTGAATAAAGGGCCGAATTTTATATAGCCTGTCAAACAGTGGGTCGTTTCTAGGGGGACATAGCGAGTTATCATTAAAATGAAGGAATCGCAGCAGTTGCAGGTAGCGATCCCTCAACATAACCTCAGGGAAAAGAGGTGTAGCCAGGATGCGTTGCTTGCTCCAGTAGGACCTGATACTGGGCTTTTTAACAATACCCATCATAAGGGTTAAAGCCCAAAACCGCTTCATCTCTGCGACATCCGTGGGTCTCCACATATTCCTGCGACCATGATGGGACCCCGGATGTGCAGAGAGATACTGCATTGCAAACAAATTCGTTTGCTGAGCCATGAGCTCAAATATATCGTCTGACACAAAGAGCTCAAAAAAACGAATTGGCTCGCAGTCGTCCACTGTTACAGTGATGCCAGGTGTAACAGTGAACGGCGGTATTTCTGGGGCCATCATATTTGGAGGCACCCAGTCTCCGCCTGGCATTGGGCTTGCTGAGGGTCCTCTTGTGAGTGGTGGTGGGGCACCATCACTTGAGGTCTCACTCAGAGGCTCAATGTCAGAGGCAGTGATAGTGTCACTGTCTTGCAGAGTGTCACTATCACTGCCTGCCAGAATGGCATACGCCTCCTCGGCTGAGTAGCGACGTGCCATTCTAGGGGGACAAATTAATTAATGTATATACTAAAATGGGTAATTAATTATCTACCTGCCTAACACCTACTACCCGCCCTCAAAAAATAATATAAATGTACTGATCACAGTATAGGCAGCTGCAATCAGTACACTGAAAGGGTTATTTTTAGATCTATAAAAATAACCCTAAAAAAAAGTCAGTCTGATCAGAGAGCCCTCTGATCACAGTGATCACTGATACAGTACTGTACAGCAGATATACTGTACAGTATAGTGATCACGGCAGCGGGGAAAGGGTAATGGAGATTTGGGTTGCTGCGACTGACACAAAGGGTCGAAAAACTTAGAAATAATTTTTTTTGATCCAAAAAAATAATAATAAATAAATACCCTAATCAGGTTGATCACAGTAATATGCTGTGATCAGCACTGAAAGGGTTAAATAAAATATAAATTTTAAAACTTTAAAAAATTTTTAAAACTTTGTTTTTCCACAGGAGCTGCAAAAGCAACGATCTCTCTGCCTCTCTCTCTCAGATCGAAGTGAGGTGAGGAGAGGGGCAGAGACAATGTGTCAGCCAGTGATCTGAGATCATTGGCTGACACATACTAACAGTGATCACAGTGACTGGCTGTCACTGTGATCACCTCCTACAGATCGCGGTAATTGGCCACAGGGGGAGTGCCTGGGTGGTACAGGCATGCCCCCCACCGCGATCTGTAGGAGGCTAATGGCTGCAGTTACATGTGTCAGCCAATAGGCTGACACATAGTAACACTGATCGCACTGACAGGCTATGGCAGCCTGTCAGTGCGATCTGATTGCAGCCTGACAGTGCAGATCGCGGTCACTGACCCCAGGGGGGCCAGGCATGTCCCCCGACCGCGATCTGCTGCAGGATATGCAGCCGGCTCCATGTGTCAAATCGGCTGACACATGGTAAATACCGATCGCAGTGACAGCCTGTCACTGTGATCAGAAGCTGCAGACCGCGGTCCCCAGGCACAGGGGGGCTGCCTGGGGGGCCAGGCATGCCCCCCGACCGCGATCTGCAGCGGCCATGTGCCGCCGGCCACGTGGGGGGTAAGACCGCACAGGACGTTCTATGCCGTCCTGCGGCGTTTAGAGCCGGCCAATTAAGGACGGCATAGAATGTCCTGCGGTCTTAAGGGGTTAATGAGTTTTTTGGGTTCATTGAGAACATGGTTGTTGTTCAATAATAAAATTAATCCTCAAAAATACAACTTGCCTAATAATTCTGCACTCCCTGTATCTCTGTTCTTTATCCCCTCATAGTATTGGCAAGGCCTTTGCTAAATATTATACTTCATCATGCAATTGAAAAGAAAATGGTTTCTCTCAGAACGAATTAAAAGCTTTTCTTTATAAACATAATCTTCCTAAACTAAAGCCTGGTAAATTGGAAAATTTTAATAAATCCATTGAACCTGAAGAAATCAAGCGAACAATTGCTAAGCTTAGCAATGGGAAAGCACCTGGACCAGATGGTTTTACAGCCTATTTCTATAAATCTTTTGAAACCGTGATAACTCCTCTTTTACTAAAAACATTCTTAGATAAAAACAACTTCCAAAAGTTTTTCTTCTGAAATGTTAAAAGCTACGATTTCCCCAATCCAAAAACCTGGGAAAGACTTACATTATATATCCAATTACCGCCCGATTTCTCTTATTAATTTAGACATTAAAATATTTTCAAAAATTTTAACAGACAGACTTTCCCAGATAATTTCAGATCTAATCCACCTAGATCAATCTGGCTTCTAAAGAGGAAGATCAGCTAGTAATAATATTCGCAAGATTCTGAATATGATGATTAAAGTTGATAAAAAATCTGTCCCTACAGTTTTTATAGCTGTCGATGCCGAAAAGGCTTTTGACAGAGTAAATTGGAAATTTATTTTGGCTACACTTTCTGTGTTTGGGATTGAGGAAACGTCTAAATATTTAAAAATGTCCCTATACTCTTATCCCATGGCAAAAAATATATGGTAACGGTCTAGATTCCGAATGGTTTACTATTAGAAATGGAACCCCCCAGGGATGCCCTTTGGCACCCCTCCTTTATATTCTATTGAAAAAAACACAGGTCCCACAACATAATCTTTCAACCTCTGAAATAGAAAATTTGAATAAAGACCATAAGTTAAACTGGTCTAATTCTCCCTGTTATCTAAGAATAATTATCAAATTTAATATTGATGAGTGGACCTACAACTTACTTCTTAAAGAATTTAGAAATACTATTTTAAAATGGTCAAAATTGCAAATATCATGGCTTGGAAGAATGAACATTATAAGGGCATATTTACTTCCAAAATTGGAATCTCTCTTTCATACAATTCCCCTTAGAGTCCCAAAGAAGATCCTTCAGCTATTGCATTCTTTATTTCTATCTTACATTTGGGGCAATAAGAAACCAAGGATTGCGCTTAGAATTATGTCAGCCAGACTAATAGAAGGAGGTTTATCTTTTCCGAACATTTTTTATACACATGATACTTTTTAGAATGGGGAAACAGTAAATCAAGGTTGAAAGCATTGTATATATATATATATGAAAGGAAAGTGTGTACAGTAGTACTTTTGAGTGGATAAGAAACAATATAAAAATCTACTTATTGATAACCCACTCATTTTTCATACTTTTCAATCTATAAAGCCGATAAAGAAACATTTGTTTTCCCAAAATCAAATCTCCTTAAATGCTCCTTTGAAAATTTTGAAACTATTTATGCAAGATCTAATTGGATGGCTGGCCGGAGATGGGGAAAAACATTTTTAAGATATTTATGGTAATTCCGAGATTAGTAGCTTTTTGTACCTCCAGGAAAAAATTGGAATACCAAATTCAGAGTATTTTACATACCTAACAATACGTGACTTTCTCCATAAGAAACCTATAGTTAGAGATTCTTCTTTTGACAAAATATTCTTTGGAGAGAATTATCATAAAACTTCAACCATTAGAAGAGCCTTGGATGTATTAAACCAGGGTGTAAAACTTAACACTGTTATTAAGTGGGAAGCCGATTTGGGTAAATCTTTTCCCTGTCAGGATTGGTTAAATTCATTTGTAGCACTAAGAAACCCAATACATTGTATAAATATACAAGAAACTTTCCTTAAACTAATACATAGGTGGTATATAGTCCCTACGAAAATATGCAAATTTCAAATAAACTCAACCAACGTCTTTTGGCGCTGTAATAAAGAACCTGTCTCACTTAAACATATTTGGTGGGATTGTACTGGTTTGGACTCTATTAGACTTGGATGTGTAAACTTTTTGCCAATTTAAATATCAATTTGTCCCCAGAAAGATTCTTATTCCATTTAGACATGTCAAAAATGGATAAATCCTCCTTGTATATGTCCATACATGTTTTGATGGCTGTTAAACTTTGTATCACCAGAAAGTGGAGACAGGAGGAACCTCCCTCCCTGATTAAGGCCCAAATCCATAATCAAGAGCTAATGGAAAAGGCGGTATACTTTAAAGATAATAATATTGCTACCTACAATAAGATATGGAGAAATTGGTTAGACTACTATGAAGAATAAAAGCTTACCTTCCAGTAAATAAAACCCCTGCATAGTTGCACTTATTTGCTAAACCATTAATAATATTAATCTGAAAGTGGTTCAGAGTTAAATTAAAGGGACACTATAGTCACATGAACAACTTTAGCTTAATGAAGTAGTTTTGGTGTATAGAACATGCCCCTGCAGCCTCACTGCTCAATCCTCTGCCATTTAGGAGTTAAATCCCTTTGTTTATGAACCCTAGTCACACCTCTCTGAATGTGACTTGCACAGCCTTCCATAAACACTTCCTGTAAAGAGAGCCCTATTTAGGCTTTCTTTATTGCAATTCTGTTTAATTAAGATTGTCTTATCCTCTGCTATGTTAATAGCTTGCTAGACCCTGCAAGAGCCTCCTGTATGTGATTAAAGTTCAATTTAGAGATTAAGATACAATTATTTAAGGTAAATTACATCTGTTTGAAAGTGAAACCAGTTTTTTTTTTCATGCAGGCTCTGTCAATCATAGTCAGGGGAGGTGTGGCTAGGGCTGCATAAACAGAAACAAAGTTATTTAACTCCTAAATGACAGTGAATTAAGCAGTGAAATTGCAGGGGAATGATCTATACACTAAAACTGCTTTATTTAGCTAAAGTAATTTAGGTGACTATAGTGTTCCTTTAATATATTAAAGAAATAATAACAATTGCGTCCATCTCTCTGTTCTCAATGGATGTCCCTATGTCTTATATGTTGTATGTGTTATTCATGTTGTACAGAGTATGTATTACTCCCTTCTGTAGATTTAACTTTGGATAAGCAACTCATCTTGGGAATATATTAATATCTTAGATAGCGATACTTAAAGTTTACCATTTTGAGGAATATTAGTTGGGAATTAAATTACAATTCTTGTAAAAAAACAAATAAAAATATAAAAGTACAAAAGAATTTATATTTATTCAAACAATACACGCCATCCGAAAATAAAAAAAATATTGGCACACATCTGGACCAATACAGCAATATGTATGCACTTCAAGTTAATATACATTTTTGATGCTAAGTATTGGTGGTGAATGTTTATCTGCAAAAGCTTTTATATGTCTACGAATTCAATTAATTAGGATAAGTACACATAAGTATAAGGCTATTTGATTCTTTAAAATAAGTGTAAAAAGGGTTGTGACTTAATCCCCATTCTGCCCAATCTATTTATAATACATTATAAAAATGGTTATAGGACTTTACTATATATGTTTAAATGAATACATTCAGAAAGAGTCCCTTCTTAATACACATGGGAGTCTGGCCTGGAATGCAGGGTTGAAGGTTATAACAACAGGTCTTCATCAATCTATCTGAAAAAAAAACCCATATGTGTTGACCATTGATATACAATTGACATAAGTCCTATAATTAATGTGTAGGTAGGGCCTCTCAGTTCCTGTGTATGAAATAAGTCTGAAATTATGTAATTTGCAACTAATACAAGAATGATAATATTACAAAGAAACAAATCCTGCAACACAGATATTTTAAAGCTCATTAAATATTTTTCAGGAGGCTCTTTATTTGACTCTATGAATGTCTGATTTGATAACGTGACAAAATTGGTATATTTATTAGTTATAGTCTCAGCTGCATTGTATGCCTTAAGAAAAACCCTAGAGAATTAGAAGTAAACATAACCTTTGCTTGAAGTCTGTATTAATATGGGGATTGGGGGAACTAGCCTTTAGAGTTAGCAATGCAGGTTAGGCACCCCGGATGATAGCATCATATGTACATTGACTGCTACTATGACAGTTACGATTTATTGTGTCAGCATGAGACGAATTCACACAAGATATTTTATTCCTATGTTAATGCATAGATGCATTATAAATTTTTAGAGACTCATCACCTGTGTGAATTCTCTGATGTATAATAAGATGTGAATGTTGAGTAAAACATTTTCCACATTCAGAACATGAGAACGGTTTCTCTCCAGTGTGAGTTCTCTGTTGTGTAATAAGAGCTTAGTGACAGCGAAAGCATTTTCAACATTTAGAACACGTGAATGGTTTCTCTCCTGTGAGTTCTCTGATGACTGAAGAGCTCTGCTTTAGTGACAAAACCTTTTCAACAATATGTACATGAGAAAGGTGTTTCTCCTGTGTGAGTTCTCTGATGACAGACCAGCTTTTTTTCCACATTCAGAACATGAGAACGGTTTCTCTCCTGTGAGTTCTCCGATGTTTAACAAAACTTGAGTAACACCTATAACATTTTCCACATTCATTGCATAAGAAAGGTTTCTCTCCTGTGTGAGTTCTCTGATGGGTCATTAGAGTTAAATACTTACTAAAACATTTTCCACATTCAGAACATGAGAACGGTTTCTCTCCTGTGTGAGATTTCTGATGACAAATAAGTCGTGCTTTATCAACAAAGCATTTTCCACATTCAGAGCATGAGAATGGTTTCTCTCCTGTGTGCGTTCTCTGATGTGTCATTAGAGTTAAATAATTACTAAAACATTTTCCACATTCAGAACATGAGAACGGTTTCTCTCCTGTGTGAGTTCTTTGATGTGCAGTAAGAGTTGAGTTATAGCGAAAACATTTTCCACATTCAGAACAGGAGAAGGGCTTCTCTCCTGTGTGTATTCTCTGATGTTGTTTAAGAGCTGACTTACAGCTATAACATTTTCCACATTCAGAACATGAGAACGGTTTCTCTCCTGTGTGAGTTCTTTGATGTGCAGTAAGAGTTGAGTTATAGCGAAAACATTTTCCACATTCTGAACAGGAGAAGGGCTTCTCTCCTGTGTGTATTCTCTGATGTTGTTTAAGAGCTGACTTACAGCTATAACATTTTCCACATTCAGAACATGAGAACGGTTTCTCTCCTGTGTGAGATCTCTGATGACAAATAAGTCGTGCTTTATCAACAAAGCATTTTCCACATTCAGAGCATGAGAATGGTTTCTCTCCTGTGTGCGTTCTCTGATGTGTCATTAGAGTTAAATAATTACTAAAACATTTTCCACATTCAGAACATAAGAACGGTTTCTCTCCTGTGTGAGTTCTTTGATGTGCAGTAAGAGTTGAGTTATAGCGAAAACATTTTCCACATTCAGAACATGAGAACAGTTTCTCTCCTGTGTGAGTTCTTTGATGTGCAGTAAGAGTTGAGTTATAGCGAAAACATTTTCCACATTCAGAACATGAGAACAGTTTCTCTCCTGTGTGAGTTCTTTGATGTGCAGTAAGAGTTGAGTTATAGCAAAAACATTTTCCACATTCAGAACATGAGAACGGTTTCTCTCCTGTGTGTATTCTTTGATGTATCATAAGACTTTGTTTACAGACAAAATCTTTCCCACATTCATTGCATAAGAAAGGTTTCTCTCCTGTGTGTACTCTCTGATGTGTAACAAGACTTGAACTTTTCCTAAAACATTTTCCACATTCAGAACATGAGAACGGTTTCTCTCCTGTGTGTGTTCTTTGATGTGCAGTAAGAATTGAGTTACGGCTAAAACATTTTCCACATTCAGAACAGGAGAACGGTTTCTCTCCTGTGTGTATTCTCTGATGTATCATAAGACTTTGTTTTCCAACAAAATCTTTCCCACATTCATTGCATAAGAAAGGTTTCTCTCCTGTGTGTATTCTCTGATGTTGTTTAAGAGCTGACTTAAAGCTATAACATTTTCCACATTCAGAACATGAGAATGGTTTCTCTCCTGTGTGTATTCTCTGATGTATCATAAGATTTTCTTTACAGGCACAATCTTTCCCACATTCATTGCATAAGAAAGGTTTCTCTCCTGTGTGTACTCTCTGATGTATAACAAGATTTGAACTTTTCCTAAAACATTTTCCGCATTCAGAACATGAGAAAGGTTTCTCTCCGGTGTGTATTCTCTGATGTACCATTAGACTTTGTTTACAGACAAAATCTTTACCACATTCATTGCATAAGAAAGGTTTCTCTCCTGTGTGCGTTCTCTGATGTGTCATTAGAGTTAAATATTTACTAAAACATTTTCCACATTCAGAACATGAGAACGGTTTCTCTCCTGTGTGAGTTCTTTGATGTGCAGTAAGAGTTGAGTTATAGCGAAAAAATTTTTCACATTCAGAACATGGGAACGGTTTCTCTCCTGTGTGTATTCTTTGATGTACCATAAGACTTTGTTTAGAGACAAAATCTTTCCCACATTCATTGCATAAGAAAGGTTTCTCTCCTGTGTGTACTCTCTGATGTATAACAAGATTTGAACTTTTCCTAAAACATTTTCCGCATTCAGAACATGAGAAAGGTTTCTCTCCGGTGTGTATTCTCTGATGTACCTTTAGACTTTGTTTACAAACAAAATCTTTACCACATTCATTGCATAAGAAAGGTTTCTCTCCTGTGTGCGTTCTCTGATGTGTCATTAGAGTTAAATATTTATTAAACCATTTTCCACATTCAGAACACGAGAAGGGCTTCTCTCCTGTGTGTATTCTCTGATGTTGTGTAAGAGCTGACTTCCAGCTATAACATTTCCCACATTCAGAACATGAGAATGGTTTGCGGTTTATGTTTACGATCTCATTTGAGAACATATTGGAATCTGAGAAAATGCTTGACTGCTTGGTTCGGTTATTCAAAGATTTCTGCATAGCCTTGCTGCATGGATTTCTGTTCTGGTCACCTCTTTCAGAAATGCCGCTCCTGGGAAATACACCTGAAAAAAATATATACTGTGAGTTAAATGAAATCGGTCACAATAAATTGTTTGCCATACTTAGAAAAATGACAAAAGTTTTGCAATAGATAAGAAATACGACTATCGGGTATCATGGTGACTGTAGCGGAGAGGTAGTATAATCCACAATGACAGGAAAAGCAGGTAATAATCAAAAGTAGGCAGGTACAGTATACAATAATCCAGGTAGCGTTATAAGAATACTTTCCTCCCAAGAACTAAACGACACATAGGCTGGGAGTCAACTGAGCTTTTAATCACAGGTCACAATATTTATGCAGTTCCCCATGCAAGGGGTTTCCTTAATTACTTACAGGGGTTATACAGTAGGGGACTACATGGGGAACTGAACATACAGGACATTACTCCCATCATGCACTGCTGTACGAGAGGGATACTCCCACAAGAATATTCTGTTAAGTGGATTATCCCGCCGTACAGCAGAACCGACTTTTTACATAAAAACAATAATTTTTATATTATTCGTGCCATTGTACTGAATGAACGTTCGGCAGATAGCTGGGGTCTGAGCGAATACTTCGTGAAAGTACCGCTCAGATCCCAGCACAATTAGCCCAACGCCGCACAAAATACACTTTCCTATAAACTTCTCATAAACGGCACGAATCCATGTGAAGAGAGAAAATACCGAAAGGCCGGTGGGCCCGAACGGCCTGGAAGTGCCGTCGAGTATCCGATTTAAGTTCCAGGCACTCGACGACAAAACACAGCTGAGCTAAAAAAGGATCCACCCTGAAACCCCATTAACTACCGCCAGCAACATTGTTGCCATCTGTAATGGGAGCCACACGACCTCCTGTGTGTGGTCTCCCATTCGGTACTTTGTTCGTTTCACGAACAGTGTTAAAATTCACTGTTCGTGAAACTACCATAGGAATGCTAGCGGCTTTTCGTGCTGTTAGCATACGAATGCTCTCATTTACATAATAGGGAACACGGACATTTCAGACAGGCTTAAAGCAATACTATCATATAATGTAACTACAGTCTTACGTGGCTAGGTATGCAGGTCTTCCACCAGGTGGACACTCACCTAGGGGACCTGGTGGAAAACTGACAAAAATGACAAAGTAACCAATCACAGTATTAGAGGCATAAACACTCCCCTTTAGCTGTGAAGAACCCTCCTCTCTATCCTGGAGATAATTGGGAAGTAATTCAATTATCTCCCAGGATAGAGGCAAAACTCCATTTTACATGTGGCAGAAAAAACACAAAAATATATAACATAAAAACTACCGAATGCACTAGGTACAATTAACGAATGCACTAATTACAATCACATACATACAGTTCAATCGCCATGTAGCCAAAGTCTTTCACATAGTCTTTCATTATACGAATGGGCTCCATGGCATAGCTATCTGGGGTAAGTCCATTCGTGCCGAAAAAGTACCAAACGAGACGGCGTTCGAATGCTGGATTAACAGAAGAAGGGAGGTCAGCGAACACCGCTGGGCATTCGTACGTCCAAGATGGCCACCGACTCGTGGTCGGCATACGAACGACAACCACCCAGCCGACATTCGACAATTGGGAGCTGTCTGCGGTTAACCACAAGGTTCTGATGGGGCCAAGAGGTTAACAAGCAGCACACTTCCATGCTGGGTGGCCCGCCGTTTGGAAGTTGTTCGGTAAAAGAGCAAATAAATGTAGGGGCTATACGGACAGGGGAAATAGCCAAACAAACAGACGAATAGAGGGAAAATAAAAGTAATTCACAGACAGATGAGTCTGTAACATATATTTATTACAGATGTACCTAGTGTTTTTCAGCATTGTCCACACACCTGTCTCTCCACTCTAAGGGTTTTGACATACTGTCTTAGTTTGATCATGATTTTTAGCTCTTTAAAATTCATATACAGCTAGAGCCAAGGCTTGTGCATGCGAGTTCTCTCTGGGTATTGAAACTAATCAAACAGAAGAGAGGGGATTTATAATAGCATTAAAGACGGGAAAAAAAATTCTAGTCATCTTATTATGTTCCAAACACAAACACCTGGAACAAAATAACATTTTTAAAGAATACGTCCCCTAAAAAATCAACTTAAATTATCCAGAGAGATCCCGAACAACGGTCAAACCATATGAACGCCTGCTTCCTTTTCCCGAACAGCTACGAGAGCGCTATTTGGTAGCTTGGTTCCCACGAACCAGGGGAACAATCGCTACTAAGAGCCAGGGGGTTCCGTTCGTGCATTAGTTCGGTTTTGTGATTTGTCGAAATAGACCGACCGCACAACCTTAACCCCTGGAACTGTTTCTGGGCATGAACCTCTTGTGCAGTTGGTCCAAATTCACTGTCCAACGATTTAGTCCATATCAAGCTTACAAGCTATTTTGCAAAGTTAAAACCAGGTTTCAATACCTAATTTTTCGGAAGCAACCTTCCCAAGCAAATTTAAATGACGGATCTTTTGGACGAGTTATTAGATCCTACCATAAATCCAGACGACATTCAAAATGTTTTTTCCAACAATCCACTATCCAAAAATAATACAATACAAAAACTATACCAGCAACACATTAGATGTTTTGGGGAATTAACAAGTCTCAACCAATACATAGAACAAAAACTGGTACCTAGGTCTCCGTCCGGATATACTATTACCTGACAAAATCCAAAAAGACGAACAATTAAATGAATGGAACACCATTTTACTAGATTGTTCCTCAAAATTAATGACTTTCCGTGTAAAACTTGAAACCACACATTTGGAATAAACTAATCAAAAATTACAAAATGAGATCACCCAAATAAAGAAATTTAAAACAGGTACTCTCTTTTCACCTATGGAAACGAAAATTACAAAAAAATATAGAACATTTTAGACAAAATCTAAAAGGAAAGAAACACAAAATTTCAAAGATTTTAAAGACTGATATCTTCTGTAAAAAAATGCAATTTTTGTAGACGTTTAAATAGTCAGAGAGGATCTACATCTGTAGACACAGAGGTCAGACTCAGATACCAGTTCCTCAAAATCACGACAAAGTCACTATACCAACAGCAATCGCAACAGCGATTGTGCCCCTAATCATTCTCCTAATAGGAGTATTCCTAAAAAGCACTAATAAATCAGTCTCCTTTTTGGACACTCTGATTCCATCAGATACTAGCAATTCCATTGGTTTCAATATTTTTTGAGGACAGGACCCCCCTCGCGAACAGAGGGGGAGGTTGAGGGACCGGGATCGCTGTGCATACAAGAGACAGGGACGAGGACAGAGACTTTGACGCTAAACAAAATCATTATCCTCTCTGATTATCCCCTCCAACCACGTCACATCGCTTTGCTTAATAAAGGTCTTTCATACGTACCAACTCCAAGTTACAATAAATTCATTTGGTCCAAGGACATAAACCTCTTTGGCAGGAAATTGGCCCTTAACTTAATGCACTCTAAAAAAAAGATTTCCAAACCGCTAATGAACTTGGTCTATATGTTGAGGATTATGTATTCTCCAAAGTATTTACGGATCTATTGGATGAACAAAGTCCCAGTAAACCCTTGACCAATTTAAAACCTCAAAGTTGGTTTACTCCTACCCTGAAGGATACCCCACATGTTTAACTTTTCGTAGAAATGACTACTAGTGAACTAGAAAATAGTCACTTTGAACATCCACCCACCAACAATCTTACTCACAATGAGAGGAAAGCCCTTTATTCACTAAATATGTTGGATAATGTTGTAATTAAACCAGCGGATAAAGGAGGGAATATCGTTCTACTAAACCATGACAGATAGCTTGAAATGTGCACGTCACATCTAAATGACCAGTCATGTTACAGTGTCCTCCCATCTGATCCTACTAACAGCTACATAAGAGAACTGGAAGATCTTCTAACTAAAGCACTAAAACAAAAAATAAATCAGTTCTGACGAGTTTAAGTATCTACTGCCTCAAACAGCCAACAATAGCTACCCTATACTGTTTACCTAAAGTGCATAAAAATATGAGTGTACCCCCTGGGAGGCCGATCATCTCAGAGAACAACTGAGGAAGGCTGAACTTGATGGACGTAAGTTTCTTTTCCGCTATGTAACTACCTAACGGAGAGAGAAATTAAATTTGTTGATAAAGGACATTGTGTCTATTGGTTTAATATTTTTCTTCTTTTTCCCTTATCATACAATTAGGTTTATCTTTATTGTTTCACTATTTTATTTATCTTGTCTAACATTAAAAGTTATCTTTTAAATTATCCTAGCATAGGACAGTGTTTCTCTCCTTCTCTACTTATATTGGACTTCCATGAAATTCAGAAAACCCTGGACTGATCTGGGTGATTTTTGAATATGCTGGTCACCCAGATGAGGGCTATCAGGGGATATGACATTTATGGGGTTATTTTATGTTTTGGGGAACTGTTCAAGTTTAGTGAAAATAATGTTTTTTCGACCTGGAAATAATTAAATGTATTTCTTTATCTGACTCAATTATCTCCAGGCAGAGAGGAGGGAATTGCATGTTTGTATTGGACTGTCACAATTTGTAACTGCATTGTTATTGGCTGTACTCTTTGTGTCCCTGTCCCCCACATGGTCCACAGGGGAGTGCCCTTTGCATGGGGGAATTGTATAAAAGCCATTGTGGCACCAATAAAGCTTCAGTCTTGTTACACCCTTCATCAAGTTTCGGCTGATGTTTGGGTACCTGTTCACATCATTGGGAGAATCTGCTGGGAAAGCTGTACCTGATGGGGAGAAAGAGACGAACGGACACCCGAACTGCGAGCTATAATCACTCATGCTCACAGCAGTTTGAGTGGAAACAAACGAACCGATAGCTACCACATCAGGGTTCGTTACAATTGGTGGCAAGCAGAGGGATTTGTATCCCGAATGGACGTCCCGAATCGGAGGAAAGATGAATGGCTCAGCTGTATGAGTTACTAAAGCGAACTATGTTGAAAGACCTGCTGGAAGCTCGAGGCATAGCGGCAAGTAATAAGAAGAAAGATCCACACCAATTGCAGAGTTATTACAGAGCGACAGAGCCAGCAACATGGAAGGAAAGCAACCAGAGGAAAAAGAGTTCCAAAAAGAGGTGAGATGGATGATAGGTTTATTGGGGCCCAATCCATCACAAGAGTCAGTGGTACAAATCGTAACGCATGCCAAAGACTCGCAGGTAGCTTGGGAATCAAGAGAAGGATCCCCAGGATATACAAATGGGCGCCCACGGAAGGTAAACTATGCAGCCTTCAAAGCATTTATTAATGGGGAAACGGACATCGATAATTACCTACAGGACTTTGAGCGACCGTGTACTTTGGAAGGACTAGAAACAGACAATTGGGCTGCGGTTCTCAGCAGCAAGCTCTCAGGACGGGCAGCGGAAGCTTACCGGGCAGCACCTGATGAGGACATACAAAATTATGGGAAAATCAAAGAAATTTTATTGGCCAGATTTGCGGTCACACCAGAGTCATACCGGAGGAAATTCCAGGGACCTCAGGAAAGGAGGGAAGGATTCCTTTACCGAATGGGCATTCCGTATACACCGTGCTGCAAGGCCACATCATTGGAGGATGCGGTACAAATTCTATCCTTGGAACAGTTCTACGACAATACCTCCACAGAAATCAGAGACTTGGTAAGAGACCGCAAACCCAAGACTGTGAAGGAGGCCGCCAGACTGGTATGGAACCCAGCTGAGGGCGACCAGTTTCCAGGCCCTCCTACCAGGTACCACCTACCTCGACACCTAGCAGACCCGCTCCTTACAACCCTACCCTAACCCCCCAAAGTCGTGGTCCTATTACATGCCACCTTTGCAAGCAGATGGGACATAAAGCAATATTGCCCCAACCGGAACCGGGGAGGTTGGGAAAGGTCAGCACCTCAACCCAGCCGAGCAGCGGCCCATTGCTGTCAGCAGGAGAGTTCCAGAGCACAGTGAGGAGCAGTGGACCACTCTGCACGAAGTGAATCCAGTGCAAGCAGCAGGCGACAACCGAGATCATCATCGCCAGTGGGTCACCATTGACGGCATGGACGCCAGGGTCCTGAGAGACACAGGGGCCACACTCACCATAATCGAGCCACACAAAGGACAACAGGCTCTTATATTGGGTAACAGATGGAGCAGGGAGTGGCGCAAAGCAATTAGTAAAAATAAAACAAAAAAACAGCTAGGAGTACCCTGAAGATTGAGGGCTGAGTTACTCAAGCTCAGCCATGATATTCCATTGGCAGGTCATTTAAGAGAGACTAAAACTAAGGATAAATTAACTCAGATCTTATTCTGGCCAGGTATTTCCCAGGATCTAAAGCATTATTGCAGAACTTGTGATGTGTGTCAAAGGACAGGGAGGAGATCGCCAGAGAGCCAAACTGCACCCCCTACCTATCACTGAGGAACCATTTAACAGGCTGGCCATAGATTTAATAGGACCAAGCAGTAAACCTAGTGCCTCCGGAAAGCGCTACATCCTCACGGTAGTAGACTATGCTACTAGATACCCTGAGGCCGTAGCCCTTTCCAATATAGGGACAGAGAGTGGCGGAAGCCTTAGTGAAAATCTTTACTCAGGTAGGCTTCCCCAGGGAGATTTTGTCTGACAGAGGGACACAGTTCACCGCAATTGTGACCCAACAATTATGGCAGAGTTGCGGCATGAAACCGTTGTTCAGCTCTCCCTACCATCCCCAGACCAATGGACTAAGCAAACGTTTTAACGGCACACTCAAACAAATGCTAGGAACGTTCACAGCGTTCTGTCCACACTGGGAGACTTTCCTTCCCCACCTCCAG
>OW240920.1:132256062-132284632 GCA_933207985.1 Pelobates cultripes
TTCAAACTATTGTGACACAGGATCTAATTAGTGGCACTTGTCAGCGTATCCACTGTTAGCGTAACACACCCGCTTTAAGGACACTGACTGCTATTCAATCTATAACAGTGAAAAAAGTGTTTTTTGTTTTAAATCCAAGCTTTGTGTCACCAGATCTAAGTGGTGGCACTGGTCACCGTATCCACTGTTGGCGTAACACACCCGCTTTAAGGACACTGACTGCTATTCAATCTATAACAGTGAAAAAAGTGGGGTTTTTTTAAATCCAAAGCTATTGTGACACCAGATCTAAGTGGTGGCACTGGTCACCGTATCCACTGTAAGCGTAACACACCCGCTTTAAGGACACTGACTGCTATTCAATCTATAACAGTGAAAAAAGTTTTTTGTTTTTAAATGCAAGCTATTGTGACACCAGTGAGTGGTGGCACTGGGCACCGTATCCACTGTGAGCTTAACACACCCGCTTTAAGGACGCTGACTGCTATTCAATCTATAACAGTGAAAAAAGTTTTTTGTTTTTAAATGCAAGCTATTGTGACACCAGTGAGTGGTGGCACTGGGCACCGTATCCACTGTTAGCTTAACACACCCGCTTTAAGGACACTGGCTGCTATTCAATCTATAACAGTGAAAATAGTTTTTTGTTTTTAAATGCAAGCTATTGTGACACCAGTGAGTGGTGGCACTGGGCACCATCAATCTATAACAGTGAAAAAAGATTATTTTTTTTTTAAATCAAAACTATTGTGACACCAGATGTAATTGGTGGCACTGACTGGGGAAATGGGCACAGTATGCACTGTGAGCCTGACACAGAAGCTGGCAGCAGTGGCAGACAACTGACTGCTATTCAATCTATAACAGTGAAAAAAGTTTTTTGTTTTTAAATCCAAGCTATTGTGACACCAGATGTAATTGGTGGCACTGACTGGGGAAATGGGCACAGTATGCACTGTGAGCCTGACACAGAAGCTGGCAGCAGTGGCAGACAACTGACTGCTATTCAATCTATAACAGTGAAAAAAGTTTTTTGTTTTTAAATCCAAGCTATTGTGACACCAGATGTAATTGGTGGCACTGACTGGGGAAATGGGCACTGTGAGCCTGACACAGAAGCTGGCAGCAGTGGCAGACAACTAAGTGCATTTACATTACATAGAAAAAAAAAATCCAAAAAAAGCATACCCTTATCCCTAACCTAGCTATGCTTTTCCCTATCTTATGAACAGCAGCTACACTTTCCCTCCTCTTACTAAGCATGCAGCTTGAGAATGAATCTAAAATGGATGCTGTCCAGTAGGTGGGAGGGTCTGCTAGGGAGGCTGTGCTGCTAATTGGCTGGAATGTGTCTGCTGACTGTGAGGTACAGGGTCAAAGTTTACACAATGATGACGAATAGGGGGCGGGTCGAACCGCGCATATGTTCGCCCGCCGTGGCGAACGCGAACATGCTATGTTCGCCAGGAACCGTTCGCCGGCGAACCGTTCGGTACATCACTAGTGGCGGCAGCCATCTTTGTTCATTCAAATACTATACAAATCCGGGAATCTCCCATGACTGTGCACTTACGTCTTAGTATAAACAACAGATAAGCTATTCAGACTTTAAGACACCATCTTGTCTCAATTTAATGGAACTTCCCCAAGTCAGGAAAATTTCCATGACGTGCACCCTTTAGTAATGGCCTTGTATGTTTGCCAAATTAAGGGAGGTCCTAAAATTAATAAAGTAAAAGAAGTGTTTTTCATATTTGAACTACGGTAACCCTAAAATGACGACACCTAAGGTATAAATAGGTGTACTTTTAAATGTTAACAAGGAGGAGAGACTTGGAGACAGATGCTGCTCCATCTTAAAATGACAGAGAGGCTGACATGATGACATGTTCAGAAGGGTATGTTAACCTATTAATGATATTTGCAAGCATTTAATTTCATCTTATAAACTCTGCTATAATGGATTTTATATGTCTATATTTATATTTTTATATAATAAATATCTAAAAGACAAAATCTATTGCTTCCAAGACAATCCTTATTTTATATTGTATTCTCAATTATTTATATATGTTAAATAGAGGATCTCTTACTAACTATATAAAATTATGGCTTAGATATCTGTATGGTTAGCCCTACTAAGTTCTATGCTTTAAGACATTATAGTGGTAAATAAGGGAACCGCCAGCGGTTACAATTGGCGACAATGAAGGGACTTGTACTTGGAAGCTTTAACTAAAAATTTATAAAAACCTAGGTAACCTCTTATACGTAAGAGAAGACACAATACTTTGCCATGGCACAAGTCTTGAAATATCAAGAATCTAATGAGATATTTGTAGCCCAGACTCAGAGAGAGATCTTCATCATTAGAGATGATTTTAATTTGTACAAGGCACTTTAAGTTCAGGTGCCAGGTACATCGTAATTAGCATACAATGCTGAAATTATGTGGATCTTAATATCAAAAGAGAGCAAATATACATATTTGGTAAACTCCCTGATATGCCTAATACACCAGCACAGCATGGCCCGTTAGTTCCAGGACAGTGGATTGCAGACAGAGGGATTTGTTCTCTTTGTAGCTGCTTAGTATGCATGTGCAGGAAAAAGATTAAATCAAAATGTTGTCAAAAGAAAAGTAATAAGACAGATCGATGAAATCTGAAGTCTAATTCCAAGAATGCAAAGAAAATTGCATTATGGCTTAATGAAAACATTCATGCCACATAAGCGACAGACAGACAGTCCACTATATAAGAAAAGTTTTATAAAACAGTGATAATTTCCATATTGTCAGTTACGCTAGCTGTTCATTAAAAAATCAGGAATTATAACAGCATAACTATTTTTGGAGTCTGGAGCTTCCAGCCAAGGTTGCAAAGATAGGAGACATGTAAACATTCCATGGAATTGAGAAGTCGTTGTTTTATATTCCAAATTATGAACAACATTATTACATACAGCCATAAAGAGAAAGACATGGCTTTTAAATACATTCCGTGCAGTACAATGCAGTACACTGCAGCATATATTTTATATAATATATGCTAACTAGCTCATATTTTTTCCTTAACAGAGTTAAAATTATACTACCCTCCTAGAAAAAAGGGCAACAGGTGGTTAAACATCATTTGCTTCTCTAAATTCCCTGCAAAAAATAAATATTCATAAAATAATATATATGTAGGATAAATCAGGGCGAAAATAAAATTGTAACTACCTGTATACAGGATCTCTGATAACTTTTAAACTGAAATTATTAAAGGCTTATTTAAATAAAATGTTAAATACATTTACAGTTTTAAATGTGACCAAAAGATACTAAATGATGTGTTAAGTCAGCCAGCCCAATTCACTAGACTAGCATAAGTATTCTACTATTTAAAGTGCACAATTCCTGCACATAATGACTTTGCTTACTCAGGTACAGTATTTAGTCTATTGCAATGGCAGGATTAAAGTCCACCAATTTTAAAAAGGAAAGCTTACTTAAATCAGTGGTACTATCCCACTGTACCTTTAGTGCTAGCAGTAAGGAAATTAGAACAATGATATTGTACTACTGACTGTAATCAGATCAGACACGTAATCTCAGTGAGTTTCATAAACTAGGTTTTCATAAAACATAAAATAAGGTTAAATATCAAACTTGTTTATATATAAATATATCAATGTTGTTTATAAATAAATGTATATAGACCAGGCAATAAGAGCATTCAGCAGCCTGTTCTCTCAGAGCCAGAAACGGATTTATAAAAAAAATTTAAATAAAAAAGTAGGTTTTAAAAAAGTCCACAGTCAACCACACATGATGGGTGAAATAATTGCTTCTCTAAAAGCTATATGCTGCCGCAATTATGTATATAAATACAGATTAGGGCACAGCGTAGAAATAAAAATACAGTTTTAAATCTCATATATGGGGATTCAGTTCCACCACATATTCTACAATTCTGAAACAGGCTAATTTTAATAATAATAATAATAATAATAATAATAATAATAATATGTTGAAAGAGCATTGACAATATATTTACTGCAAAATTAATTTGATATTGCAAAGCCTGCACTATCCTAAACAGACATTAAAATTTACGAAAAAAATAAAAATAATAATGCATAAAGAATAATGCATAAAAAAACGCAGTGTCAATTAAAGTGATAATACTGTGATATATAAAATCACATTGCATATCACATATCTGCTATATGAAAAGTATAATTAAGGTAACTTTACTGTCCAAAGCCCCCTCGCATCTATTTTATAGAATCTATACTTTTCAGTGGTCACCTCCAAAGAAGCCTCTGAAACTGGGGGGCTGAGAGGGGTGCTCATCCTTAAAGGAATCAGATTTCACACTTAAAAAAAATAAAAATAAAAAAAATTATAATAATTGAAGAAGTATTATGGGAACATCCAGAACATGCATTTTTGTATATAATCTTAATTAGCAGATATTTTATGCCTTAAAGACATATAAAGGATATTTAATTAAATATGCAGGTATCTTTAAAAAAATTAAGCAATGTTAAAAAAATAAAATAAATAATAATAATAAAAAATATATATATTTTTACCACAATATAAACAGCTTTTTAAGTTATTAAAAAGTTATTAAAAAAATTTAAACAGATTTAAGTACAAGTACTTATGTCAAGAAATATACAGAATACGTTTACAACAGGCAGGTTTAGCATAAATGCAAAGTTGTTTTTTGGGGATTTATTTTTGCCCAAGAAATCTCTGAACATATTCAGAATTTTTGAGAGCAGCAAGTATAGATAGCAGATTGCAATGGACACCATTACAATATTGCTTTGCCGATTGAGGTCAGAACTTTAAAGAATAAATAAATAAATAAATAAATGTTCTATAGCTCGCTAGACCACTGGCTTTTAATGAACAGTTTGCACAAAATATATAAAATAGTTTGTTATACTGCACATTATAGCTGTGACAAAATAATACCCAGGGTAAAAATGCTATTTCACTGTTTAATAGACTTACCCAGTATTTAAAGGACAACATGTTTCTTGCAAAGTAATCGGGAATTTGAGGGAGGTTCTAACTATATTTAATTAATTAATTAATTTACTAAAGAAAAGAAAAAAGAAAGAAAGGTTTTTTTTTTCCCTGCAAGTGAAATTTCAGCGCAAGGTCATTTTGTGTTCACAGACTGTTCGGATTTTAAAAAAGCTGTTCTTTATCTCGCACTATGAACGGCCTTGTAATTCCTATACACACTAAAAGTTGGCTTTTAAATGTTATTGTTTAAACTTTAATATTTCATAGTTAACACAGAGGATAAAGTATTTTAAAGAAAGTATATTGAAAGTATATTAATTGATAAGATTTCATTTATCTATTTTGGTCCACTGCTCACTAATCTCAAATCTCAGTCTGGTGTTCAAACAGTTTTTCTTACGATACGTCGTGTGTTTATATCCACAACTGCATGTTGCTTTGTGGAAACACATTGAAAGCCTGGCATTGTAATACGTGTATGGACATGCTTATAACAAAGCATGGTCCCTCTCCTCATACAGTTGGCCGTTAACAGGCACTTTGATGCAATGTGTCTGTGGTCACGGGATCACAAAAGCATACCCTATCTCTCAGTCATGATGCAGAGTTTATGCTTGCAAGGATATCCAGACCTTATCCACCTGGTATCCACTTAAATACTCCTATCGTTTAGAGGGGTTAATAACATAATAACCATTAAAGGTAATATGTTGGTTGTTCTTCCTATAGAGGAAAGATAGACTTGCCCAAAAGCTTTTTCATGGCTAGGACAAGCTCTTATAGAGAGAGGTAATGTACTTCTGACTCCTGAAAAGGAATATTGATGGTCCAATATGGGATATACTGTAATTCATGTGTTTAGTAATCATAAGCATTTGCTTATTGCCACATTACTGATGTACTGTTTATTGAAATATTAATATCTAAATTATTTTTTGAATTACTATATATTGAAAGTTTGCCAACATCTCATGGTTATTAATATGTTTTTGTATGTGTTGATGACTGTACCAGGTTTACTTGGATATATCCTGTGCGAAGTGCAACCTCTGATACCACGTTTTCTAGTCTCACTTCCTTAGTATGCATTTGATAATCCCAGGACCATCCATTTGGATGGTGGTCCTGCAGTTACTGCAAAGGAAACCTGAAACTGGGCAACCACATTTATGTTACTTTGGGATTTCAGTGCCCCAACCACCCCCAAAGTAATGGGGTTGTGGTCTGGGAAAATGCTGAGGTTAAATGATTATTAACCAAGTTACTAGTTGCTTGCCCCACAAAGTGGTATCTATTTATTCCTATGGTACAGATGAGCATTCACAACACCTGATTATACAAATGGTGAGACACCATATGAAATGTTACATGTTTTTCACTGACAATCATATTTCTGCACCAGGGAGAGCTTAGAACCATTGGTTCTATTAGAGAAATTTAGGGAAGCTTTTTTTTCAGCCCACCTCACCATGCATCACCAACTTTTTCTTACTGTTGGCCAGTTTGTCCTGGAGAGGGTGACTCAGAGGGCTTTTACTACAGAGAACAATCAGAGCCAACAGAGAACAGTAAGTTTTGATATTTTACAACCTGCTAAATACTTCCAAGACGTTCAGAGAACCACTGACTGATACAATGGATGCTGTTAAAGATGACACAAACAGAGGACGACAGAAATGCCACCTGAACACAGCCACCAGAATCACAGCCACGTAACAGACTGAAACATGATCCGACATCTGAACCTGCAAATGTGAAGGAGAAGGATGAACAGACAGACGTGATACATTCACAGTTAACATGGAATGTATGAAAAATGAATCATCAACATCATTATAAGAAAGACTCTGGAGAAAACAGACTGAACCTGAATTATCTTATACAGTAAGAAAGAAATACAAAGATGCAAGCAAAAGGATGTTAGAAAATTGGTTATGGTGTCTCCTGCTTACAATCTGCAGCATTATCATAACATCATCCCGAGCTGTCGTTTTAAAACTGCATTGGGATTAAGTTAACAAGCAGGAAGCACCTGAACTGAATTGGACTGCACACTATACAAGTTCTATGATCGTGAGGACTACCTCCAAGAACTATCTCAAAAGGACAGACACAGCTCACAGTGAAATGATTGCTAATGTGACCTACACTGGTATTTCACAAGGAACCTATTGAGATCATTCCAAGTACGTGGTGATTGGACTATTTCAAATCCTAATAATAGACTCAACGATGATGGCAAGCATGCTGAAAACAGAAAAAGACGGGACAGATGCTTGTGAAAGACTTTGGATGCACCTATTGGATGTCTATTACTGAGATGTTACAAAGATTCCAATACAGCAAAAAGAGGCGTTCTTGAGAATCCACTTCGATTGCTGTATCAACATAACATTTACTATAATGGGATCCATGTCGCTTAAGACAATGTCTTGAAAATGCTATCAATTAATTTATTCCGTAAAAGAATATCGGAGAGTATCCAATCTATACACATCATAAATGGTGTAAAAATATTTAATGGAAAAAACTAAATAAAAAGCAAAGACAAAAGACAAAGACAAATACCAACACCATCACCACGGTGATAACAGATTATGCTGATTCAATATCTGCAACCAATTCTAGACAAATTTGGATAGCTGGATTCTACAACCTATACTCTACAACAAATACTCGGGTATTCTACAAATACAACCTCCAGCAATGTATCTAAGGAATGTATACTTCTACAGGCCTTTACAGACTTTGGATTACAAATACAATTACTACTTTTAACTTTGGATTACAATTCGTATCCGGATCCATCCAAGAATATCTTACTCTTAAACCTGGTGTTCTTTTCAATTCTTTCCCAGACAAAAGCTTTGCTCATTTTAATCAACCACCTTTACATGCAAAGATCACACTACGGATATTTTACTGTTACAACAATGATCAAAGATGCTGGGAGTACAAAAATCCTAAAGACTGTTGGAGAACTTTGGTTCACTAATTTAAGGAAGAAATGCTCTACAATGCCCACAGTTTAATGGAGAGGGTGTTATGGGCAAATGCAAATATTACAAGTATTAGAATGAAATGTTGTATTTCTTAAACTGTGTACTTTGTCTTTAAGAGATATTGCAAATTGACAACGTGTTAGAAATGGAACATATTGTTTTTCATAGATGTTTGCGCCATTTTTGTCCCAGACGAATTACAATAACAATAATGCATAAATAAGCTTCAAGGCTATGCTACGACTCTTTCAGTACACAATATACTGTGGTAACCCCTAGTTAATGGAACTTCCCCAAATCCGGGAATCTCCCACGACTGTGCACTTACGTCTTAGTATAAACAACAGATAAGCTATTCAGACTTTAAGACATCATCTTGTCTCAATTTAATGGAACTTCCCCAAGTCAGGAAAATTTCCATGACGTATGCACCCTTTAGTAATGGCCTTGTATGTTTGCCAAATTAAGGGAGGTCCTAAAATTAATAAAGTAAAAGAAGTGTTACTTTTTCATATTTGAACTACGGTAACCCTAGAATGACAACACCTAAGGTATAAATAGGTGTACTTTTAAATGTTAACAAGGGGGAGAGACTTGGAGACAGATGCTGCTCCATCTTAAAATGACAGAGAGGCTGACATGATGACATGTTCAAAAGGGTATGTTAACCTATTAATGATATTTGCAAGCATTTAATTTCATCTTATAAACTCTGCTATAATGGATTTTATATGTCTATATTTATATTTTTATATAATAAATATCTAAAAGACAAAATCTATTGCTTCCAAGACAATCCTTATTTTATATTGTATTCTCAATTATTTATATATGTTAAATAGAGGATCTCTTACTAACTATATAAAATTATGGCTAAGATATCTGTATGGTTAGCCCTACTAAGTTCTATGCTTTAAGACATTATTGTGGTAAATACGGGAACCGCCAGCGGTTACACCTCGGGAGACCAGACACGAGTATTACCACCCTTTTTTGTCATACGGATGATAGGCGCTACAATAGAAGAAAAACCTTTAATAAAGCGTCTATAATAGTTAGAGAAACCAAGACAACGCTGAATTGCTTTCAAACCTTGTGGTAGAGGCCACTCTATGACAGCAGAAAGCTTCTGGGGATCCATATGAAAACCTTTGGCGTAAATCAAATACCCCAAAAACTGGACTTCGGATTGGTCAAATAAACATTTTTCTAGTTTACAATAAAGACCATTAGCAAGAAGGGTCTTCAGGACCGTGGTAACATGTCTGTGATGAGTGTGTAAATCTGTAGAATATATTAGTATGTCGTCCAAGTATACAATTACAAATGTGTGAATAAAGTCTCTTAAGACGTCATTAATGAATTTTTGAAATATTGCTGGGGCATTGCAAAGACCAAATGGCATAACAGTATACTCGTAATGACCGGATCTAGTGTTGAATGCAGTCTTCCATTCGTGGCCTTTCTTAATACGTATTAAATTGTATGCACCTCTAAGGTCCAATTTAGTGAATACAGTAGCATGTTTCAGCCTGTCAAACAATTCTGTAATTAAAGGTATAGGGTATGCATTTTTGATAGTGATTTTGTTTAGACCCCTGTAATCGATACACGGTCCTAAATCACCTTCTTTCTTAGATACGAAGAAGAACCCCGCTCCAGCCGGAGAAGAGGATCTCCTAATGAACCCCTTTTCTAGTGATTCCTTAACATACTCCTCCATGATACGGTTTTCTTGAATAGATAAAGGGTATACCCTGCCCTTTGGAGGTATAGTGTCAGGCAATAAATCTATAGCACAATCATAGGGTCTGTGAGGCGGTAATTTATCAGCTTCCCATTTATCGAATACAGTCTTGAGAAACAAGTACTGAGGAGGTATAACAGTAGACAAAGGAGGAGTAGTAGGAACATTAATAGTATTTAAAGGGGTGACTTTAATCATACAAGATTCGTGGCAGGCTTTGCTCCATGATTTTAATTGTCCCGACTCCCAGTCGAAAATGGGATTGTGAGAACATAACCATGGGTACCCTAACACGATATGAGAAGAGGGAGAGGTGATAACCTGGAACTGAATGGTCTCAAAGTGTAAAACCCCTGTGTACATGAATAATGGTACAGTTTCATGGGTAACGACTGGAGTACTTAAAGGTCTACCATCTATGGCCTCAATGGCCAAGGGTATCTCCCTCTCTCTGATGGGAATGTTGTTTTTCGTAACAAAACCAGAGTCTATGAAGTTCTCAGCAGCCCCGTAATCAACCAAGGCTAGTATGCTTTCAGCTATACAAGTCTCTCCCATATAAAGAGAAACAGGGAGAAGCAAACGGTTAGGAGGCAATTTAGGAGACTTAGATATCACACCCAAGGCCAGTCCCCTATAAGGTCTTAGGTGCGAGAGTTTTCCGGAAGCAAAGGACATTCCTTTACCATATGGTCCCTCCTACCACAGTATAGGCAGAGTCCGTCCCTTCTCCTAAGTAATTTGTCAGTATCAGAGAGTTTGGCAACCCCTAATTGCATGGGTTCCTCCTCAGATACCTTAACACTCTCAGATTTATCAATTCTGGGGTTAATAGGTGTAACAAAACGTCTATTCCTGTTCTTACTATAGAGCCTGTCATGAATCCTATTATCTATATCAATCAGGGAATCAATAAGGTCCTCTAATGCAATAGGAAGCTCCCTTGCTGCTACCTCATCCAATATAGTGTCAGATAAACCTTCCATGAACGCAGTAGTTAACCCATTATTGGTCCAATCTACCTGTGAAGCAAGGGTACGGAACTGAATAGCATAGTCAGCCACAGACCTAAAACCCTGTTTAATTCTCATTAATGCTCTTGCGGCATTCTTTGACCTTTTCGTTGTGTCAAAAGTTCTACGAAAAGCCGTAAGAAAACTATTGAAATTATGCACCATAGGTCCATTGGCCTCCCAAATAGGATTTGCCCACTCAAGTGCTTTGTCAGTAAGTTGATGCATCAAAAACCCCACTTTAGACCTATCGGTGGGAAAGGAACGTGGATACATTTCAAAGTGGAATTCTATTTGATTAATGAAACCTCTGCATGTCTTAGCTTCCCCTCCGTACCTAGGTAAATGTGTTAAATGGGGCGAAGTATTAGGTAAATTGGATACTTCGGGAAAAAGAGGTGTAGGAGGGTTAGGTGCGGTAGCAGGAATAGTTCTAGACAAGAGCGTCTGAAGACCTGAGCTATCTGATCCATACGGTGATCCTGCTCTACAAACCTTGCCTCATGAGAAGCCATTTTCTGAGCTAAATCTGCGGGGTCCATGGCCCTATCGTAATGTAACAAAAATATACCCCAACACGCAGGATTCAACTCGACAAAAGACAACACAGAGGAGAGATATGTCTACCGGACCTTAGAATGGCCGAATGAGAGGAGACAGAGTCAGGAACGATCCGAGGTCAAGGGCATAGAGAGACAGCGTAAACTAGGACTAACTGGGGTCTGGTACACAGTAAACAGCAAGCCGGCAAACAGAACAGATAAGGATAAAGAGATAACGTAGTCAGAAACAAAGCCAAGGTCAATACGAAGGAACACAACTGAACACAACAAGCGCTAAAGGGAACTGCAACAGAAACCACGATAGGGCAGGGACTAAAGGGAGAGGTAAGCTTAAATACCTTCAACTTATTCTTGATTGGCCCCTGTCATATCCACGCCCCCAATATGTGAGAGTATGGGGAGTGTGGGGTGACAGGGCCAATGGGAGACCGTTTTGATTTTCGGATCTCACTTCCCCTTTAAGAGTGTGCTTGTGACGCGCGGCGCGCTCTCAAAGCTAGGCGGGACTTGTGACCGCATTCCGCTGTCAGCGTCCGCCGTCATCGGCGCTCTGAGCGCGCCGGGAACAGAGGACCTCGGCCGGCCCCCGGACAAGGTAAGTAATGCTACACAGTGCCATGAAGGAGTGTACGTGGTCAGCAATAAGCTCTAGGTAGGCGATATGTGTCAAAGTAACGTCCACATGAATGCCAGCAGAATATTTCCTTCAGCATAACACTGCCACCACCGGCCTGCCTTGTCACCATAGAGCACACTGCTGACATCTTATGGGATGTTCGGAATACCAAGAACACCCCATAAGGCTTGCCTTGTTGGAGATGCTCTGACCCAGTTGCCTAGCACTGTTTGGCCCAATATTTTTATTTTTTTTAATTCTTTATTTTTGAGAGTGCATTGTTGATTACATACGTTAGTACTGTAAAAAAACAAAACAGTACAGTAGTAGATAAGTGGTGACATATTGATAACAGGTTCAAGATGCATTGCACTCTTTTTTTTTTTTTAAGAAATTCAAGAGTAAACAGACAGGCTTAACAAAGTAAAGGAAACTGATAAGCTATACATGCTGCCTATAACACTTTAGTTTAAGATTATACTGCTAGGTCTGGTTATATAATGCAAGTGGTCAAAAGATAGGCTTAATTGCACTTTTAGGAAATACTTGCTGAAACACATTAGCTTGTAGGTTTGCCGCTTCATTTCCTGGTACCGCTGATAGTCCACTGGGCACATTGTGGTTCAGTGCCAAAGATTGCTTAGTTAGTACGAGAGTGCCATGGGGTGTGGATGCTTTCATAGGAAGGAGGGTGTAACGGTCCGCTGGTACCTATGCTGCACTGCCAAGGCTGAGGTGGGTATGGCTAGCCCTGTAAAGTTGGCCGCAAAGAACATGGGTTTAAACAAAGGTAGGAGTCATGAGTTAAGTCACGCAACCCTATAGGTAGTCAGGTGAGGTTCGCCCCACATATCATGCTGTGGTAAGTATGCTGAGTATTTACAGTCTGGTCATCCATTGGAGTATCAGGTATTTGACAACTTGGTGTCAAGGAGTCCCCTTGTCCTCGGTGTTTCACCCGACTCCATTACTGGGCGCAGCTCGTGGGTTGCTGCCATTTCTATCGGGTCTGGCCCCGCAGCAGAAGCCGGTGGTCAGCGGGGGGGGGAGGAGAGGTGATTTGTGAGTGCCCCCTTGTCAGCTAGAGAACCGGGAGAGTGGCCGTCTCTCCTCGGATCCCACCCGCACAGGCCGCTAGCCTCGATTTGGTCCGCCTAGCACCGGAGAGCTCAGTTTCGGGTATCCCCGTGTGCCATGCAGTCTCTTGGCCACGATTATTGCGTGCAGCAGTCTGTGGGATCGGGCAGTCGGGCAATAAACCCTGAATCTTGGCTCTAGACTCGGGAGCCCTCGACATGCACGTCTGGTCTCTTTGACAGTCCGGCTCCGCCCCCTTTGGCCCAATATTTTTACACAAATGATTGTACATATGCTAGATGTAAAATATGGGCTGCACAAAGTCCTAATCTCTGATAGCTTATACCATATTGACTCCCCCATTACTCCCTACAAAGCCATTGTGTACGTCTGTGCCTGCTGCCTGTTTAACCCACTTTTCTACCGTTAAAAACACATAAAACATATCTAGCATATGTACAATAATTTGTGTAAAAATATCAATAAAAAATAATAATAAAATAAAAAAAAATATATATTTTTAAATTCTTTATTTTGTTGTGTGCAGATCAACATTACAAGCTTGCCTAGCCACAACAGCATTAGCAAGCCTAATGAAAACAGACAATTATAAACAGTAGTATGGCAATTCAAGTAACAGCACACTTTTTTTATTCCTGGAACAACATGCAGTAATGTAAATGAGAGATTACTGCACCGGTTGAAAAACGAGGACAATGTGAATGCTTGCGGCTGTCAGGCGAGCAATGAGTCCTGGGATGTGAGAGTCAGCATCAGCCCACCCCCAGGCTCGAAACACCTGGGTGTAGCCGGTCCAAAGAACCGGGAGAGTGGCCGTCTCCCACTAGTGTAGGCCGCAGGTCACGATTTGGACAGCTCGGCAGTGGAGAACCACGAGTCAGGTATCCCCTGGTGCAGTGATGTCCCTTGGTAAGGAAAAGTGCTGTTTGCAGCCAGTAAAAGAGTGGTTGGGCAATAAACCCTGATTCTTGGCCCCAGACACAGGAGCTCTAGACAGGTACATCTGGTCCGCTTGGAAGTCAAGCTCCGCCCCCTTTTTTAATTTTTTGACATTTTTAAAAATTATTTTTAATAATTTTTTATTGATATTTTTATTGACCATTTTATTATTAATTAATTGTGATACAAGTTAATTTACATTTTAAACTCCACCGTTCTCCACCCACTGCACTTTACACTCCTTTTACTTAAATCGAACTCCTTCCTATGTATATGCTGCTACATTTTGTACTTATATTTACCTTCTGTTTCTGGTTTTGTCCATTTTGAGCAGGTGCTGGACTTTATTCAATTTATACCTTACACAAATGATCGTACATAAGCTAGATATGTTTTATGTGTTTTTAACGGTTGTATATTTGGTCTAAAAGATTGTGGTCTAAAGTATATAATACATCCTGTCCTGTCCCTTTAATGATTTTTAAGTATATGTCCCTTAAAATATACATTTGGGACTGCAAAAATATCCAGGTCCATGTTACTAAGCACTATAAACCTTCCTAAAAATGACCTCCTTTCCTTACTCACTTAATGATTGCCAGTTACTAGAGATGTCGTGAACTGTCCGCCGAACCGTTCGCGAACATTTCGCCAGCAAACAATAGCGTGTTCGCGGCGAAACGAACATACGCAATTTCCGGTCCGCCCCCTATACGTCATCATTGAGTGAACTTTGGCCCGGAACCTCACAGTCAGCAGACACTTCCTGGGAGGGAGGGTCTGCTGCTGATTGGCTGGAATGTGTCTGCTGACTGTGAGGTTCCGGGCCAAAGTTTACTCAATGATGATGTTTTGGGGGCGGACCGGAAATTGCGTATGTTCGTTTCGCCGCGAACACGCTATTGTTCGCTGGCGAAATGTTCGCGAACGGTTCGGCGGACAGTTCGCGACATCTCTACCAGTTACCCAAGTACTTATTAAATGTACTGTATAAAATGTCACATGCACTTTATAAAGTCCATGTGTGTATCCAATATACATTTTCCAAAATATACATTTGTTTAGAAGTTCAATGGCTGATACTCATACCCCTAATTTAATAAGCCACTGCCTCTTTAAATTCAAGATCGATATTTGCATGACAACATTAGTTTATTGAATGATGTTTTCTTCTTTTTTATATGTTTATAAAAAGCCATGTATCAGTGTTTGCAGATGACACAAAACTTTGTAAAGTAATAAAATGTGAGCAGGATATTGCTTTGCTGCAGAGGGATTTGGATAGATTGGGGGACTGGGCACTAAAATGGCAGATGAAATTTAACGTAGAGAAATGTAAAGTTATGCACTTCGGGGTTAAGAATGCACAAGCAACTTACACACTAAATGATAGTGAATTAGGAATAACCACACACGAGAAGGATTTGGGAATTGTTATAGACAACAAATTATAAGTAGGGGCATAAATTCTCGGGATGAAAATATAATTTTGCCTCTTTATAAATCGCTGGTAAGACCACACCTTGAATATGCTGTGCAATTTTGGGCGCCTGTTCCAAAGAAAGATATCATGGCACTAGAAAAAGTCCAGAGAAGAGCTACGAAATTGATAAAAGGAATGGAGCATTTTAGTTATGAAGAAATGTTAAAAAAATTTAATCTGTTTAATTTGGAAAAACGGCACCTGAGAGGGGATATGATAACTTTATAAAAATATATTCGGGGCCAGTACAAACCTTTATCTGGAAATCTATTCATAAACAGGGCTATACATAGGACACGAGGTCACACATTTAGGCTGGAAGAAAGGAGATTTCATCTAAGGCAAAAAAAAGTTATTTATACCGTAAGAGCAATAAGGAAATGGAATTCTCTGCCTGAAGAGGTGGTTTTGTCAGGGTCACTACAGATGTTTAAACTGCAATTGGATAAATACTTACAAAAACATAACATACAGGGATATAATTTCTAATTAGTGGGGTAATAGCTGTTTGAATAGACCCAAGATCGTAACTTGGATATCTGAAACAAATGGTCTAAATCAAATATAAATGAAAATGAAAAAATAAAAAAGTAACTTTATTAAATACAAAAATAAAAAATAATAAATACACAATAAGTGAATCCCAGAGGGGAGCAAAAAAAGCTCAAAGTATTGAAAAGGCCATATGAGCCATAAATTGCAAAATATGTCTGAGGTTAAAAAAAAAAAAATAATGCCAAAGGCTAAATCTGTCTGGAGGATAAATACAAAGCCCTCCTATTTAAGACAAATCAAATCCTACCATCCCTCTAGATGATATAATTGCATAGAGAAGTTGCAGAATATCTACTGAAGTGTATCAAGGTGTATCCAGTATAGGACTAAAGTAGCGCTTGCATGAAGATTGCAACAGTTGCCAAAGAGGAACGCTGAAAAAAACTGGACTAAATCCTGATACACAATTAAATAACAGGGAGGCTCAAACCATAGAAAATTATTGGCAGGTTCTGGCCCCTTCTTACTCAGGATCCCCACCTTAAAAATATGATGTCTCCTACAGCAGTGATGGCGAACCTATGGCACGCCGGGCCCGCTTTGTTGGCACGCGGCCATAGGTCGCCGGGAGAGAGGGGGCTGCTGGCTGTCTGCAGAGTAGGCACCTGCCTGCCCGAAACGGCAGGCGCCTACTCTGCTTCCGGGTCGGGAGGCAGGGGGAGGGATCTAGGAAGCAGCTCCCCTGTCCTCCCGCGCGATGCTGTGTAGAGCGTTGCCGCGCGTTACCATGGCAACGCTCCACACAGCATCGCGCAGGAGGACAGAAGAGCTGCTTAGTGCTGCCTGAAACAAACTTACCACCGGACCACCAGGGATGACTGTGTCCCCCGTCCTCCCCCCTTCACCAAAGTTAAGAGAAAGGGAGGGGAGGGGGGGCTACAGCATTTATATAGCTTTTCTTTTGTAATGTATTTTTACCCCTACCACCCACAGCACCCCTTACCACCCACAGCACCCCTTACCCCCACAGCACCCCTTACCACCCACAGCACCCCTTACACCAAAGCACAGCACCTCCAGCACCCCCCCACCACAGCACCCCTTACCCCCCACACACCCTCAGCACCCCGCCTTACACCACACCCCTACCCCCGCACACACACACCACCCCCAACACAGCACCCCTACCCCCAGCACAGCACCCCTACCCCCAGCACAGCACCCTTATCCCCAACACAGCACCCCTTACCACCCACAGCACCCCTACCACCACAGTACCACCCACAGGACCCCTACCACCACAGTACCACCCACAGGACCACCCACAGCACCCCTACCACCCACAGCACCCCTACTACCTCTTACCCCCACAGGACCCCTACCACCACAGTACCACCCACAGCACAGCACCCCTCAATGCAGTATGTGTGTGTATTCAGCAGTCTGTCTGTATGTGTACTCAGCGGACTGTATGTGTATTCAGCAGACTGTGTGTGTGTGTGTGTGTATTTAGCGGACTGTGTGTTTATGTATTTAGCGGATGGTGAGTGTGTATTTAGCAGACGGTGTGTATGTATGTATTTAGCGGACGATGTGTGTATGTGTTTAGCGGACGGTGTGTGTATGTATTTAGCGGATGGTGTGAGAATGTGTTCTGCAGTCTGTGTGTATGTATTGCATTTCTTGGAGATACTAATAAATATAAGCTGAATTTTATCTATTTATATCATTATTTAAAATCTGTATCATTGAACTCTCTGTTGTGTTCTTCTTTTAAAACAAAAGTTGTTAATTAGTTCGGACAACTGTACAAGTTGTTTTTTCTAAACTTAAACCTCAGTATTCAGGTTTAATTGCAGTGTTGGCACTTTGAGGAAAAAAAAGTTAGCATATATTGCGGTTTGGGCACTCGGGCTCAAAAAGGTTCGCCATCACTGTCCTACAGTATCAATTATGGCCAGGAGACGCAAAAATCTAAAAGAGATGCTTGTCCCGAGTCATTTACAGCCCCAAAATAAAAACAAGGGAAGCTGGCTAACAGTACATGGCACATACAAATGCGGCAGATGTGTCGCATGTTGTTTTATGGCCAAAGACTCCAAAATTTTATCCGACTCTACAGGCATAAAACACTTCTTCAACTGCAACTCTGCAGGTTTGGTGTATCTCCTGACCTGTGGTTGCGGTATGAAGTATGTAGGGAAGACTATACGTCCCTTTAAGAGAAGAGTAATGGAGCTCTGTAACATTAGAGATACCCCAGTAGCCAGACACATGAGATTATACCATAATGACTCACCAAGAGCCATGAGATTTGCAGGTATAGAACGTGTCTATAAGGGCAAAAGAGGGGGGAATTTGGATCTAATGTTAAGAAGAAGGGAATGTTTCTGGATAAACAAATTAGATACCATGTCACCAAAGGGACTTAATGAAGGGTTTTCTTTTACCCCATTCATTAATACCTAGACCAGTAATATTTTGGTTTTATTATGATTCATAATTTATAATGAACAATCTAAGTAACTGGTTAATTTAAATTTTAATATAATGTTGAACCCTACTAGATTCCGTAAAGTGTAACCTGGTGCTAGCCCAGTTACTTGAATTAATTTATCCTACGACCTATATACACCCCCTGATTATATGGGGCAATATGGTGATACTAGCCTATAGTCATTAGGGGGTTAACAATATGGAGTAGATTTGAAATAACACCCATATAGGCGGACCTTTACCGTGGGTATAATCAAAGGGGCGTTACTTTTGGAGGAAAAGTGCCGTAATCGGCACGATGCGTTCCAAGCCTCACTCTAGCGAGAACATGCATCCGCCCACCGATAGCAATTGGTGAGTGAAGCTCCTTCTGCACGTATAAAAGGACACTGTGGCGGCAGTACGGTTCACTCTGCCTTTGATAAAGGCCCTTGAGCAGCGCCGAAACGCGTTAGGCATTATGTTTTTTTCTTTTCACCTGGCACGATTTATTTAGCACTTTTTCTTTGATTATGGGGAGTGTTGTTAGCCTTTTTAAAGACACATGACGGAAATATTCCGTCATGATACCATTTTATTCCAGAAGTTGTGTCCTTAAGGGGTTAAGAGCCGTTTTGTTGCAGCTTTCTACCTCTTGGGGGGCATTTCTAATTTATGCTACAGTCTTTCTAGCTTAGTTAGTCCCTCGGACTAAAAGCAATTGTAGGACGGACATCTCTGCAGCTACTTAGATAGCACCTTTCACAGCTTTAAGCATTTAGGCATTTAGTCAGGCATTTCTATCTAGTGGTTACAATCTTTTTAGCTACAAGATTTTGAGCACTGGTAGGACAGAGATTTTTGCTACTTTAGTGCTCTATATATCCTCTATCCTTGTAATTCCAGACCTATAGCCAGACTATATTAGGTGCTATGTTTTGAGCCTCCCTGTTATTTAATTGTGTATCAGGATTTAGTCCAGTTTTTTTCATTGAGTTCAGCGTTCCTCTTTGGCAATTGTTGCAATCTTCATGCAAGCGCTACTTTAGTCCTATACTGGATACACCTTGATACACTTCAGTAGATATTCTGCAACTCCTCTATGCTATTATATGATCTAGAGCAGTGATGGCGAACCTTTTTGAGCCCGAGTGCCCAAACCGCAATACATGCCAACTTTTTTTTCCTTAAAGTGCCAACACGGCAATTAAACCTTAATACTGAGGTTTAAGTTTAGAAAAAACAACTCGTACTGTTGTCCGAACTAATTAACAACTTTTGTTTTAAAAGAACACAACAGCAGAGAGTTCAATGATACAAATTTTAAATAATGATATAAATAGATAAAATTAAGCTTATATTTATTAGTATCTCCAACAAATGCAATACATACACACAGTCTGCTGAATACACACACACACACAAGACTGCTGAATACAGAGACTGATGAATACACACACACACAGATTGCTGAATACATACACACACAGACTGCTGAATACACGCACACACACACAGACTGCTGAATACACGTGCTGTGTGTGGGGGGGGGTGCTGTGTGTATGCTGTGTGTGAGGGGTGCTGTGTGTGTCTGAGGGTTGCTGTGTGTGTGTAGTGTGTGTGGGGGGTGTGTGTGGGGGGGTGGGGGTGTGTGTGAAGGGTGCTGTGTGTGTGTGTGAGGGGTGCTGTGTGTGTGGTGCTGTGTGTGTGGGGCTGTATGTGTGTGTGTGCATGGGCGGTGCGTGGGGGTGTCATGGTGTGAAAGTTGCTGCTGTGCTGTGTGTGTGTGTGTGTGGTGCTGTGTGTGTGTGGGGGGGTGCTGCGTGTGTGTGTGTGTGTGTGTGTATGTGGGTGGTGTGTGTGTGTGAGAGAGGTGGTGTGTGTGTGTGGGGGTGGTGTGTGTGGAGGGGTGCTGTGTGTGTGTGTGTGTGAGGTGTGCTGTATGCTGCTGTGTGAGGGGTGCCGGATGTGCTGCGTGGGGAGGAAGTGCTTGTGTGGGGGTAGGGCTGCTGTGCGTGGGGGCAGGGTGCTGTGTGGGGGTAGGGGTGCTGTGTGGGGAGTATAGGGTGCTGTGTGGGGGTAGGGGGTGCTGTGTGTGGGGGGTAGAGGTGCTGTGCACAGGGTAGAGGTGATGTGTGGGGGTAGGGGTGTAGGGAGGGAGGGGATGCTGGGGTGTGGGGGGAGGGAAGAGGGGAGGGATGCTGGGTATGGGGAGGGGAGGGATGCCAGGTGGGGGTAGGGTTCCAGGTGAGGGGTAGGGGGCACTGCTGGGGTAGGGGTACATTGTGTGTGGGGTAGGGGTGACTGTGTGTGGGGGGTAGGGTACTGCTGGGGTGTAGGCGCACTGTGTGTGTGTGTGTGTGGGGGTAGGGCACTGCTGGGGGTGGAGCATAGTGTGTGTGGGGAGCAGGGGCGGCTGGCTGGGGGTAGGGTACTGTGTGTGGGGGTAGGTACTGCTGTGGGAAGGGGTACTGCTGGGGAAGGGTACCAAGCTGCGGGGAAGGCGCTGCTGTGGAAGGTACTGTGTGTGGGTGGCAGGGCACTCGCTGGGGAGGGTGCTGGGTAGGGTACTGCTGGGGAGTGTAGGGGTACTGCTGGGGGGGTAGGGGTACTGCAGGGGGGGTAAACGTGTTTATTAAAAAAAAAAAGTATTTTAAATCAGTTTCTTCACCCCCCCCTCCTCCTTCTTACCTTTAATGAAGATGGGGGGGGGGGAACAGCCATCCCTGGTGGTCCGGTGGTACTGCTTCCGGGACGGGAGGCATGGGGAGGGATCTGTCAAGCAGCTCCCCTGTACTCCCGCGCTGTGTGGAGCGTTGCCATGGTAACGCACGGCAACGCTCCACACAGCATCGCGCGGGAGGACAGGGGAGCTGCTTCACAGATCCCTCCCCATGCCTCACGACACGGAAGCAGAGTAGGCACCTGCCGTTTCGGGCAGGCAGGTGCCTACTCTGCATTATTGGCGAACCTATGGCCGCGTGCCCACAGAGAGGGCCCGGCGTGCCACCTGTGGCACGCGTGCCATAGGTTCGCCATCACTGATCTAGAGGGATGGTAGGATTTGATTTGTCTTAAATAGGAGGGCTTTGTATTTACCCTCCAGACAGATTTAGCCTTTGGCATCATTTATTATTTTTTAACCTCAGACATATTTTGCAATTTATGGCTCATATGGCCTTTTCAATACTTTGAGCTTTTTTTGCTCCCCTCTGGGATTCACTTATTGTGTATTTATTATTTTTTATTTTTGGATTTAATAAAGTTACTTTTTTATTTTTTCATTTTCATTTATATTTGATTTAGACCATTTGTTTCAGATATCCAAGTTACGATCTTGAGTCTGTTTGTTAGAACCCGTGATCTTTCTTTTTTTGTTCTTTTTTCAAGTTTACCAGGGTTACCCCCTTCTCCTTGGATATCTGGTAGACATCACACATTCACCTTTATTAGGAGTCTGGGTTTTTTCATGTTTCTAATAGCTGTTTGATCCAAGGAGACATCTGACTGCTATTTTGGGATCAACAGCAACAACATTTGTGAGGAAGGCTGAACTTGATGGACGCAAGTCTCTTTTCAGCTATGTAACTATGTAACTATATTGTGCTTAGCCATTCTTATTTAAGCTTAATAAATGAAGATTCAACAATATGAATTAACCTTATATATAAATCACTCTGTATATAGTTTTTTCGTCAAAACATTGCTTTTTAATATAGAAATACAGTTTATCTTTTTATGCTATAATAATGATTTGGACTTAAAGCGTCACTGTCATGCAGAAGTTATCTTTCCCCAATTGATTCCTCTTCTCTCCCTCTGTCAGGATTAGAGTTGAGCGGACACCTGGATGTTCGGGTCCG
This sequence comes from Pelobates cultripes, assembly GCA_933207985.1. Taxonomy (NCBI): domain Eukaryota; kingdom Metazoa; phylum Chordata; class Amphibia; order Anura; family Pelobatidae; genus Pelobates; species Pelobates cultripes. The sequence continues at coordinate 132,278,386 of OW240920.1, forward strand.
GCGGGTTCGGCCGAACTTTGAAAAAAAGCCCGGTGTCATGAACGCACCCTACTCCAAGAGTGTGCGTGACGTAGTTGTGGTGGTGAAAGGGTTAAAGCACACTATTTGTCTGCACTAGACCGGAAATAATGACAAAATCCCCCTTTTAACACCACCCACACTTAAACATAATAATATAACTATTACTATCTTAACGCTGCCACCACCAAGACAATTTATAAATGGGGTGCCTTGGCCCCCCAGGTAAATCAACAATAAAACCCACCAAATATTACTTAGCACAATATCTATGTAATTACAAAAATACTAACTAGTCTCTTCAGGTAACGTGATTCTTAACCAGACAAAGGTAGAACTTAATAAATGAATGTTTATTATGAGCAAAAATAGTCACAGTGCATATAAAAATATATAATAAACAAATTATTTACACCAACAGCATTTCAAAACAAAAAGGATAAAATAACAGAAGTCCTAATTACTTACTTAGGTTTTCAAAGTACAACTTTTGTCCAGGGGGGCTCTGGCAAGGAAGGATGATGGTGACTCACTCAAAATTAGATCTTGGCCCCAAGCAAGTACACCACCACCCTTCAGGATCACAGGAGATATACCCTGTGGATTATCACACCTCACCCAGGGGTGGAGCCAAGGCGTACCTATAATGATTCTAAGTGACAACCTCCTTTGTTCCAGAAACAACAAGCCAAATATAAACTTTTGGTTTTATCTCCTCTACTGTACTTGCCACAGAAATAATAATTGCCTCTATGAATTTGTTATTGTTTTCCCATTCCATAGACATGTTGCACACCCCGCCCACGATCCAATAGGACAGACATCACAACTCCTGCCACACGGTTTAAGTTGTGCAACTCATGTTTAGGCTTAATTAAGAGATTGGGCTTGTCCCATTCCAAATATAATAAAAATGAGGCTTAATTATTAACCTGTGGGGAAGTATTAATGTTTCACTTGGATAAGATATTTGGACACAAGGATCTTCATGAAACTAATCCCGTTACCCTATCAAAAGGATTGAACTATCCTTTACAAGGTACATACCAAATGGATGAAGAGACGTTCAGACTTTTTCCAAGTGTAGAACCCCACACCTTTCAGAGCCTTAATTACTTCCCGTCCATATAGTAAATTCCTTTTCACATTCCTATGCCATTCATACTACCCCTTCTGTCATCTGACTTCTGTGGGGGTTCCAGCTTCAAAAGATGTAACCCCTGTTGACCTCAGCAATAGCATCTCTGTAATTTGTGCCACAAATTACATTAAAGGATAATATTTCATAGTGTAATAATAAATTATGCACCCTTGCCGTGACACCCGAACCCCTTTGAAGTCAATGGGGACCCGAACTTTTGGCCACAAAAATGGCTCTAAAAAACTCCTGGAAAGGGCTAGAGGGCTTCAAAAGGAAGTAAAATGGGGGCAAGAGTAGGACAAGTGCCCTGCAAACAAATGTGGATAGGGAAATCACTTAAAAATAACATAAAATAAGCAGCCACTTAGTAGATAACTCCCTAATTCACACGGTATTAGGGAGCTATCTACCAAAAAGCTGAAAGACCTAAATTGGTCACCTAAATTGGTCTTTCAGCCACATTTACTAATACTAAGTAAAGATTACTTAGTATTAGTAAATTCAGCCCCTACTCGCTGTACCGCGAGTAGGGGTGTGTCTAGTAAAAAAAATGTCCTTCCTCCTGAGACCCCACCTGCGATGCGAAAGTGGGGGCTTTTAAACTAAAGGGGGGCTTATTGCCCCCTCCGGCCCCAAACCCCCGGCCCTAAATACCAATAAGGGGTGGGGCCTACTGTAAAAAACCCAAAAAGAAAACCTATTGACCCCACCCCTGTGCGACGGGTGGGGGCCCTAAATAAGAATGTGGAGGGGGGGACCCAAATAACAATAAGGGGGGAACCTAATGTCCCCCCCCCGCCCCCACATCTGCACGGCGGGTGGGGGCCCTAAATAACAATAGGGGGGGACCTAAGGTCCTACCCCCTGGCTCCCACCCCTGCGCGGCAGGTGGGGGCCCTAAATAACAATAAGGGGGGACCTAAGGTCTTCCCCCTCAGCCCCCACCCCTGCGCAGTGGGTGGGGGCCCTAAATAACAATAAGGAGGGGGACCTAAGGTCCTCCCCCCCGACCCCTACCCCTGTGCAGTGGGTGGAGGCCCTAAATAACAATAAGGTTGTACGCTGTGTAAAATGACACAGAGCACTCTGATTGGTTAGCTTGAAATCCAGCCAATCAGAGTGCTCTGTGTCATTTTACACAGCGTGGGAAAATTCCAAAGAACTTTTCCACGCTGTGTAAAATGACACAGAGCACTCTGATTGGTGGATTTCAAGCCAACCAATCAGTGCTGTGACAGGTAAATGTAGAGACTTACCTGTCAGTCTCTTCATTTACCTGTCAGAGCACTCTGATTGGATGGCTTAAACCCACCAATCAGAGTGCTCTGAGCCTAATTGCGGGGCGGGGCAAGGCTTTATAAGCCTTCCCCCGTCCTGCAGAGCTCAGTCTGCGCGGAGCCCTGCATGGGTGAAGAAGATTTTTTTTGCGCTCGTTTTTTTTTGTTTGTTTTTTAAAGTGCGTTGGTTATTCTGGATTTTTATTTGGTCTTTTTTGGGGGTGAAAAAAGAAGATTTTAGAAGAAAGAAGACATCAAATGGTAAGTTTATTTATTTTTTTACAGGTATTTAGACAAGGGTTCCCCCTCATTATTTTTAGGATGAGGGGAGTAGGTAGGGGTAATTTGTTTGGGGGAGGGTGGTGACTAGGGGTTTGGGGACCCCTAGTCACCTGGGGGGGAATTTTTATTTATGGCCCCCACCCACCGCTCAGGGGTGGGGGGCGGGAGGGAGGACATTAGGCAATAATGCTTATCTAAGACTGCTTATACTGTGACCGTATCTCCTAAACACTGCTTATACTGTGACCGTATCTCCTAAACACTGCTCATACACTGTGACCATATCGCCTAAACACTGCTCATCCTGTGACAGTATCTCCTAAACACTGCTCATCCTGTGACAGTATCTCCTAAACACTGCTTACACTGTGACCGTATCGCCTAAACACTGCTCACACTGTGACCGTATCTCCTAAACACTGCTTATACTGTGACCCTATCTCCTAAACACTGCTCACACTGTGACCGTATCTCCTAAACACTGCTTATACTGTGACCGTATCTCCTAAACACTGCTCATACTGTGACCTTGCCACCAATACACTGCCTATACTGTGACCGTATTAACTAAACACTGCTTATACTGTGACCGTATCTCCTAAACACTGCTTACACTGTGACCGTATCTCCTAAACACTGCTTACACTGTGACCATATCGCCTAAACACTGCTCATCCTGTGACAGTATCTCCTAAACACTGCTTACACTGTGACCGTATCGCCTAAACACTGCTCACACTGTGACCGTATCTCCTAAACACTGCTCACACTGTGACCGTATCTCCTAAACACTGCTTATACTGTGACTGTATCTCCTAAACACTGCTTACACTGTGACCGTATCGTATTAGAGTAAATGGCACAACAGACACAGTGCATTCAGACTTGCGTATATACAGCAGACAGACAAAGATTGTAGGAGACACACGTATTAAATATAAGAATTGGGAGTACTATACATACACAATGCACAAAGAGACGGAGATTACAGAATTCAGTGACAGACGGATTTGGTTGCAGATGTGGGGCAGGCCCTCTGGCTGGGGTGCAGTTTCTCATCCATCCCTGGTGAGTGACTAGATGGCTGCGCTTTCGTAGCAAAAAGCATGCCATGGCATATGAGATCTAGGAAATAAATATTTTTTTGTGAAACTAGGGTTGTACACATCTAACACACAGGCCACAAGTACTGCACAGCTCCCCATCTAAAGCACAGTCCCCAAATCGAATACACAGCCCCCCACATGTAACGCACAGCCCCTCCATCTAATATACTGCCTCCCCACATGTAATGCACAGCCCCCCATGTAATACACTGCCCCCATCTAACGCACAGCTCCCCATCTAATACACTGCCCCCACATCTAATGCACAGCCCCCCACATCCAACGCACGCACGCACGGTGTCTGTGTGTCAGGCTGTGCTGACTGGGTCGGCGCGTGCGCAGTGAGGGGCAGGGAGAACGGATGGATGTTCGATGTGCGAGCTCTCCCTGTCCACTGGCCCATTATTTTCCCCTACAGCACACCCTCTCTTACCCCAGCTGAGGCTCTGGGCGCATGCGCAGTGTCTCCAGGAGTCCAGCTGGTGGGTTGCGCATAAGCACATTAGGTGGCCCCTTCTTCGCAGCTCTTGCTGTAAATTTTCCCTACCCTGTCCTTTTGCACAGCGTGGCACACCTTCTCCCCCAGCTGGGAAACATCACGTCAGGAAGTGACGACGGTAGGGAAAATTAACGGGGTAGTGGATTTTAATAGAACACCGGTATGATCAACATAACCCTCATCGCAAATAATTTTCTATACATTGTAAAGTATTTTCAGCACGATAGTAGTCTATCACTAATCTTCAAGGCTTGATACATATTTCTATAAGTTAAGTCTAAGGTAGTCAGTACGAATAAATATAAATTAACATAACTTTTATTTTTAGAAAGTTTCGTTTATTTTAACAAGCATTTTGCAGAAACCTTATTCCTTTCTTTCTGCTCAATATTTGTTCATACACTATTTAAAATTCTTTTTTCTTAATTGTGTAAATAGAGTCTTATTAAGTCTGTATATCTTGTAAAGAGTGCATTTAGATAATAGATCCTCATTCATATTAAGTAAGGACATCATGAGGACCATCCATCTAGTAAGGGTTAATTCTACTGTAATACCACAAACTATTATCTATTTCCTGCAAGTTGTGAATTTGGCTAAAAGTTATTTTAGCCAACAGAGACCAGGTATTATTAACACCACTCGCATATACTTTTAAAAGGATCAATATAGCCATTTATACTCCATACAATTTCAGTTTTTCTAGACTACATTAAACCTATCTAACTCTGCATACTGTTAATCCAATTAAACACTAAGCCCAACTGAATACATCCTATGTTTCCAGTGTTCCAGGAAGGGGTTAATTGAACTTACCGTGGTAATTCCCCTTCTAATGGAGTTTCCATTCACGTCACCAATGAGAAATTGCCACGTCGCACCAATAAGAAGATCTCTCCTTATATTTAACCCCTTAAAAACCAAACTTCTGGAATAAAAGGGAATCATGACATGTCACATGTCCTTAAGGGGTTAAACTGAATGCTGTGTACCAACCGGTTCCCCTATGATGAGCCAGGTCGGGCGAAATGCGCGCGTCAGGGGTTCCTAGCGTGCTGTTCTTTTGATCTAGAGATCAGCACATTTAACTGTGACCGTGCTTTTTCGTTTATCAGTCTATTTACTCATTTATTTATTATTTAATTGGCCACAATATTACCATTCACTAGCCTAATGGGACTGCGGTAGGTGCCCTCGAAGGCACAGGGGGTTTGTTAGCCTTAGCACTGAGGCATTTTTAGTCAATTTGATAGTAACTACTATTTATATATCGGCACCATTCACTACTGGGACGTTGAGACCTTCTTATTAACATTACTTTTTAGGAGCATTACTTATAGACATTTTATGCTTTCTTGTTCCAGTTCTGATAGATCTCTACTTCAGAACTTTTAAGTGCTTCACTACTACCCTACGAATCTTTAGACGGACTAGTACTACCACCCAATATAATTATGTTTGTACTCAGCAGATAGTCATATCTAAGGAAGATTTATTCCACTGGTTTAGCATTATACATGGCAAGTTACCTGTCTTTATCTCCCACCAGTCCTTAACAAACTGACATTTACCTTCCAAATATCAGTTGATTCTGCTGCAAGTAGTTTCTAGATGCCTTATTCATTTGCTAAGTATTGAAAAACTCTGCATATCAAAAGGGTGAATACTAACAGATACCTTGGCTCTGTCATTTAACAGACAACCTTTATCAGAAGGATTTAAAAGTGGATGATGACTAAAATTAACCTTCCTATTATACACTGTTTTAGTATTACTACTAAGCACCATCTTGCTACTATCTCTACTCAGTAGCCTCTAAATATCTAATTTACTAGCATTGTCCGTCATTCAGATTGATCGTATCGTTTTGACTCCACACCTGCCAATCTACCTGTGTATTCCTTACCAGTCCTGCTTTAACTAG
>OW240920.1:132290635-132336429 GCA_933207985.1 Pelobates cultripes
GTCACTACCGGACTACGGGATGAATACATACAGTGTTTCCCAACCCAGTCCTCAAGGCACACCTACGAGTCCAGGATTTAGGGATTACCCAGTTGTGTCTAAGGTGTTTTTTTTCTTCTTTGTAAAAACACCTTAGACACACCCAGGTAATCCCTAAATCCTGGACTGGTAGGTGTGCCTTGAGGACTGGGTTGGGAAACACTGCATTACAACATCAACTATACGGGTCTGAGTACCAGAAACTACGGCACTCTAAGGGTTAATATGCGCTGAGAGTGACGTCAGAGCACGGCTAACGCGATTTGTTAGATACCGATCAATTCATTACCATACTGAATGCTCAGAATACCGGCCTCTGATTGGACATACCTTAAGTAGATGCTACTTGAAAACGTATAAAAGGAGACTAGAAATCAGTCTCCCGTCAACCCCTGACGAAGGTGCACCACAGTAAGCACCGAAACGTGCGTCGGGCTCAAATTCCTTTCACTAGGGCTATCTATCACTATGTGCAGGTAACCAACATCCTAAGTATGGTTCTGCACATAGAGTCACTCTAATTTCTTACTCTTTCTCACCTCTCAACTGGTCACTACCTTTTTATTAAGGTTCATTCATTCTGACTTTGTTTAGTCTGGGACGAAATAGTACTGCTTTCTGCAATATAATTATTAGTATTGTCAGTTTGGTGTTACAGTCAACTGCACCACTATTGAAAGGGACATTACCAATCCCTTACAGGTGCTAGCACGTTCACTATACTAGCTAATAGTAGTCATATGTCCCATAAAGCCTGTCATGACTTTAGAAATGGCCGATTATTGTGCTCTAGGATGTGCATTTACAGGCTTTAAACTATACTAGCGCCATCACTAGTCACACGGCACTTACATTACTATCCAGGCTTTCTGTAGTGACCAGTCTCCTAGACGGTCATGTCAGTTTAATGACATTTATCTACCCTACACGCTCAGAGCTACTAGACTTGACCATATGCACTGTTTATTAAAGTCTCTAGTCAGTCGCTATCTAAGAGCTTAGTAGGTAGTTGTGTATCACTAGGATACTTTGGAGGTTGAGCCATTAAGGATTGATTGCACTGTATAGACTATATTACCTTATTACTATGCTATTGTACTATTAACTACACTTATTGAAGTACCCATATATACGTTTATCTATTTTTTCTATACTCCAGTTTATAAGTTTATACTCTGCTAGTTTGGATCTTTCCAACTCTTTTGAGTATTTTTGTTTTCGTTGTTGAATAGGGGTTATGCCCCAGGACACTTCTGGAGTGTCCAACTAGGTGTACTTCCACCAGTGGGACGGATCCTAACTTCTGGACCCATCTACACAGGTGGATTATCTTTTGTTATTTTTGGTAATATAGTTCACATACATTTTTCACAGCACGCTGCTCACACAACAGACTTTCCCCTAGCAAGGGGACATACAACATACAAGGTGGGGACATATGGCACTTAATGGGTTAAGATTGATACATATTTAACCAGTATGGCTACGATGTTTAATATTTACACATCACAGCACTTTACTTTTCACATATACTGTATGTATTAAGATAAGCTTGGTCTATGCTATATTTCCTTATGCCATACGGTTTTATCCATTCAGATTACAGTTACTACTAAAAAACCTATATGGATTGTCAGGTTCAATACCATACTACCAGGTACATACACCTGCTCATGTAGTTATCCATCTCTTACATTTCCTGGAATAGTAATAGTGTACTGGCAATTAGGGTTCTAGGGCCCAATAGGTATTACCCCATTTTTTCTCTGCATTATGCTTCGGTTAGTGGTCCCTCGAGGCCAACACCCCGCCTCACACTCTGAGGCATACACCCCTCGGGCCACTCGTGAGCTAGCCGCCTCGCATTGTATCATAGAGAGGGCCTCACCTGTCACTCTCCTTCCTATTTTCTGGTTACAGTCATGAGAGGCCAACATCCTGCCACAACGTTCGGTGGCCACACAAAATCCCCTCGTGCCAAGCATAGATGGAGCCTCTCAAGCCACTTGGCAACTAGCAGGGCCTCACCAGTCACCAAAAATCACCAAGCCTAATCGTTTCGCCTTACGGCTTAGCTAGCAAGCCAGTACAAGACCCCTGGGTACAAATAATAATTGCAATCTTTATTGTTATTTAAGTATTTCTCAAAAAGATGGTGAAGAATCACCTCTTCCTAGCACCCCGGCTAGAATTGATACACCTTCAAGCAGAGGAGATGTTGCTAGTCCAGCAGCAATCAGATCCTGGAATATCCCACACATTACCACCAACCTAAGGAGGTGACAAATCCCCTACCCTGCTACAGCAAGGAAAGCAGAGTTATTCAAACTCCTCCATACATCAACGGACAACACGGAGGCAGGGGAAGGCCCAGCTACACCAACTCAGGTGACACCCAGGCCATGCTAGCCTCACTCAAACTCATGAGCCAAAAAATTTATGACAGACTGGCAATCTCGAGTCGGTCACCACAGCCCTCACAAGGCTGGGCCTCACGCTACTGTACAACCAGCACCAACCGAAACTCGGTTACCTGGTACAATCAGTTCTTATGACACACAAGATGTTAACCCTGCACGTATGATCCCAGCACATTGGGGAAGCAAGGCATATATATGTATGATGATGTATCTGTGATGGTCAGATCCAGGGATTCCAGGTAAATCGGGAACTGACCATCCCTTGGTTGGGTTGGCATTTGGAATATGTAGAGATGTTTATTTGTGCAGGTACCCATACAGAAGGGATTTTGTCCCAAACAAATGGACGAGCACTCTCAGGCTCCAGGTACCTGCACCTCTGAACTACCAGAGAAAATTGATATGAGTAGTTGCATTGCATATAGACTGTTGCAAATATGTTCAAATGGACAAACCATGTGTCCCAATACAACTTACAAATAACGTACTCACCATTTGTACACACCAATGCATTTTCAACACTACTGACACATCACCCTTCCAGACTTGTACTAGATTTACTAAAGCTCTGGAGCTTCAAAGGGCTCCCATACAGGTATCATAAATACACCTTCAAGGAATATAGCATGCCCTCACTTACAGTCAGCACAACAGAACCATTGGCTGTAAACACACTCATAGCCAAGATTTGCAGAGGGGTCTTCCAATCTCCACCATTTACAGCATGGCACCAAACACAAACACATTGGTATTGTCACTAGTGATGTCTCGAACGGTTCGCTGGCGAATAGTTCCTGGCGAACATAGCATGTTCGCGTTCGCCACGGATGGCGAACATAAGCGATGTTTGGTCCGCCCCCTATTAATTTACTAATACTAAGTAAAAATTACTTAGTATTAGTAAATTGTGCCCCTACTCGCAATACCACGAGTAGGGGCATGTCTATTAAACAGTGAGCAGCCTGTGGCTGCTCACTGTTTAAAAAAATAAAGGGTCCCCCCCCCCGGTGGGGGCCCTAAATACTAATAGGGGGGGGACCTACTGTCCCCCCCGGCCCCCACCCCTGAGCGGTGGGTGGGGCCCTAAAAATAACAGTAAGGGGAAGACCTACTGTCCCCTCCGGCCCCCACCCCTAAGCGGTGGGTGGGGGCCCTAATAACAATAAGGGGGGGACCTATTGTCCCCCCCAGCCCCCACCCCTGAGCGGTGGGTGGGGGCCCTAAAAATAACAATAAGGGGGGACCTACTGTCCCCCCCGGCCCCCACACCTGAGCGGTGGGTGGGGGCCCACACAGTAGGACCTATTTCACCTTCTCGACCCCACCCTGAGCCGTAGTGGGGCCCCAAGACTAACAATAAGGGGACCACCTGACGCCCCACCCCGGAGCGTGGGTGGGGGCACTGTGTTCACACAAGGGGACCTATTACCCTTCTCGCCCCCCACCCCCTGAGCGGGTGGGTGGGGCCCTGTAGAATAATAAGGGGACCTATTGTCCCCCTCGCCTTCAACACCTCTGAGCTGTGGGTGGTACCCCAAATACAAAGGGGAGTGGGACCAGACACCCTCCTCCCCCCCCAAAAAAAAAACCGAGCCACAAAAATAATAACTATCTTCTCCTGATGAGGTTTCAGGATTGATGCAGGGATGGGGAAGGCTTATAAAGCCTTGCCACGCCTCAAGTACTAATAAGAACACTCTGATTGGCTGGGTTTAAGCCAATCAGAGTGCTTTGTCATTTTACACAGCGTGGGAAAATTCGAACTTTCCCACGCTGTGTAAAATGACACAGAGCACTGTGATTGGATGGCTTGAAATCCATCCAATCACAGTGCTCTGTGTCATTTTACACAGCGTGGGAAAGTTCAATTTTCCCACGCTGTGTAAAATGAAATAGAGCACTGTGATTGGATGGATTTCAAGCCATCCAATCACAGTGCTCTGTGTCATTTTACACAGCGTGGGAAAGTTCAATTTTCCCACACTGTGTAAAATGACAAAGAGCACTCTGATTGGCTTAAACCAGCCAATCAGAGTGTTCTTAGCCTAATTGCAGGGCGTGGCAAGGCTTTATAAGCCTTCCCCCGCCCTGCAGAGCTCAGTCTGCTGGAGCCATACCAGGCGGGGGTATACATCCCTGCCGACAATTGTCTCATTTATATTCCAGGCATGTTCATCATACGCTTCCTACAGCCGCCCATACAGTCACGGCCACTCTTTTGTTCCAGAGACAAAATCATGGATTAGACATACTCATGCAGCATAGCATGCACTATCCCACCTAGCACTTTCGTCCCATACTTGTAGAACGCATAACACAGCTTTTCACCTGGCTTAAAGAATCTCATTGGAACACGACATAGCTCAACCTGTGTCATAACATTTCTCCTAGGTTTTACTTCTTTTTGCCACCTTAAACTATCTCACACACCATCAATTATATATTTTACAGGCATTCAACACAGGATAACCTATGGCCAAAACTACCATAACTTCATGCTATCATACCAGACAAGAATATACTCAGGTTTTCAGGAATCCATTCCCCCACGTTCCTCTCAGAGATTACCAATAGCCATCCAACTTTTCATCCTTATCGGACCTATTAGAGGAGATGTTGCTATTAGATCTACAACTATTCAATTATACTACCAAGTCGGTCATTACCAGCCATGCACATTGCCTTTTATGCCTTTCTCAGGCCAGAGAATCCACTACCATCACCACCACTCAGACAGATCATTGTCTTCAACGATCCCACGTACGTAAACACATATCATTACCTATTGGCTCTACCACATTCCGAAATGAGTCAACACGCACCAACAGTAGAGATAACATACTATCCTACCCACAACAAATGGTGTCCACTTTCGGTCCTAGATTCCTACCTTCAAAATTAAATACTGTAATGCATTTTAGGAAATGTCTGGTTAATTTGTATATATTTGTTGACTGTATTAAAGTTTTGATTATTCATTTTTGCCTTCTTTATTTACAGGCCTACCGTATAGTCGGTCTCGGCACACCACAACCGACTTGCTCCCTTTATACTATCCTACGCTTATGCTGGATCCTTACTCCATATACGGCTATTTGCCCCTTACACAAGTATTAGGGCCGTTTGGCCTGTATTTGTGGGAGGGGCTTAAATTAATTCACTCCCCTATATAAGGGACACCCCTTACCTGACTCATATCGCTTGAGGTCAGCATCAGAATGACCCTCCCACCCACTCCTCATTTTAACACTTTCTCTTTTCTTTCCATTTACTTTACTTTCTTACTCCTTGGTGGGCCCTCTTTATTTACAGGCCTACCGTATCGTCGGTCTCGGCACACCACAACCGACTTGCTCCCTTTATACTATCCTACGCTTATGCTGGATCCTTACTCCATATACAGCTATTTGCCCCTTACACAAATATATATATATATATATATATATATATATATATATATATATATATATATATTAATATATTAATCATCTGGGGTGGCAAGACATAGCTTTACATATTACATGCAACAATATATGGCGCAATGACTTATGGGGCTGGCATAGATTTTTTTTTTCCAGGGCTGCTTTGTATCCCCAGTCCGGCCCTGATTTCCAGTGGGCTTTTATTCAGTTAAAACAAACAGTAATAAAAAAAATTAAAAAAATCTCATTCCAGGTTGTACCATTTATCTTGAATGTTTTACTCATCTGACAACCTTGAACTGGGAGGAAAAGTAAAATAAACCTGCCCACTGGGCCATTTTTTGTCAATACAGTGCCAATTTGTATTTGTTAGCAGCTTAGTTGCACACTTTGTTTAGAAACACCTCCTCATCACTTTAAGCATTTATGGTTTAACTTTGAATCCTCAGAATTGTGGCTAATGCAGCTAAGCTGCTAAGTCATAGTTATAGAAAATGACAGGGTAAACCCAGGGGCGTACCATGGGGTTGGCCAGACCGGCGGCCGCCAGGGGCGCAAAAATCCCTTGTCAGACTGACAATTGGTTTTGCGCCTCTCGGCTTGCACTCCCAGCGCCCCCCAGGCTGCATGCGGGCCATAATGGGACACTGGGAGGGGGAGCGCCTCCCCCTCCCCCTCTGCATAGGAGCGCCGGGTGTCACGTGACCATCCGGCGCTCAGTGTGACTCAAGGCACCGCCGGAACCACTGGAGACCGAGAGGTCCCCCTTCCCTGCTATGTAAGTTAAAACAGCAGGGAGGAGGACCAACAGTGTGCCCGGAGGGAGAGCAGAGCCGGCGTTACCATTAACTCAGGTGCCGGTTCTGTGAGGGGAAAAAAAAAGCTTTCTGCTCGAGCAGGAGAGGGAGTAATATGAAAAAAAGAGGTAGAGGGGTGGGGGGAAGAATTATGAATGGATGTGGTAGAGGAGGGGAGGGGGGGAATTATTAGTAGATGGCCCAGAGAAGGGGAATTATAAATGGACGGGGCAGAAGAGGGGATTATGAATGGAAGGGTTAGAGGGGGTGAGAGGATTATGAATGGAGAAAATTAAAAATAGAAAGGGTAGAGGGGGGAGAATTGTGAATGGATGGGGTAGAGGGGGGATTATGAATGGATGGGGTAGAGGGGGGATTATGAATGGATGGGGTAGAGGGGGATTATGAATGAATGGGAAGAGGTAGAGGGGGATTATGAATGGAAGGGGTCGAGGGAGAGGATTATGAATGAGAGAATTAAGGAACTGATGGGGTAGAGGGGGGAAATAATGAATGGAAGGGCAGGAGGGGGGGAAATATGGAATGAAGGGGGAGAGAATTGAATGAATAGAGTGGGGGAGAATTATGAATGGAAAGGAGGAGGGGGGAATTATTAGAGGACAAAGGGTGAGGAGGCGGATTACGAATGAAGGGCTAGAGAGAGAATCATGAATGGAGAGGTGGAGAGAATTATGAATAGAAGGGTAGAGGGGGAATTCCTATAAAATGGAATGGGAGGGGGAGAATTATGAATGGAAGGAGTGGGGGAAAATAAGAAATGAAGGTAGAGTGGGGGATTATGAATAGAAGGGGTAGAGGGGGGGGGAATTATGAATGGAAGGGGTAGGTAAATAAATTATATACCTCACTGGACCATCAGGGATTAATAAACCCCTGGACAATGTAAGATTTAGAATTTCTGCTGGACCACTAGGGATCCTAGCTCCATCCCTGTTTTAAAAAAGAAAAAAGGTAAGCTGGATGGGGAGCACAAAAACCATTTTTAAATTTATTTCAGAAATGCAAAATAAAATGGAGAGGTTGGAGTATCAACATACAAACAAAGCCACCTCACTAATAGCTCACACGGACCACACTTCCATCACACATACATGTCACACACAGCACTCTCAGCCTCCACACGCATTTTATACTCAGGAATCACACACAACACATTCAGCCATCACACATCATTACATAGTTACATAGTTACATAGCTGAAAAGAGACTTGCGTCCATCAAGTTCAGCCTTCCTCACATTTGTTTTTTGCTGTTGATCCAAAAGAAGGTAAAAAAACCCAGTTGAAGCACAATTTAGCAACAAGCTAGGAAAAAAATTCCTTTTTGACCCCAGAACGGCAGTCAGATTTATCCTTGGATCAAGCAGTTATTACCCTACATTGAAAGATTATATCCTTGAATATTCTGCTTTTGCAAGTATGCATCTAGTAGCTGTTTGAACATACATATTACACTCTGGTCTGGAGTCACACACAGCACACTCAACCATCACCCGCCCACATACATATTACTCAGGAATCACATAGCTCCCACACAATACACACATAGCCTTACAGTCATAATGGGAAATATCAATCCATAAAAACTTACAATGGTCATACATTTAACGAAAAGTATTGGCATTTTGTGGTATTTTGTTTTTGTTTTGTTAGCTATTCCACATTTTCCTTTAACCCCTTAAGGACTGAGCCAAATGTACACGTTGTGAACAAAACAAAACGTAAACAAAACCTGGGATTTGCGCTATATGTCTGTCCAACCATAATTCACCTCTTTCATATTAAATGCACCCCCCCCCCCTTATTATATATCATTTTATTCAGGGGAAACAGGGCTTTCATTTCATATCAAATATTTAGCTATGAAACATAATTTAATATGAAAAAAATTGGAGAAAATAAGAATTTTTTTTTTTTTTTAGTTCTACATGACATTTTAACTGTCAATGTCATAATACTGTTTACTTTTACTGCAATAAAATACACATATTTGTATTCGGCAAAGTCTCACGTGTAAAACAGTACCCTCTATGTACAGGTTTTATCGCGTTTTGGGAAGTTACAGGGTCAAATATAGCACGTTACATTTGAAATTGAAATTCGCCAGATTGGTTACGTTGCCTTTGGGACTGTATAGTAGCCCAGGAAATAAATTTACACCCATAATGGCATACCATTTGCAATAGTAGACAACCCAAGGTATTGCAAATGGGGTCCAGTCCAGTCTTTTTTAGTAGCCATTTGGTCACAAACACTGGCCAAAGTTAACATTAGTATTTGTTTGTGTGTGAAAAATGCAAAAAAATGCCAATTTTGGCCAGTGTTTGTGACTAAGTGGCTACTAAAAAAGACTGGACATACCCCATGTGGCGAAACCGACCTGGTTTGTGCCTTTCTGCGGACTGTTAAAGCCATGCTACCCCAGATAGCTATGCCATGGAGCCCAGCCGTATACTGAAAGACTGTATGAAAGGACTTTGGCTCCATGGTGATTGAACTGTATGTATGTGATCTGAGCGCCATCCGGTAATGTGCGCTCAGATCTAAGCTATCTGGGGATAGGTAGAATGTCTGTATTTTATGTAATAAATGTAACCTTGTGTATTTTATTGTATTTTACTGTCTTTTTACTGCCATGTGCTTAATGGAGTTTTGCCTCTGTCCTTGGAGATAATTGGATTACTTCTCAATTATCTCCAGGATAGAAGACTCTGTGTAACTGGTTTTGGGCAGAAAAGCCATGCTTCCTTTGGTCACAAAGGACTTCGATCTATCTTTTGAACCAATTTGGATGATTTTGACATATGTTTGTATTTGGAGTATGCTGATTCGGAAAATGTAAGTTTTACATTACTGTGAGTTTTAGTGCTGAGGCGCAGGGGCTTACCTAAGAGTTGACAAAACTGGCCACCGCCGAGGAGGGTGTAGAAATCAGTTGTTAGCAGGGCCGGCCAATGCACAGGTACTGTCTGATGGGGCCAGGGCTGTCTTTAACACAGGACAAAAAAAGCAGGTGCCTCAAGTCCAGTTATTCCTGGGGAGGGATGGGGAGGAGAGGGGGGAGAGGGAGGGGGAGAGGGGGGGAGGAGGGAGGGAGAGGGGGGAGAGGGGGAGGAGAGGGAGGGGGAGGGAGGGAGGAGGGAGGGGGAGGGAGGGGAGGAGGGAGGAGAGGGAGGGAGGCGGGAGGGCAAAAGCAGCTGCACCTTGAGTCTGCAATGTTTGTTTCTTCATGTGGCCTTTCAGCCGCTGGACATCACAGTGGGAGTGCAGGGACCAGTGTATGTATGTATGTCTCTGTGTGTATGTATGTATGTATGTATGTATGTATGTATGTATGTATGTTTCTGTGTCTCTGTATGTATGTATTGTATGTATGTATGTATGTATGTCTCTCTCTGTATGCCTGTGTGTGTATGTATGCAGGGCTGTCTTTAATTTTGATTGGACCCTGGGCAAGCATTTACTGGGCCCCCTGACTACATATAGATACACACAAATACACTACCTGACACACATGCAGATACACACTGACCGCATATAGATACACACAAGAACATACAGATACACACAGATAGACACACACACACAGATACACAACCTGACACACATGCAGATACACAGATACGAACACTGACATACATGCAGATACAAAGGTAAACACACTGACTACATATAGATACACTGACACACATACAGACACAGATACACAACCTGACACACATGCAGATATACAGATACAAACACTGACACATACAGATACAAACTGACTATATACAGATACACACACACACAAACGGACAACATACAGATACAGAGACACATTCCGACAGACGTACTGACACAGAGACACACACAGACAGCCATACTGAAACACACATACTGAACCACACAGACAGACTGACAGACACACACACACACAGACATACTGACACACTGACAAACATACTGGCACACATACACTGACAGACATACTGGCACATATACACACAGACAGACTGACATACTGAAACACACATACACTGACAGACATATTGACAAACACAGACATGCAGAACCACACGGACACTGACAGACTCACACATAGACATACTGACACACTGACAGACTGTCATGGTGGTAGTCCGATGCCCGGGACCCAGACAGTGTCCGGGCGGCGGTGCAGGACCGGGACCCAGTATGCCTGATGTTCAGAGTAGGAGTCACAGTGTGGAGGTGGATTAGCAGGGTCTGGCGCAGGGTAACCGCACGCCCCCCTGGTGTTGAGCACCAGCGTTTGTGCAGCCACATACCAAGACCCTGAATCAGCTTCAGCGGATACCAGGAACTAGGAGCTTGGAAATTTAGCAGACCTCCCAGGAGCTGAATGGGGAGGCTCTGCAGCAAGATTGTATCCAGTACTAGAAACAAGGCAAGACTAGAGATAGGCACCAAACATGAAAACAAGACAGAACTAATAGAACCCAGAACCAGAGAAGGATAGTAAGCTAAACCCAGAACATATACACAAGACATGAGGAAAACATGAACATAACATGGGCATGACTGGACAGGACTGTACATGGACTAGGTATACAAACTAAAACAAGACAAGATAACATAGGCAAAACAAGAGGAGAAATAACTAAGTACTACATATGAAAATCATGGGGATTTAGTCACACTATATGATCATACATTGCATAAGCCTGCCAACAACGCCAATGTACCCCATATCTGGCAGGTCCTACACTGCCTAATGTATACTAAAACAACCAAAAGACATATATAGCACTTACCTGCAACAAAGGGCAGAAGCCTCGAGGCGCTGCCTGCAGGAACTCTGAAACAAAGATAATGATAGAAAACAAACGGGTGTTGCAACATAAAACAAACATTTAAAGGAATCCAAGAGACTGGGAAATCCAGGGACGGACTATAGGAATGAACCCAGAAATCCCAGCATAAAGAAAACCAGACATAGAATAGAAAACCAAAAACCAAGAAAAACTAAACAAGAATTGTAACAAGAGTACTGGATACCAGAAGCCATTGCCAGACATCTCCACAGAACAGAGCAGGACGTGACACAGACATTCTGGCACATATACACACAGACAGCCATACTGAAACACACATACATACTGAACCACACAGACACTGACAGACTCATACACACAGACATACTGATACACTGACAGACAAACTGGCACACTAACAGACATACACTGACAGACAGACATACACACATACATACTCACTCACACACACACTCAGACACTCATGCAAAATTTGATAACCACCCTCCAGTTTCTTACCTTTTCCTGGAAGGTGGCTTCCCTGGGGTCCAGTGGGCTGGCTGGGGTGGCTGGGAGTTAAGCTCTCCCGGCCTGGCCCAGCTCCTTCCTCCCGTGCTGCTCCTGTTTCTGTGGGAGAAAGTGACGCGCGGCTGTCACTTCCTCTCAGTGCTGCCGAAAAGCAAGGGCCCGGTCACGCTGTTAAAGCGCCACAGTGCCTGACCAGGCCCCTGCTGACACAGGCCCACTGGGTGGCCCTAAGTGCATGGGCCACACGATGGGCCCCCATAGTTTGCGGGCAGAGTGCAAACGGAGCAGCTGTCTTGGGCCCCCCAGCAGTGACAGGGCCCGGGGCAGCTGCCCCGTGTTAAAGACGGCCCTGTATGTATGCCTGTATAAGTGTGTCTGCATGCCTTTACATCTTTGTATGTATGTTTCTGTATGTCTGTATGTATGTGACTGTATGATTGTATGCCTGTATGTCTCTGCATGTGTGCATGTCGCTGTATGTGTGCATGTCGCTGTATGTGTGCATGTCTCTGTATGTGTGCACAGTGGTGGATCCTGGTTTTGTGCTGCCCTAGACATGACAAAACACAGGTCCCCCTTCGCCTTCTAAATACACATACGCACTCACTGACAGACACATATACACTCAGTGTCAGACACACTTTCACTAACTGACAGACACATATACACTCAGTGTCAGACACACTTTCACTAACAGACACACACACACTCACAGACAGACACACACACTCACAGACAGACACACTCACAGACACACTCACAGACATACACACTCACACACTCACAGACAGACACACTCACAGACAGACATACTCACAGACAGACACACTCACAGACAGACACACACACTCACTCACAGACACACACACACACTCACTCACTCACTCACAGACACACACACACACTCACTCACTCACAGACACACACACACTCACTCACAGACACACTCACTCACAGACACACACTCACTAACAGACAGACACACACACTCACTAACAGACACACACTCACTAACAGACACACACACTCACTAACAGACACACACTCACTAACAGACACACACACATATATGATTAGAAAGCGAGTGGAGCAGATAGTGCAGCTACACATAAGGTGTGACACCTTACCTACTTGGCTGAGACTGCAGTTTGCAGAGGGACTGAGGGAGTGAGTGGACACTCTGGACAGTGCCATTACTACTGAGACAGTAAGTAACTTGAAGTGAAGCTTTTAGATAGATTAAATGTATGTCCCTACATCACATATTGTATGAGAATGAAACACGTAATTTTAGTTTGTTTTGTTCTAGGATTCACTAACTTTCATCCGGGTCACAGGCAGCACAGATAACCAGTTACATTATTCTATCTACGCATCTGGTTATTGCTAAGATAAACACAGTAGCACCATACATAGCCAGCACAAAACCATCACACATTGACAGCAAAAAATGATCACACACATTCTCATCACACAGCGCCAGCTCAGTGCTAATACACAGTTTCCATCACATGTACACAGCCCAATATCACACATAAACTATTCCTATCATATACAGTCCCAAATACACTCAGACAGCCAAATATATCACACACAAACTGTAACCATTTCATTCAGACAGCCCAATATGCAATCCCCATTGCATCCAGACACCCCAGTACATCACATGCAGTTCCCACTATACTCAGACAGCCTGAGTTCAACTGTCACAACCAAGGTATTTATTAAAAAAATGATACCAGTAAAGCTCCAGCTTGTAATATTGTGCAAGGCCTGAGTGCCCTGGGGCAGCTGTGTGATGCGTCCTTTAAGAATTTAGCCATGGCGGGATGCAGATGCGTCATCAGGAGTGTGAGAGTGCACTCTCGCGGCCAATGTAATGTCTTAATCCCACTGGAAATCTTGTCCTGGGCAATTTAATTGCCGGGGTTAGTCCTGGGTGCTGGAGCAAGTACCATGAGTGCAATCTCAGTGTTGGGGTAAGTCCTGGGTGCTTGGGTGGGTACTGGGACAAGTCTTGTGAGTGCAATCTCAGTGCTAGGGCAGTCCTGTGAGTACAATCTCAGTGCTAGGGCAAGTCCTGTGAGTGCATCTCAGTGCTAGGGCAAGTCCTGTGAGTGCAATCTCAGTGCTTCGGTAAGTCCTGGTTGCTGTAGCAGGTCCTGGGAGTGCAATCTGTGTGCTCTGGTAAGTTAATATATGCCCCCACTATATACAAAGGGATATGTCTCACACATTACCCATACACAGGGCAATTCAAATAACCTTGTGTACATAGTGGGGCCTATATATTGCCCTGTGCATGGGGTAAATATCAGGGCAATTGAAAGGTATGTCTTGCTGGGCTAGTGACTCGGTCCCTCTGGCTTATGTTCTCCGACCCTCGATTGTCATCTGAGTACTCAGAGAAGATTTAAGGAAGCGTAATAACGAAAAACAGACAAGTTGCTTTCCAAAGTCTTCTAACAATGCATTCAAACGCTTTGTATTTATACAGTGTTTCTCACGAACATTGGTTACTTATAATTTGCTTAAAGAGGAAATAGTTTCTGCTGTTACGTGGAATAATCTTATCTTGCAAAATACCACATATACCTTGTGGCTAAGCGCATCCATTGTTATAGCTTGTGACTTCTTTTCAGTTATGTTTTGTAAGCGATTCTGAGTAGTAGACATGCCAGGATGAACAGGACCGGAATCAGTAGTTGCTGTATAAAGCTGCTGTGGCTCAGAGGTAGAAAGCAGGACCAGGACTGAGAATTTCCCCAGTTCAAGTCCCCTGTTGGGAACTCCAGGAGCGACCACGTCTGGCCGTCTGTCTGCCACAGTAAGAACCGTGACACTTAAGGGGGAAATTACATATGGGGCTCTCTGCAGTGCAAGGCTAAATAGGGCCCTGGGATGAGGCACCTGTGACAGGAAGGGGTGCAAAACCAAGGAGTTGGCTAGACTCCCAAATAGATATATATGAGAAACCAGGGGGCTGGCTGCACTCCCCTGAACATGCATAAATAGGGTGCTGCTGGGAGCCAATTTATACAATAGAAAATCCAGCGCACATTTCAGGTTTTTTTAAAAAAACACCTAATCTAGGCATTAATTTTTGGCTAGATCAGGTGTTTTAAAAAAAAACTAAAAAAAATCTGTCAGCACCGAAGTTGCTGTTTAGTGGTTAAGAGAGTGCACTGGATTTTCTCTTTCTTATTGTATAAATTGGCTCTCAGCAGCATCCTATTTTTGCACATTCAGGTGAGTGCAACCAACCCCCTGGTTTCGGCACTAATATGGTGTGATGTGCCCTGTGTTATGCTTGTGAAAAGGTGTGAGGTGCCCTGTGTTATGCTTGCAATATGGTGACAAGCATTCCACTGGCACATCACCATCATCACCAAAGTGTACATATATATTTATGATTTAAAGCTGATAACAAATTAAGTAGAGCTGTGGTTCCCAAACCAGTCCTCATGGCCCACCAAAGGTCCAGGATTTATGTATTTCCCTGTTTTATTCCAATTGAGACGCTAACAAAACCTGGACTGTTGGTTGGTCTTGATGACTGGTTTGGGAAATGCTGCATTAGAGCAAACCCAATCATTGGTATTATTTGGAAAGCATTTTATAAGAAGATTTGCGATTTCATGTGCACTAGCTGATTGTCAGGATATTTATATCGGCAGACATTTTGTGCTAAGATAGAAATTAAAAGTGTATATTGCCAGAGTCACTCAGAACAGAGCGGACTCCATTTTGGATCTCAGGCAAGACAGACACAAAATTTATTTCCTTTCTGTAATTAGCCACTAGCCTGAGCTAAGGAATGCATTATGTAAACAAGCCAAGTGATAAGCAATGAAGCAGGGGGATGGAATGCTCTGTTTAAATGTTAATGGAATATAAATAATTTTAAACACAGACACTAGTGACAGAGAAGACTAAGTAATTAATTTTACTTTCTAAATTTTACAAGGTCCCATTGTAAGTAAGGGGTGAAATTGAGTTTAGACATGTCAATCCTAGAAATTACGATCAAAATCGTTGCCACAAAGACTGAGGCAAACGCTTTGAACTGACAGCAAATTTAAGTTATGGTAGTCATTTTAGATAAGCCAAATAACGTCAAAATCGTCATCAGGAAAAGTTAACTCTTTCCTGGATATGAAGGGTTACTGACGTTTTACTGCCCTCTATGGACAAATATCTAAATTGCGATCTGCAGCTTGACCACACCTTCAGTATCCTATTGGCCTTATCAACTAATGACGTACAGAGAGTCTGGCCCTTTAAAAGTTAGGACAAAGGGAAGAGAAAGGAGAGTTTTGGGGCTTTCAGATTCGGACATGCAGAGAGATTGAGGACAGATATTCAAGACACTCTGGGACTAACTCTTAAACTCTCTTGGACACAACTCAAGAAACACTCCTTGACACTTAGAATTTTACTCTTACTTTCTAACCAACATCACTTTTCATCACGTTCCTGGGACTACCTACTCATCTGATGAGAACATCTACATAACTGGTAATTATGCTGGTTTTATTTAATTAATCTAAATTAATTAAAATCTAATAGCATAATATATATGACTGGATAAATCACGGTCAGATTTCAATATTTAGAAATCTTAGTTAACTAAAGAATATATAGTTATAAACATTCCATTCTGCTGGTGGAATTAAGAATAATTATATATTAATGCGATATTATCACATGTTAGCATACCGCTGTTTTTATCCAGGTGTGTTGACTTGCTCTAAAATAAGATAAGATATCTTTTTAGGTAAATTAAAATTCGGCTTTTGTAAAAATCTGGTAGATTATTCTTATTGGATGGTTCCAGGAAATTATTTAATGAGCTGGTTTGAATGTTATTTTAATTGAAAATTACATGAGAATAGGATATTATATGCCTAGGAGGATCTAGCCAACGTTGAAATGGTTATTCAGTTAATCTAACTGTTAGCCAAGGTTTTACGACTTTTCGCTCTGCGAAATTTAGCTTTCTGTGTCTGTGAAGTACCCTCATAAATCAGTTGATGCTGTTAGCCATTGGATTGTTTTAACATTGACATTGTATACGACGTTATACTAAATATTCACTGATTATTATCATGCATGCTGCCTAATATTATTATTATTTTATTTGTCACAATAAATTATATATATTTTTATAACAAATTGTGATTTTATTTGTATGGAATACATTTCACTTACATGATAACGATCTCTAAGATCTAAGAGAATTGAAATAGTGGGCAATTCTCAACTGTATAATATTATCATCCCATAAATATCCCCACATGATGGAGTTCTCCTCGTAGTGGTTTCATATAGAGAGAAGGGGCTTTGGGTAACTTTCGATTCCTCTTTATTCACTTTTTATGGGACATGGAGGATGAGGAAACAAAATATAATGCTAGATTTATTTCTTTAGCTTCCCTTTACATGGTGGAAAACTTTGATCTAAAAAAATTAAGTTTTTGTCTTTTCATGATAAGGGAGGGGGGGGGGGCACCGATATGGTTCCTAGGTTCCTGGAGACCCTAGGTACGCCTCTGGGTAAACCCTTTCACTGGATGTCGCCGATTGCAGAATATGGACAATGTATAGGCAGAAAAAAAATACATATAGAGTTGAGCGAACCCGAACCGCAAAGTCACCTGGGGAGGGGGGTTAAATATTTATTTAGGGCACCCACCCGCCACTCAGGGGTGAGGGCCGGGGGGGAGGACAGTAGGTCCCCCCCTTATTTTTATTTATGGCCCCCACCCACCACTCAGGGGTGGGGGCCAGGGGGGAGGACAGTAGGTCCCCCCCACATTCTTATTTATGGCCCCCACCCACCGCTCAGGGGTGGGGGCCGGGGGGAGGATAGTAGGTCCCCCTCTTATTGTCATTTAGTGCTCCCACCCGCCGCGCAGAGGTGGGGGCCGGGGGGAGGACAGTAGGTTCCCCCCCTTATTGTTATTTAGGGCCCCCACCCGCCACGCTGGGGTGGGGGCCGGGGTGGAGGACAGTAGGTCCCCCCCACATTCTTATTTATGGCCCCCACCCACTGCTCAGGGGTAGGAGCCAGGGGGGAGGACAGTAGGCCCTCCCCTCCACATTCTTATATAGGGCCCCCCCGGTCGCACAGGGGTGGGGGCAATAGGTTTTTGTTTTTTTACAGTGAGCAGCCATTGGCTGCTCACTGTTTACTAGACACGCCCCTACTCGTGGTATAGCAAGTAGGGGCTGAATTTACTAATACTAAGTAATCTTTACTTAGTATTAGTAATTTTGGCTGAAAGACCAATTTAGGTCTTGCAGCCTTTTGGTAGATAGCTCCCTAATACCGTGGGAATTAGGGAGTTATCTATTAAGCGGCTGCTTATTTTATGTATTTTATGTTATTTTAAGTGATTTCCCTATCCACATTTGTTTGCAGGGCACCTGTCCTACTCTTACCCCATTTTACTTCCTTGTGCAGCCCTCTAGCCCTTTCCAGGACCTTTTTAGAGGCATTTTTGTGCCCAAATGTTCGGGTCCCCATTGACTTCAATAGGGTTAGGGTTCTGGGTCAAATTCGGGGTCAGGTTCGATCCCGAACCCGGACTTTTTGTCAAAGTTCGGCCGAACCCACCGGACCCGAACATCCAGGTGTCCGTTCAACTCTTTATATATATATATATATATATTGTTCAGCTAGGAGTAGACATTATAAATTTGAGATGATTAAACTGTGCCATGTCAGGTGTGAAAAGTTCTTGCCCCAAAGACACTGGACTGAGCTCCTCCGGGCGAGAATAGAACCTTCCCTTTACTGTTCACTCGCAAACAGAAGAGTCGCGGGGATGTCTCTACTCGCGAGGCACCTTTAAGTACACTCGCAGGTATGTCTGTACTCGCGAGTGTATGTAAAGAGACTGTATGTAAAGCGGGGTATGCCTGTAGTTTGTTGAACGTTATGTTCTGGGCCGTGGAGCCTGGTTACTATTTAATTTGGTTTTATTTTCCTTCTTCTAGTGTGTTAGCTGAGATGAGTGATTTTGAGCAGCTAATTTGTAGAAGGGCAGTAATTGCTGGGGCCTTGTAAACAAACCTTTTCACATGCAGACATCTGTATTCTAGGACAGCCACTAGGAGTATTAAAGGTATGTATTCCTGGCTCATTTATCTTAGAAGACTTTATGGCTGGTGATAAAATCCTTTATGTTTTAAATCATGTTTTTACCTTTTTATCCCATACATGCACATAGGCAGTTGTCCCCTAAATCAGGATAGCCTACAGCAGACAATCCAGTCGAGGAAAAAAAAAAGTGAAATTGTCTCGAGTACTTGGCATAGGCGTGCGCAGCCTGTTGCATAAGGGTGTGCACCCTAAAGCACAAACACACATGCCGCGTGTATATGTATTTTTATATAAACATACACACACATACATATATATATACAAACATACACACATACACCCTGTTCCAAATTATTATGCAAATGATATTTTTCTCATTTACCTAAATAATTGATGTAAATAACAGCCAGCATAATTCTCATGTTATCAACTTTTAAGAGTACAATTCAAATTTTATAACACGACAGGAGGCTTCATATTTGCTTAAGTCTCTCTTTACTAGAACTCCACAGCAGCACATTAACATAGATAAAAACACCAGAGACAAAAAACTTAGGAATCTATAAAAGGCTTCTCCCAACCAACTAATTCCTGTTTCTTTGCTGCTCTGCAGACAGTACGGGTCAGAGTACCACTGCCTCCTGTTTTATATGGGTGGTTGTGGGAAATATACTTTTACTTGTATGTGATCTTATGATTTGTTTTTAAGAGTTGATTTGATTGTATGATTTTATTTTCATGCTTTGATTGTATGATTTAGTTTTCATGATTTGATTTCAGGATTTGATTGTATGACTTGATTTTAGGATTTGAGGTTAATGATTTAATTGTATGATTTAAATTCCATGATTTGAATGTATGATACTATGAAATCATGAAAATCATGTGTGTTGATTTTGGAATTTATTTTATGAGGTGAAGTCATCTATTGTGCCTTTTGTGGGTGTTTTCTTCTTGCCTGCTCTTTCTACCTCCCCCCCCCCTTTTTCTGTGGGGTCTGTATGGGTGCCTTCCTCCACCCTTCTCCCTCTATTTTTCCCTGCTCTCCTTGGGGCATTTTACTTTCGTTTTCTTTCGGTTCTTTCTGGCTTCCTTTTTGTTTTCTTCCTGTTGTCTTTCTGTTTTCCTAGCAGCCGGCGGAGAGCGGTTCAGTACCGCCTCCCGTCCTGTCCAGCTGCCGGGACCGCGGAGAACGACGTGGGTATCTCGGGAACTGCCCCTCTGCCTGTCTCCCTCCCATGCTCCCCGTACCGCTGGGAAGCAGTTACCTTTCGCGGCCGCGGGTGGCGTGGGAGGGATGATCGGCCACGTGGGAGCGATGGCTCCCGATCTCATTTGGCCTCCCCACAGCGCAGGGCCCTCTGTCTGGGTTGGGGGAGGCAGGTTGTAAGAGTTTGCCTTTTGGAAATTCTAATGTCACTACTATGAATAAATTTCTGGAGTGTTAGATTTGAGCCCTTTAGAGTAAGGCACTTAATCTATTCAACCTCACTTTCTCTGTTTTCCTATGGAAAGCTGTTTCTGTCACTCTCTGTTGCAGAAGAGTTGGTTACAGTTCACAGAGAGTGTTAGGCACTATTCATCTGAAGTGCGTTATCTACACAGTAGAATGCTATGTACATCTACACAGTAGAATGTTGTGTACAGTTACACAGAAGAATGCTATGTTCAGTTACACAGAAGAATGCTATGTTCAGTTACACAGTAGAAGGTTATGTACGGTTACACAGAAGAATGCTATGTACAATTACACTGTAGAATGTTATGTACGGTCAAACAGAAGAATGCTATGTACAGCTACGCAGAAGAGCGTTATGTACAGCTACGCGGAAGAGCGTTATGTACAGCTACACAGAAGAGCGTTATGTACAGTTACGCAGAAGAGCGTTATGTGCAGTTACGCAGAAGAGCGTTATGTGCAGTTACACAGAAGAGCGTTATGTGCAGTTACACTGAAGAGCGTTATGTACAGTTACACTGAAGAGCGTTATGTACAGTTACACAGAAAAGTGTTAACTACAGTTACACAGGAGAGTGTTATGTGCCATTAATCTGAAGAAGTGTTAGGTACATCTTCTCCGAAGAGTGAATTGTACAATTAATCAGAAGAATGGAAGGGCAGTTTATCGCCTGTGCACCCCCGTAGGGCCTGACTTGTCCGGCTTTGTCCGAGCCATATTGATTGGCCTGCTTTGTCTGTGCCCCATTGATCTGGCCTGCGTTGTCTGTGCCAGAATATCTGCATGCCAAGCCTTGCGACTATATACTCACGCTTGGACATTGCATGCGCTGCCAAATTTGCCTCTGTCACTAGATGGGGTGCTGCCCCGATGCTGCTGCCGGTGACACTTGTCCGTTATACCTCTAGAGGTCGCCTTGCCTAGGACCACTCTACGGTCAACCCACCACCGCCGCCCTAGCTGAAAGGAGAGGACGATGGGGGGTGGACTATGATGACGCCCGTAAGTGGCACCGCGGGACGGAGAACAAGCCCACTACAGGGGCTCCAACGACTGTTGAAGAAAAGGTCGTCTCGTGGGTCGCCTTAAACGAACCCCTGTGCGACCCTCGACCAATTGCTCATTTCTTCTGAAGGGTCTCGCTCCAGGCACCTAGCACCCTCGGTGCGTTGCTGGGACCGTAGATTGCTGACTTGAGAAGCCCGCAAGATACTTGGAGTGGTAAACCCAGCCGGGCTCCCAAACAAAGTAGCCTCGTACCCAGTCTTATACCCCAATTGGGCGCTACGGCTCCTGGTGGCAACGCCTGTCTAGTATACAGGAGATCCAGAGTACGGCCTGCTGCGGTGCCTATATTCTACTTTTCAGTCCGCACTGACAAGTCAAGGGTTCTTCCCCTACACGAGTGGGTTGTCCTACGGGACATACGGGGAAGAATATTGGGTCCCAGTTTTCATGTGAAAAAACGTTACGATGACATATCTAAAGCTCCAACACATACCTGTTATAAGGGATTGGACCCTGGGCCCGGAATGTCACAGTTGCCTCCACCTTCGGATGACCTAACAGACGGGACCCCAAACCTGGGGATTGCAGGAGACCCTATCTTAGTCAATTCGGACCGCTGGAGGTGCTTGGGATCAAGGGATCTGAGGCCTTTGGAGCCGCACAAGACTACGCTTGAAGGTATAGCCATTATTTACTTTGAATTAGACGCGGTCCTCAGGGAACTTCCAGGACCACGGGGCCCATTCCTGGTAAGGCGGGCTCAAGTTTCTCCCTGGCGAGATAAGGCCCTGGGGCGTCATTCATTTGGACGATAATACAGCCTGGCTGGCAGGTTTGGATGAATTTAAGATGTTCGGGCATACCAGAACTATCCGAAGAAATTCTTCTTATTTTTTCCACGAGGACATTTTGCCGGGACGGTCTACCCGGTCGGGCTGGCTGGATCCTCAGGGAGTTGCCCCCCAGACCGAAGGAACAGACGCTATCTGCGTTTTCCTGGTTTGGGTCCCTGGAGTTCGTGTTCAAACAAGGAATATTGACCCCCTCTGAGGCTCGAGGTGTAGAGTCCAGGAGGGCATATCGGATGCAAGGGGGTACCTCCTACGTTTTCCCCCTATCCGAGTTTCTTATACGATTGGAATAGTTTTCTGGGAAGACCTGGCGTCAAGACCTTAGGCCACGGAGGAGGACCCATTAAGCACCGTCCAGTTTCAGCCAGCATACAGACCGGTTTGCTCAGTGATGGACGTTTCCCTCCAGGGGTGTTCGACACGGAGATGCCGAGGAGGCCCCTCCATTGCTGTTTCCAGGACCTTACTACAAGTGTCTCGGTCTGCTGGTACCTTGGTTTTATGACCTCCACTTCGGCCGAGTCGAAACTAGTGCCCAGATTCCCTGGACCTGTCCCACTTGATCTTGGGGACTGTAAGAAGTTTGCCTGCATGGCGACCCTGACGGAGTTGGGTCTGGTACGGATTAACAGAAATTTAGCAAACACTGTTATAGGGTTTGATTTTTGTTTTATTGACCGTGGACTGTCGTATCACTTAGATTAGGTTGGGTGTACGACTGTTTTCGGCGGGCCTCTCTCTGTTGGTATCTCCCTTCGAGCTAGACGTGTGGGTTCATAGGGGTGTGAGTGCTCTCGATTCCTGAGGACGGGTATTCATTTCCCCCAAGGGGTACACGCATTGTTTGTCATGCCTCAATCGCCGGTTTTCGTCGGTTTTTGTCCATCTCCGACTCTGGATTTGTTCCCCTTATCATACCCTTTTTTCTTCTTTAAGATGGGTTCGGATGTTTGGACCTTAGTTGTCTATCGGCTCTAGTCGGACCCGAGGGTTATACTCTAGTCTTGGTTGCGCACCCCTCTTTTTTATGTTGCGGTCAATGCCACCATTTGTTTAGACAGTTCTTTTCATTTTCTTCGCCCTTCATGTACCGCCCGGTGGTTGTTGGCATTGGCGGGGCGTATAGGTCTTTCGGTTCATTTCAGTCGGTACTCGGCGACTTCAGGCGCTGTCATGGCGGGCGTTTTTCTCCATGACATTGTACACTTTCCTGCCGGATATGGGAACTATCTTCGCTAAGTTAGGTTGGTACGGCGGATCGTGTTTCTTTGGGCTTTGCTGCCCGAGCTTTAAAACAGCAAATATGAAGCCTCCTGTCATGTTATAAAATTGTAGATTATACTAGCTATAGTGTAACTATAATCTTAATTTTATTAATGACAGGAGGCGAGTATTTCCCTCCCAGTTTCTCCCTTCCCTGGTTTGCTGGTTGGTTTGACTGACTTTTGTTTATTCCTGGTCTCCTTGGCTAGGTTTGTTAATCTGGGGGAGTTGGGGTTTATCTGGGATATTATACTGTCAGTATTGACGATGGGGTTCATGTTTTTCTCAGTACATTTCATTCACTAATCAGTGTTTTCGACTCGTTTCACTGTTTCACTGTTTCACTGTTTATCTCGTTTCAGTTTAATGGTTTGGCTACAGTTATTAGATCCGACTACTCTACAGGATAAAGGTCAAGGCTTCATCCACTGGTTCCACGTTTCCAATTTCGGATGGCATTCATCGTTATCTTATGTTGTTTCTCTTGTTATTGTATTTGTGGTGTACCGTTCATGTACTTTATTTTATCGCAGCATGAAAGAGGAATTAGTTGGTTGGGAGAAGCCTTTTATGGATTCCTGAGGTTTTTTTTGTCTCTGGTGTTTTTCTCTCTATGTTAATGTGCTGCTGTGGAGTTCTAGTAAAGAGAGACTTAAGCAAATATTCGTCCCTGTCATTAATAAAATTAAGATTATAGTTACACTAAAGCTAGTATAATCGACAATTTTATTGAACAAACCTCCTAATGATAACTATTTTTTTTTAACACCTTTAGGACCAAACTTCTGGAATAAAAGGGAATTATGACATGTCATGTGTCCTTAACGAGTTAAACATAAAAAAATAACAATGCACAGTTCCAAATTATTACAAAAATGAATGAAATCAAAAGCTATTTCAATCAAACTTATAACAACATTTTAACTTTTTAAACATTTTAACAGGTTACGTTACATTTGAACATAGGACCTCTTATTTGATAGCAGGTTCACAAGTCTTGCATCCATTGAACTTGTGAGTTTTTGGACAGTTTCTGCTTGAATTTGTTTGCAAGATGTCAGAATAGCCTCCCAGAGCTGCTGTTTGGATGTAAACTGCCTCCCACCATCATAGATATTTTGCTTGAGGATGCTCCAAAGGTTCTCAATAGGATTTAGGTCAGGGGAGGATGGAGACCACACCATGACTTTCTCTCCTTTTATCCCCATAGCATCCATTGATGCAGAGGTATTCTTTGCAGCATGAGAGCATTGTCATGCATTGTTGTAACCGCGGCTGGTTCCCTTATTTACCACTATAATGATAATAAAATCCATTATAGCAGAGTTTATAAAATTAAACTAAATGCTTGCAAATATCATTAATAGGTTAACATACCCTTCTGAACATGTCATCATGTCAGCCTCTCTGTCATTTTAAGATGGAGCAGCGTCTGTCTCCAAGTCTCTCCTCTGTGTCTTAACATTTAAAAGTACACCTATTTATACCTTAGGCGTCGTCATTTTAGGGTCACTGTAGTTCATGTATGAAAAAGTAACTTTTTTACTTTATTCATTTTAGGACCTCCCTTAACTTGGCAAAAATACAAGTCCATAACTAAAGGGTCTATACGTCATGAAAATTTTCCTGACTTAGGTCAAGATGGCATCTTAAAGTCTGAACATTATCTACTAAGGTTACCACAGTATATTACGTACTGAAAGAGTCGTAGTATAGCCTTGAAGCTTGTTTATGCATTATTGTAATTCGTCTGGGACAAAATGGCGCAAACATATTATGCACTGAGGTTATTGCTTAAAGAAAAAATCTATGAAAAACAATATGTTCCATTTCTAACACCTTGTCAATTTGCAGTATCTCTTAAAGACAAAGTACAGAGTTTAAGAAATACAACATTTCATTCTAAAACTTGTAATATTTGCATTTGCCCATAACATTGTCATGCATGAAGATGATTTTATTATGGAAAGCATAGTTCTTCCTTCTGTACCTGGGAAGAAAGTGGCCAGTCATAAACTCCACATACTTTGCAGAGGTCATCTTTACACCTTCGGGGACCCTAAAGGGGCCGACCAGCTCTCTTCCCATGATTCCGGCCCAAAACATGATTGCACCACCACCTTGCTGACACCGCAGCCTTGTTGGAACAGGGTGGCCATCCACCAACCATCCACTACTCCATCCATCTGGACCATCCAGGGTTGCATGGCACTCATCAGTGAACAGGACTGTTTAAAAATTAGTCTTCATGTATTTTTCTGCCCAATGCAGCAGTTTCTGCTTGTGAGCATTGGTTAGTGGTGGCCGAATAGAAGGTTTATGCACAGTTGCAAGACTCTGGAGGACTCTACACCTTGATGTCCGTGGGACTCCAGAGGCACCAGCAGCTTTAAATATCTGTTTGCTGCTATGTAATGGTATTTTAGCAGCTGCCCTCTTGATCCAATGCATGGATCTGGCAGAAATCTTCCTCAATGTGCCTTTATCTGCACGAACCCGTCTGTGCTCTGAATCGGCCACAAATCTCTTAATAGTGCGATGATCACGCTTAAGTTTTCGTGAAATATCTAATGTTTTCATGCCTTGTCCAAGGCATTGAACTATTTCACTCTTTTCGGCAGCAGAGAGATCCTTTTTCTTCCCCATATTGCATGAAAATGGTGCTCTGCTTAATAATGCGAAACACCCCCCTTTAGTAGTTTTTCCTTAAATTGGGCTCAACTGGCAAACTGGATTAGGGGGGTGGAGGAGGGGCAGTGACAGGGGTAAGGAGTGGTGGAAGGGTAGTGACAGGGGTTAGGGGGGTAGAGGGGCAGTGACAGGGGGTAGGGGGTGGTGGAAGGGCATTGACAGGGGATTAGGGGTGGAGGGGCAGTGAGTGACAGGGGGGTTTATAAATACCTTCCCTGATGGTCCCGTGGGCGCCCTCCCTCTTCAGGCTGCAGACCACATGGTGAGTCTTGCGATCTCCAGTCAGTCAGAGCGTTGCCGTGGTAACCCACGGCAATGATCTGACAGGCTGGAGATTGCGAGACGATTCAGTCTGCAGCTCCGCCGGGAGTGAGCTGCAGACTGAGGCTGGATCTCCATCAGGGCAGACAGAGTGGAGGGGCCTCGCACCCGGCAGCATAAAGGGCAAGCCGCCGGACTCCTCTTGTGTCGGGTCCTCAGTCATAGATGGAGGATCCAACATGTTAGTCTGCCCTAAGGCAGTGCAGTATGGAGGTGTAATTAGGGTGTGCCCAGGCACACCCCTTGTGCACGCCTATGGTACTTAGCCTTTTCCCACATAGCTGGTAAAGACCTATATAGTTTGAGTTAGATTACAGTTACTCTAGTGGGAGTCCCATTAAATAGACGACAAGGCCCATGACAGGAGTAGGAGGACATTGTAGGCTTATTAAAGGTTTATAGACTGAGAGTGGCAACACAGTCAAAACCAAGTCAGTGTATTGCCCACATTTTGCCTGAAAATACTTGAGACTGCTCCTTGTTTTTAACTTCACTATTATTCTAACTTATCCTAGTTTCGTCTTGAATGGTTTACAAGTGGGTTACCAGTAGTGATGTCGCGAACACGAAATTTTCGGTTCGCGAATGGCGAACGCGAACTTCCGCAAATGTTCGAGAACCGGGCGAACCGCCATAGACTTCAATGGGCAGGCGAATTTTAAAACACACAGGGACTCTTTCTGGCCACAATAGTGATGGAAAAGTTGTTTCAAGGGGACTAACACCTGGACTGTGGCATGCCGGAGGGGGATCCATGGCAAAACTCCCATGGAAAATTACACAGTTGATGCAGAGTCTTGTCTTAATCCATAAAGGGCATAAATCACCTAACATTCCTAAATCACAATGGATATGGATTAACACCTGACATATGACATATTGACACCTTGACATATGGATTGACACCTGTCCTCAGAGACCCTAAAACACACTGACACAGAGCAGAATAGGGACTGTTCCCCCTACATAGAGTCACTTGGCAGATATGGTTTGACACCTATCCTAAGGATCCCTGATACACACTGACACAGAGCAGAATAGGGACTGTTCCCCCTACATAGGGTCACTTGGCAGATATGGATTGACACCTGTCCTAATGATCCCTGATACACACTGACACAGAGCAGAATAGGGGCTGTTCCCCCTACATAGGGTCACTTGGCAGATATGGATTGACACCTATCCTAATGATCCCTGATACACACTGACACAGAGCAGAATAGGGACTGTTCCCCCTACATAGGGTCACTTGGCAGATATGGATTGACCTAAGGATCCCTGATACACACTGACACAGAGCAGAATAGGGACTGTTCCCCCTACATAGGGTCATTAGGCAGATATGGATTGACACCTATCCTAATGATCCCTGATACACACTGACAGAGCAGAATAGGGACTGTTCCCCCTACATAGGGTCACTTGGCAGATATGGATTGACACCTATCCTAATGATCCCTGATACACACTGACACAGAGCAGAATAGGGACTGTTCCCCCTACATAGGGTCACTTGGCAGATATGGATTGACACCTATCCTAATGATCCCTGATACACACTGACACAGAGCAGAATAGGGACTGTTCCCCCTACATAGGGTCACTTGGCAGATATGGATTGACACCTATCCTAATGATCCCTGATACACACGGACACAGAGCAGAATAGGGACTGTTCCCTCTTCATAGGGTCATTTGGCAGATATGAATTGACACCTGTCCTCAGAGATCCTGATACACACTGACACAGAGCAGAATAGGGACTGTTCCCCCTACATAGGGTCACTTGGCAGATATGGATTGACACTTATCCTAATGATCCCTGATACACACTGACACAGAGCAGAATAGGGAATATTCACTAAATGCCAAACATTGTTATACATGGGAATATTCAGTAAATAAGGATAAGGGGGGACCTACTGTCCTCCCCCCCAGCCCCCACCCCTGCACGGTGGGTGGGGGCCATAAATCACAATGTGGGGGGGGGGGACCTACTGTCCTCCCGCCCGCCCCCACCCGTGAGCGGTGGGTGGGGGCCATAAAAATAATGAGGGGGGGGACCTACTGTATGATGTTGTATCGATCAGGTAGTGTAAGGGTTACGCCCGCTTCACAGTGACAGACCAAACTCCCTGTTTAACGCACCGCAAACAACCGCAAACAGTCCATTTGCACAACCGCAAACTCCCCATTTGCACAAGGTTGGATACCAAGCTAGCCATGTCCTGTTCCTTGTCCTCACTGATGTCATTGAAGGTCTCTTCCTCCACCCAGCCACGTACAACACCAAGGGTCCCCGAAAGGTGACAACAAGCCCCCTGGGACGCCTGCTGTGTTTGGTCTTCCACCTCCTCAAAGCCACCTTCCTCCTCTGACTCCTCTTCTTCAGACTCCTCTCTCTGCATTGCCTCTCTCTGCGTTATTATAAGGTGTGTTAAGTAGTATTATTCTTATCAGTTTAATCCCTGTTATGTGCCTTTTTTTTGGTGTGGTTTTTGAAACCACAGTGCAGCACCAGAGGCCCAAAAAATTAGGCATGTACACATGCCTGAAAAATTAGGTATTGTTGCAGCCGCTGCCTATCTGTGTGAAGCGGGGTTTTCTGCAGTGACAGCAACCAAAACAAAACAGCGGAATAAACTGGACATAAGCAACACACTTCGGGTGTCATTGTCTCCTATTACCCCCAGATGGAACCGTCTCGTTGCAAAGCTCAGGGTTCTCAATGATTTGGCATTCTAGTGAGTTAAATAAAATAAATCACTTTATATTCATTTTTTGGTGTAGCTGTATTTTATTTTGAAGGCATGTTTAAATACAATTAAATTAAAATTATTAAATAAAAAAAAAGCGGTCCGGGAGTAGACCAGAAAAGGGGCGATTACCCAGCCTGCAGACATCTCAGGGTGCACTACCCATGCTGGGGGTGCACCATAGAAGCAATCGCCGCAATCCCGACACCCGTCGGATGAGGGAGCGTTAAACGCCGATCGCGGCCTACATTACTCGGAGCCGGGGCGAGGCGGCCAATCTCCCCGGCCCAGGAACGACCTGGCAAGCACCCTACCCCTCCCCCTTTGGACCGGCGGTGGTCATCCCGCTCCTCCCCAGCCACGCTAAGCGCACCCGAGGACGGCCCGCAGGGCCACGGGGCTTTCCAGTATTTGGCACCGTCATAGCACAGCCAAGATGGCGGCCCAATGCAGGCCCCAGCTAAAGGGAACAAGCATCCAGCCGCAGCCTCAACCCACAGCAACCACGGAGCAGCTCTGTGAACGCAATACTCCGCAACCGAGGAGCAACACAATATCAAGCGATGAAAGCGGTGGCCGCGTGGATCCGCCCTGCCACTAGTCGCTGCCATTACGGAACGCTACCGCGGACCCCGAAAACGGCCACTTGGCAGAGAAAGGGCAAAAAACCTGCAAAGCGGGAAGCAACTACCGGGCACACGGGCACTAACACCCGTCCCTACACAAGCGAAAAAAGGGGCGCCACACTGGCCTCACACATAGGCACCTCGCCTGACCCAAGACATGGAGCCCTACATGACAGACGGCTACCCTCAACGGAGTCAACCGCAAACCAGCAAGCTTGCCAACAACACCAACGCCTGGAAGACCCCACCGTGCACGCATGCATGGGCACCAGGACGGGCATCGGCTGAGCTACCACACTACCATGTCCATGTTGCCGAGGAGGAACCTGCTGCACATCTCCTGGGACACTTAAGTTACCTGCTAGCCTAGGCTCAGAGACTTAACTTGGACACACTCCTTAAGCCACAGATTGCATCACATTTACATGTCAGCTATTGTAGGTTATTGATGTTTACACTGCATGCCGTTATCCCCCTACATAACACAATAAGCCTGTTTATAATGCCTACACAACTGATACACTCGCTTAGTTAATAAAATATAGTCAAACGTTGATTACCTAACTTAGATAATCCTGGCATACACAAGCTGCATGATATCAAGATGATCAACCTCTTCATAATCGCATTCAAAACGTGTAAAACTAAGTTAGCATTACTAACATATCTAGTCTAGCACTGTTAAACGTTGAATTTCTCACTCTATGATGATGACTTTACTGTTCAACCTAGCTGATTGTTAAAACTATATAAAATTGTGCATTTCCTCATGCCACTGTGCAACTTCAGTACAAGCTCAGACACGCTGTTGTGGCGTATGTCGTTGCTATGTATAACATGCACAACAAAAATAAAGAATTAAAAAAAAAAACAAGCGGGCCACGGAAAAACGTTTACCGGTCCGCGGCGATAAAAAGGTTAGGGAGCACTGCCCTAAAACATTGCGGCTTGAACCCTAGTTGGTGGCGGATAAGTCACGCAAGTCAACTGGCATTCAGAGCTAAAATACAGCAGCGTGTGGACCATTTTTAGCCCAAGGCAGCTCATCTCATCAGGCCTTTTTTAGTCGAATGTATCGCCCACTGTCAGTCCCTTCGGGATCCATCCCTCATTCATCTTAATAAAGGTGAGGTAATCTAGACTTTTTTGACCTAGGCGACTTCTCTTCTCAGTGACAATACCTCCTGCTGCACTGAAGGTCCTTTCTGACAGGACACTTGAAGCGGGGCAGGCCAGAAGTTCTATCGCAAATTGGGATAGCTCAGGCCACAGGTCAAGCCTGCACACCCAGTAGTGAAGGGGTTCATAGCTCCTCAGAGTGTCGATATCTGCAGTTAAGGCGAGGTAGTCTGCTACCTGTCGGTCGAGTCGTTCTCTGAGGGTGGATCCCGAAGGGCTGTGGTGATGCGTAGGACTTAAAAAGCTCCGCATGTCCTCCATCAACAACACGTCTGTAAAGCGTCCTGTCCTTGCCGGCGTGGTCGTGGGAGGAGGAGGATTACTTTCACCTCTTCCCCTGTTAGATTCCCGTTGCACTGTGACATCACCCTTATACGCTGTGTAAAGCATACTTTTTAATTTATTTTGCAAATGCTGCATCCTTTCCGACTTGTTGTAATTTGGTAACATTTCAGCCACTTTCTGCTTATACCGGGGGTCTAGTGGCGTGGACACCCAGTACAGGTCGTTCTCCTTCAGCCTTTTTATACGAGGGTCCCTCAACAGGCACGACAGCATGAAAGACCCCATTTGCACAAGGTTGGATGCCGAACTACTCATTTCCCGTTCCTCCTCCTCAGTGATCTCAATGAAGGTATGTTCTTTCCCCCAGCTACGTACAACACCACGGGTACCAGATAGGTGACAACGAACACCCTGGGATGCCTGTTGTGGTTGGTCTTCCTCCTCCTCCTCAAAGCCACATTCCTCCTCTGACTCCTCTTCCTCACAATCCTCTTCCAGCGTTGCCGCAGGTCCAGCAAGCGATGCTGATAAGGCTGTTTCTGGTGGTGATGGTGACCACAACTCTTCCTCTTCATGCTCATCTACGGCCTGATCCAGCACTCTTCGCAGGGCACGCTCCAGGAAGAAAACAAATGGTATGATGTCGCTGATGGTGCCTTCGGTGCGACTGACTAGGTTTGTCACCTCCTCAAAAGGACGCATGAGCCTACAGGCATTGTGCATGAGCGTCCAGTAACGTGGCAAAAAAATTCCCAGCTCCCCAGAGGCTGTCCTAGCACCCCGGTCATACAAATATTCATTAACAGCTTTTTCTTGTTGGAGGAGGCAGTCGAACTTTAGGAGTGTTGAATTCCAACGTGTCGGGCTGTCGCAAATCAAGCGCCTCACTGGCATGTTGTTTTGCCGCTGGATATCGGCAAAGTGCGCCATGGCCGTGTAGGAACGCCTGAAATGGCCACACACCTTCCTGGCCTGCTTCAGGACGTCCTGTAAGCCTGTGTGTGTCTTGAAGGTGATCTGATTAAACACTGCTAAGTTAATTAACCTCCAGACACTTAGGTGTCTGACAAAAAAAAAAAAACACATGGAAAAACAATAAGAACCGCCACACATGTATCCTGGATAGTTTGTCCCTGAGCGCCCATCCTGGCAAAATCCCTTGTTCGTCGCGAAGTGCCACCCAAAAAAAAATGTACTGGCCGCTGCTAAGAGTCCATCAGAGAAACCATTCCACGTGTCCTTATGTAGCTCTGCTGTCCTTATCCGACTGTTCTATCGGGGTGGGTGGGTTGCTTTCAGGGCGCTTGGATTGGAGGTCTCTGCAGAGTGAGGAATGAGCCAAAGCAATGTGATTATGCTCTTTTTAGTACAGTTTTATGGTGTTTCTTCACAATCTGGTTCTTTGCTCTAATTGCAATCAGGCTGAACTGTATTTTTTTTAATTCTTTATTTTTGCAGTGCATCGTTTAACAGATATGCTGGCAGAAAACATTTCACAAATGTATACATGTCAATTCAAAGATAGAAAGTTAGGAATGTCGATGATATGCACTTTTTATACTAGAGATTAGAAGGAAATACAGAATTACAGCTCTGATATTTAAACTGATTATAGGAAAAGTTATAGAAAACTGCAAAACTGTAGTTAATTACAAGAGACAAAAACCAGTGGGTGAGTAGCTGAATATATAGCAGATGAGCATAAAATGAGGACTCGGGAAGATCCAGGCAAGTCACAAGTTGTTTCATAGATCTTCCCTCTTGCAATATATCATATAGATTATGCGCCTTGCTGGAAGAACCAGTGTTCTTATCAGCTGTCACTCATGACGGCTGATGGAAGTGACAGAAGCAATGACCATTGACACATTATTTTTAAAAAAAAGTCAGATCCTACATGAGACAAAGTATATACTGTGAGTTTTCAATAAAGAATCCATGAAAAGCTCCAAAGTGACAGCTCATTGAAGCGGTCTGGCTGCAATGTCCCATGTCCCTTAAGCTTGAGAAACTGCAATAATTATTTCTGAGGGTTAATTCCTCATCTAGTGGCTGTCTACCAGACAGCCACTAGAGGGACTTCCGGAATTTAAATGGACCTTTGGTTTGGTATCGGACCCTGGACATCCTCACGCTATTGAATAATGCTTTCCTATGGGGAAATCCTAATGCGAGCGTAACCACTGCCGTGCATGCGCATGATGTCTTCCTATGGCGGCGGGGGAGGAGCATTGGCGGAGCCTGACCCAGTGCCGAGGGACATCTGCACTGGCTTCCGGTAAGTGACTGAAGGGGTTTTAACATCTTCAGCGTTGCGGGAGGGTGGCGCGTAGGAAGGGGGGCACTGCAGGATTCTACAAGGCCAGGAAAAAGCTTTGTTTTCCTGGCACAATAGAATCATTTTAAACCAAAACACATCACACTTCCATATCTCCAAAATTTGGGAGGAGTGAGATTGGGAAAGGTGGGTGAGTCTCAAAGGGGGTATCACCTGCGACATACCGGTAGCATTCCACCCTTTCTGAAAGTTAATTTCAGAAGCTGGGTGCTGCTCGGGGAACTAAATAGTCTGCACTGAAGGCAACCTTTTAGGGTTAAAGGGACACTCCAGTGCCAGGAAAACAATCCATTTCTTGGCACTGCAGGACCCTCTCCCTCCTACCCCCCATCCCAGGTTGCTGAAGGGGTGAAAACACCTTCAGTGACTTACCGAAGTCCAGCGCCGATGTCCCTCAGCGCTGGTCCAGGGTCGCCCCCCCCCCAGCCGGCGGGGGAAACCGACTGCGCATGCGCGGCCCCCGACGTGGGAGACCTAATGCACATACGCGGCAATGCCACGCACGCGCATTAGACCTCCCCATAGGAAAGCATTGAAAATTCCTATGGGGATTTTAGTGACGCTGGAGGTCCTCACATAGCGTGGACAGCCACTAGAGGAGGCGTTAACCCTGCAACGTAAATATTGCAGTTTATGAAAGTGTAGTTATATTGCAGTTTTATAAATGTGTTTGGTTCTATCAGTTAATATTTTTTGTCCATTTCAATGTTTGTAACAGATCGACGGGCACCCCGACTGGATACCTCCATTGAAGGATGCTCCTAGCGTTTCCGGAGGGCTCAAAGCACTCTGGCAGACACCACAATCACCGAACCGGAGAGGCATTCGAATGCTCTCAAACATATGAATGCCGTAAACCGCTGAACAGGAAAAGCATACAATCAGCTAACACTCCTGGCAATCAGCATAGAAACATAGAATGTGACGGCAGATAAGAACCATTCGGCCCATCTAGTCTGCCCAATTTTCTAAATACTTTCATTAGTCTCTGGCCTTTTCTTATAGTTAGGATAGCCTTAATCCAATTCCTCCAATTACGAGACGACACTTTGCTTTGAGGGTCAAGCAGAACTGATCTTTGTGATCTTTGATCAAGTGGCTTTTATGCAAGTCCCCATGCAAGGGGACCTCCCACATGGTGGGACACAGTACAACCAATCATTTACAGGAGAACCGTAAAACACACCCAGCACAAACATACAATCCCTCCCCTCTGCCTGTGATATAATTACTGAACACAATGGGTTAATGTAATTTATCACAGGCAGGAAAAATACACTTTTTTTTTACATACACTGTAACTTTAAAAATATGCATCATATTCACAAAAAACATACATATTCAGAATCAGCATACTTTAAATATAAACATAATCAAAAATCATACAAATCCCTCCAGTACATAAAAAGTTAGACGGAAGTCCTTTATGACCAAATGAAGCATGGCTTTTCTGCCCAAAACCAATTCCACAGAGTCTTCTATCCTGGAGATAATTGGGAAGTAATCCAATTATCTCCAAGGACAGAGGCAAAACTCCATTAGCCACATGGTAGCAAAATACAATAAAATACATAAAAATATATAACTGTGTAGCTATTGCATAAAACAGGTACAATGTTAGGTGAACAATCAAACAAATGCTTCATATACAGAAACAAAGTACCGAAAGCATTTTAAAACCCACAGTCTTGCAGACAGCTCAATGTCCTTTGCTGCATAATTTATAAAGTCTGAAGTCTCTGCAATATTATTTTATATGCCCCTGGTTTGTTTTTAAAGGTCCAGTAGTGACGCACAAAAATCCCCTTAAGCCCAGTAAATGTATTTAAAGGGCCAAATCTCCCAGGGGCCATAGTCTGCAGGCAGGAGGCGAGCAAACAGGCTTCTCTAATGCCCAGTGGCAAGGTTGGTTTCGCCACAATGTTGCTATGCAGTCATTACCAGTAGAAGGAGATGTAAACCCTGCCAAATGTCCCCCTCTGATGGAAGAGCATGAGAGCATGTTAATAGACGGTATGCTGATAGGGGTGTGAGATAGGGGGTATGATAATGTGTGGGGAGATACATTTAATTCCATTCCCAGATAGCTGGACGTTCTATAGGAACATTCCATCACTCTGTATCCTATCAGGGCAGCTAATGGGAGGTAATAGTTTCCCTGATGGCCCTGAAGGACAGTGCAGGCAGGCAGTGAGCGGCTCCGTCACATGGCGGCTGGTACTCGGTGTGTGCAGCACGGAATGTCCCCCGGTACCCCGTGTTATGTCCTATTCAGTGACACTTCAGATTGTGTGCCGCAGGCTCCGCCCCCTCATTTCATTACTGAATTCTCCTGCTTTCTCTTCCGTCCCTGCAGGGGGAGGTGGAGAGATGGAAGGAATGGCAGGTTGTGCAGGGGGAGGTGGAGAGCTGGATGGAATGGCCGGCTGTGCAGAGGGAGGTTGAGAGCTGGATGGAATGGCAGGCTGTACAGAGAGAGGTGGAGAGCTGGATGGAATGGCAGGTTGTGCAGGGGGAGGATGGAGAGCTGGATGGAATGACAGGTTGTGCAGGGGGAGGTGGGGAGCTGGATGGAATGGCAGGTTGTGCAGGGGGAGGTGGAGAGCTGGATGGAATGGCAGGTTGTGCAGGGGGAGGTGGAGAGCTGGATGGAATGGCAGGTTGTGCAGGGGGAGGTGGAGAGCTGGATAGAATGGCAAGCTGTGCAGAGGGAGGTGGAGAGATGGAAGGAATGGCAGGCTGTGCAGGGGGAGGTGGAGAGATGGAAGGAATGGCAGCAAGACATAGGCAGGTAATGTTTTCTTTAACAATTCTCACCCTTTTGATAATTTTATTAACACACATATTTATTATCTTGTGTTTCTCATTTTACTAACTAACACCTGCCTAACTGGAAATGACCCCCTAGACAGCCCGTATATAACGGACTACACAGATAAGCTGCATAGACAGTGGGATTTCATCCGTTCCGGGCTGCCTGCCTGGTGACCACTTCCTCTAAGCATTCACACATCTCTATTGGTAACACACAAGCACAAGCATGCATTCTCTAACTAAGTGGATAACAACAGCAGCCAGAGATGCACCCCACCACAGACCTAGGCTAAATCATACACACTGGATACCCCTATTTAAAAAGCAAATACAATGCTCAAACTGATGTGGTGCAACTTTGGGTTCACCTCGCAGAGATGATGTCTTCCACCTGGCTCTCAAAATGGGAAGAGGGTCTGCATGGGAGGCAGGCAGTTGAGCAAAGCTCCCAGACAGTCATCTCTGTGGCTGTTGTAATATATCCTCAGGCAATGAGAGTATCCGCCTTGTTGCTGCAATGAGAAACACAAATCACTAACAATTTCCAGGCAAACAAGCACATCAAAATCAATCCTATCACCACTACTATGGGTTTTTAAAAAAAATTGAAAGCATATTGTTAAACCAAACACCAATAGATCCCATCCAGGAAAAGGGGTTCCATCCTTCCTTAGATATATCTCTAGCTTTTTAATTTATTTATGTTTGCCTCTATAGGGTCATGGGAGTCCTCAACCCAGGTACAGCATTCTGAGACTATGATAGCACAAGTTCCCCCTTCTATAGCTAACAGATAATCGAGAGCCATTCTGTTCTGAAGGGCAACTTTTCTGACTTGGGCTAACTCCATTTAGGGCATGGATAGAACTTGTGGTTTCATTAATGATCCCATCCATGATACCAGCATATTTATTTATCTTATTTGCTAATTCGACTCCCCAACCTGTCCAAGAGGGGAACCACATCCAGGCTTTATCTGCCTAGTTCTCGCTTATACCTAGTTCCCTCTTGGTATATTTCAAACAATGAGATATTTGAGCGTGGTCTAATAGCTGGTA
Source organism: Pelobates cultripes (assembly GCA_933207985.1). NCBI lineage: Eukaryota > Metazoa > Chordata > Amphibia > Anura > Pelobatidae > Pelobates > Pelobates cultripes. The sequence continues at coordinate 132,328,395 of OW240920.1, forward strand.
CAACTCCTCCTATGGTACAGTTACCCAATGCTCCCATGGGAAGCCATGAGTAGGCCTTATTGCCACAAATGTAATAGTCCTTGTCTCAAGACCCTGGGAATTATCTTACCATGGTTTCCCAGCCACTTGTTAAACCATACCATATTGTGGTGTACATGACTTTGACAACTCCACTCATCATGGTCTGTTTGTTCAGAGCAAGCACACCTGGGGGCACACAAAGCTTTTAATGTTGGGCAAAAACACAAACTGTTACAACCAGCATCTACCGAATCGCATGGTGAATCATTAGGTTCCATGTTAAATGTTAAGGTAGCATTTCTACAATCCGTTTCCCCCACATGTACCTTAGGTAAACTGGCAAATTAACCTTTTATTTTTGCTATGTGATTCACATACATGGGCCCCAGACATATTGTAGGTGGAGAAATTATACCAACAATTTCAAGATAAGTCCCTTGATCTGAGAGAGCATTATAAGTAGAGTGATCTACGTCTATCTGAACCTCATAACTGTAATCTGTTAAATTCAAAGCATTCATTGATATGGGTACACCAGTTAAAGGGATTCCTTTATGATTAGCAGGAATATGGGAACAAATCCAGCAGTCGGCAGCATTCAGCTGCTTGGCAGTTTGTTGATGTAAAAGCCAGATGGAATTTGTCTGCTTCTCGCCGTACACCTGTGCATAAAGACACAAACCACAGAAAAACAAGCAGGGCAGAACATGCATTTTGACAGTTTGTTAATCCTTGTCGTCTTCAGCGGCCTCACCCTTTAAACACAGGTTTGTTTCACTGACCTGGAAATCTACTAGCTTACAGTGGGAAGCGTGTATCCAGTTTGGTTTCCCTTCCACCTTGACTGAGGTGGGTGTGGTCATTAATACCTGGTAAGGGCCATCAAATCGGGGCTCTAAATGTCTTCTCACGTATCTCCTTATCACCACCCAGTCTCCAGGGTTCAGGTGGTGAGTTCCGGTTGTTTCTTCTGGATCTGGTAATGAAGAGAAAACTTTTCCATGCAGATTAGTCAGTTGCTTGTGCAGCTGCACAACATAATCAGTTAAAGAAGCATACTGTCCATGTAATTCTTCTGGAAAGAAAAGGCCTGTCAGTGGTGGTCTGCCAAACAAAATCTCAAATGGCGAAAGACCATGTTTTCCCTTTGGGGTGTGCCTCACCACAAAAAGGGCTAATGGTAAGGCTTGTACCCAAGTAAGGTTTGTCTGCTCACAGATCTTAGCAATTTTATTTTTTCAAAACACCATTTGCTCTCTCTACTTTCCCAGATGATTGTGGATGGTAGGGAGTATGTAGATGCTGGTTAATCTGTAACCCTTTCATTACCTCTGCAAACATTTGCCCAGTAAAATGAGTTCCTCGATCAGACTCTACCATCTCAGGTAGACCATATCTGCACACAATTTCAGATATTAGTTTTTTTAGCAGTCACACTTGCTGTTACCTTGGCAATGGGCCAAGCTTCCACCCAAGAGGAAAACATATCCACACATACCAAAACATACTCATAGACACCACATTTGGGTAGCTGGATGTAGTCTATTTGCAATCTTTGGAATGGGTAGTCTGACTTTACAAGATGTTTCATTTCTACCTTTGTCATTTTACCTGGATTATATTTGGCACAGACCATGCATTTCTTACACCACTCAGTTGCAAATTGTGAGAAACCTGGTGCAAACCAAAATTTATTCACACTAGCAATCATTCCCCCTTTGGGTACATGGGAGGGGAGATGAGATAAACTGGCCAGAACAGGATATATAACAGGGGGTGCACACAATCGACCATCCCCATGCTTCCAAACATCATTCCCTAGCATGCAACCAGCATTTTTCCATTTGCTCTGAGTTTGGGGACCTGTTTGGTTTTGGAGGGTCTTTAAAACTTCCATTGTCAAATTCTCCACAGTTTTATCTGTCTCTTGGAGAACCATAAGAGCTGCCTTCTTGTTGTTACCCATAGTGATAGGATCAATCGTGCGCTGATGTGCCTGGCATTTGATACAAGCTACGGCTCTGGGTAGCTTCACCTTTTGTAGCAGATCCTGTATGAGGTCTGCATGTTTCACCACCTTTTCACTAGAGGTCAGGAAGCCTCTATGTGCCTACAAAAAGCCAAAATCATGGAGAATTCCATAGGCATAACGGGAGTCAGTATATATGTTCACTGTCTTCCCTTCTGCTAGCTCACAAGCCTTGGTCAGGGCAAGTAACTCAGCACTCTGCGCTGAGTGCATACCAGGATCAAGGGGCTCAGAGTACAGAATGGAGATGTCGTCTGCTACAGCAAAACCAGCAGCAAACCCTCCCTCTGGTTTCTGAAGTCTAGACCCATCTACGTAGAGAGTCATTTCAGCATTTGGAATGGGTTCATCCAAGACAGGATTGAGAGGGGCATAGTAAAGCTCCAGCTCCTGCTCACAATCATGTCCTGGGGGTCGCTCCCAGTCCTCCTCATGAAATGGCAAAAGGGTAGCTGGATTTAAAACATTGCATCTGAGAATGGTGATATTAGACGGTACCAGCAAGGAAATTGCATATTTCGTTAATCTGGCTGCAGAGAGGTGTCTGGTCGTCAGGCTGTGGAGGACTGCTTGTACAGCATGAGGAACCATAAGAAACAACTGGTTCCCTTGGACAATGTCAATTGTTTTTTCAACTAACATTGCTGCTGCAGCTACTGATTTTACCCATGCAGCTCCTGCTGAAATCACAGGATCCAGTTTGGCACTGAAGTACCCCACTGGCTTCTGTTTCCCTCCATATTTCTGGGTGAGTACACCCGAAGCCTGTCCCTCCTGTTCATTACAAAACAGGTAGAAGGGCTTGGTGTAGTTTGGAAGCGCCAGTGATGGGGCGCTGAGTATAGCAGCCTTTAACTTGTCCACAGCCTGTTTTTCCTCTGCAGACAGCACTATGTGTCCAGTCTGGGTGGTGAGAGCGTATAAGGGAGCAGCGAGTTGATGGATGCCACCTGTCTAGGACTTGCTTCATGATTTGACCAAATTCAGATGGTGAAGAGACCATTCCTTGTGGCAACCTTGTCCAAGCATACTGCTGTCCCTCAAAAGTGAAGGCAAACAGGTACTGAGAGTCAGGATGCACATGGACACAAAAGAAAGCATCTACCAGATCTATCACACTGAACAAGGAGGCATTCGAAGGAATTTCTCCTAGAATAGTGTGAGGATTTGGAACAAGTGGGGAATCCTCTTGAATGATTTTATTTACTGCCCGCAAATCATGAACCAGGCGAAACTGTCCTGGTCTCCCAGGCTTACAAACAGGATACAAGGGTGTATTCACAGGCGATTTTGTGGGAATCAGGATCCCCTGATTCACAAAATTTTTGATTTGGTCTCTCACACCATTTAATTGTTTCATGCTGAGGGGATACTGAGGAATCCTGGGCAATTTAACTCCAAGTCTGAGCTTAATGACCACTGGGTCTGCTAGTTTTATCAGACCCACTGGACCACCTTTTATAGCCCAGATCTGAGGGTACATACTCCAGTTCAGGCGGAATATCCTGCTCTGGAAGGATGCGAACTGCCATCAGGGGGATCAGACTCTCTAAGGTGTTGTGGTCTTCTGATCCCACTAATGTAGTGACTACCGGTCCATCCTCTGTATATTGGATGTTCGCCTTTAATTTCATCAGTGCATCTCTTTCCAGCAAATTGCAGGGAACAGTGTCACTGAGAACAAAGGAGAGGGAGGTCTCAACTGGACCTATAGTCACAGGGATATGCTAACTGTAACGGACCGTTTCGCTCACCAGAGGTTAAAAACCGTTTAGGCGATATTCCCCTTCCAGATAGACAAGCAGCTACTGCAAGCACCAATCTCCCGAACTGCAAACTACACGAATCTTCCAACTCCCGAACTGCACACACTTGAAATCCCCAATCTCCCGAACTGGAAACACACAAACACTGGAATAGCTGAACAGGAAAAGCATACAATCCGCTTACACTCCTGGCAATCAGCATACAATCCAATTCCCCCAAATACGAGACGACACTTCGGTTTAAGGGTCAAGCAGAATCTCACTGTCCTGGCACATACAGTCTCTTTTATTCCCAATCCACAACCACAGTACAGCCCACAGGGTATTACAGAACAACCAATCAATCCGTACAATACACACAGACACTCCCACACAAAATCCTCCCCTCTGCCTGTGATATGATTACTAAACACAATGGGTAATCTCATTAGCACAGGCAGAGGAATACAGCTTTTACACAATATTTATAACTTCTAAAATATACATGTCACAAACATAAAACATACATTTTCATAAGCAGCATACCCCAAATACAAACATATGTCAAAATCATCCAAATTGGTCCATTGGTTCAAAAGATAGATCGAAGTCCTTTGTGACCAAATGAAGCATGGCTTTTCTGCCCAAAACCAGTTCCACAGAGTCTTCTATCCTGGAGATAATTGAGAAGTAATCCAATTATCTTCAAAGACAGAGGCAAAACTCCATTAGCCATATGGCAGACAAAGCACAATAAAAGACATAAAAATACAATAAAATACACAAGGTTACATTCATTACATAAAATACAGACATTCTACCTATCCCCAGATAGCTTAGATCTGAGCGCACATTATTACCGGATGGCGCTCAGATCACATACATACAGTTCAATCGCCATGGAGTCAAAGTCTTTCATACAGTCTTTCAGTATACGGCTGGGCTCCATGGCATAGCTATCTGGGATAGCATGGCTTTAACAGTACGCAAAAAGGCACAAACCAGCCTTTCTGCAGGGAAAAATAACAGGGGCCATAGTCTAAAGGCAAGAGGCGGGCAAGCAGCCCCTTCCAAGGACACGTGGCGAGGTCGGTTTCGCCACATTTCTCCCCTTTACCATCCAGACTAACAGGGTATCTGATCTCCTGTCGGTCAGTGCCCTGGTTAGTCCAGCAACCCACCCACAGAACACAATCAGCAGTACAGCCCACCCACAATAAAGAGTTACTGCACCTGGGTAAACGTGCAGCCAGTTTTTGTCCAGGGGTTCCATCACGGCTTTGTGGGGTATGGGTACTTTGGATCTTTGGGTTGCTGAGTGGGCAGAGACCAGCGGTACTCTGCCCTGATGCCAGCGCTTCAGCTGGAGTAGTCTGGTTGGAGCCCAGCTGTGAAGAGGGGGTAGTAGGCTCCTCTCCCTGGACCCAGTATTGCTGCTGGAGGGCACGACAGGCGGTCTCCCCTTTCAATATATTGTCCTGCTGCTGGGGGGTGAGACTGACTGCCTCACCTGCCCCATCTGGGAGACTATGGTCTCCCCTTTGGGAAATAAGCTGCCGCTGGGGAGAGGTGGTCACCGACTCCTCTCCCTGGAACACTTTCCGCCGCTGGGGAGAGGGGGTAGCAGGTTCCTCTCCCTGACACTCTCTCTGCTGGTGGAGGGGGGGGACCGACTGTCTCCCCTTTCAATATTTTGTCCCGTGGCTGGGGTGCAAGACCGATGGTCTCTGCTCCCTGCAGGACACTCTGCCGCTGGGGAGGAAGGACGCACCTTCGGCTCCCTGGGATACACACTGCCGCTGGGGAGGAAGGACGACACCTTCGGCTCCCTGGGACTCACACTGCCGCTGGGGAGGAAGGACGGCACCTTCTGCTCCCTGGGGTACACACTGCCGCTGGGGAGGAAGGAGGGCACCTTCAGCTCCCTGGGATACACACTGTCGCTGGGGAGGAAGGACGACACCTTCAGCTCCCTGGGATACACACTGCTGCTGGGGAGGAAGGATGGCACCTTCAGTTTCCTGGGATACACACTGCCGCTGGGAAGGAAGGACGGCACCTTCAGCTCCCTGGGATACACACTGCCGCTGGGGAGGAAGGACGACACCTTCAGCTCCCTGGGGTACACACTGCCGCTGGGGAGGAAGGACGACACCTTCTGCTCCCTGGGGTACACACTGCCGCTGGGGAGGAAGGACGACACCTTCTGCTCCCTGGGGTACACACTGCCGCTGGGGAGGAAGGATGGCACCTTCTGCTCCCTGGGGTACACACTGCAGCTGGGGAGGAAGGAAGGTACCTACTGCCGCTGGGGAGGAAGGACGGCACCTTCATCTCCCTGGGATACACACTGCTGCTGGGGAGGAAGGACGGCACCTTCAGCTCCCTGGGGTACACACTGCCGCTGGGGAGGAAGGACGGCACCTTCTGCTCCCTGGGGTACACACGGCCGCTGGGGAGGAAGGACGGCACCTTCAGCTCCCTGGGATACACACTGCTGCTGGGGAGGAAGAACGGCACCTTCAGCTCCCTGGGGTACACACTGCCGCTGGGGAGGAAGGACGGCACCTTCAGCTCCCTGGGATACACACTGCAGCTGGGGAGGAAGGAAGGCACCTTCTACTCCCTGGGGTACACACTGCCGCTGGGAGGAAGGACGGCACCTTCAGCTCCCTGGGATACACTGCCGCTGGGAGGAAGGGACGGGCACTCATCTCCCCTGGGATACACACTGCCGCTGGGGAGAAGCGACGCACCTTCATCTCCCCCTGGGATACACACTGCCGCTGGGGAGGAAGGGCCGCACCTTCAGCCTCCCCTGGCTATTACACACCGTCGCTGGGGAGGAAGGACAGCACCTCTGCCCCTGCAGCCACACACTGCCGCTGGGGAGAGGGAAAGGACGCACCTTCAGCTCCCCTGGGATACACACTGCCGCTGGGAAGAAGGACGCACCTCGCCCTCGGGGTACACACTGCCAGCTGGGAGGATGGACGGCACCTTCATCTCCCGGGTGCGCCACACCTCCCTGCTGGGAGGAAGGACGCACCCATCTCCTGGGATACACACTGCCGCTGGGGAGGAAGGACAGCACCTTCATCTCCCTTGGGATACACACTGCCACTGGGAAGGAAGGACAGCACCTTCAGCTCCCTGGGATACACACTGCTGCTGGGGAGGAAGGACGGCACCTTCTGCTCCCTGGGGTACACACTGCCGCTGGGGAGGAAGGACGGCACCTTCAGCTCCCTGGGATACACACTGCTGCTGGGGAGGAAGGACGGCACCTTCATCTCCCTTGGGATACACACTGCCGCTGGAGAGGAAGGACGACACCTTCAGCTCCCTGTAACTCCTTTTTGGCCAAATCTGCTAGGAATTGCAGGTACTCTCCTACTAGTTTCCTGGCGAACTGCACGGCTCTCTCCGGGGGGTTGGGTCCATAGACAGACAGCACCTCATTAACCTCCCTGTCAAACTCCTCCTGAGTGTAGTCAGACGCAATGCTTGCTCTGCTGAAGTTGGTTCCTTTTGTAAATAGGGTCGCTGTACGGGTACTAACGTTGCCCTCAATTTGTAAATCTAGGGAATGGTGTTACCTTGTAGCTGTCCTTCTGGGCTGTGGGAATGATCCCGTCGCTTGCCACCAATTGTAACGGACCGTTTCACTCACCAGAGGTTAAAAACCGTTTTGGCGATATTCCCCTTCCAGATAGACAAGCAGCTACTGCAAGCACCAATCTCCCGAACTGCAAACTACACGAATCTTCCAACTCCCGAACTGCACACACTTGAATTCCCCAATCTCCCTAACTGGAAACACACGAACACTGGAATAGCTGAACAGGAAAAGCATACAATCCGCTTACACTCCTGGCAATCAGCATACAATCCAATTCCCCCAAATACGAGACAACACTTCGGTTTGAGGGTCAAGCAGAATCTCACTGTCCTGGCACATACAGTCTCTTTTATTCCCAATCCACAACCACAGTACAGCCCACAGGGTATTACAGAACAACCAATCAATCTGTACAATACACACAGACACTCCCACACAAAATCCTCCCCTCTGCCTGTGATATGATTACTAAACACAATGGGTAATCTCATTATCACAGGCAGAGGAATACAGTTTTTACACAATATTTATAACTTCTAAAATATACGTGTCACAAATAGTGATGTACCGAACGGTTCGCCGGCGAACGGTTCCTGGCGAACATAGCATGTTCGCGTT
>OW240920.1:132336529-132357025 GCA_933207985.1 Pelobates cultripes
GACTGGTTTCACAAGTTGGGGTCATTTACATGATAACAGTGTGATAAGGATCAAAGCTTTCAGTTGCATTTTACAACATCCAGCTAAGACAAAAGCTTGCATCCCTCCAGTATTCCATGTATGTTATCAGAAGACCAAAGTAATTAACATCTAGGTGTAACCATAAAATTGTGTGTGTTTTCCCAAGCTGTCTAATCTACCCAGAAACCAACCCTAACTGGTCACTTCTTTCAGAACGTTACAGTATAGCTAGAGGGAAGAGATCAAAGGGAAAGACTTGTGCAAAGACAGAACTCTCTGGAGAAAGAGGGCTGGATAAACCACTTTTGGGAGGGAAAAGGGATTCTGGGACTTGTAGTTTGTTACTCCAAGAATCAGTCTTTAAAAGGACAACATCCAAGGAACTCTCTCTCTCTTTGTCTCTTTGGAGAGGACAGCACAGCAAGCGGGTGCCATGGTGAACTGAGAGAGGCTTTCCCAGATTACCCAAGATGAAGGCGCAAGGGGAAGACCTCAGTTGAAATGTTTAGGTATTGCCCTTTTATTATGTATCTTTTGGTTTTGGACTGGCTATGGTTATAATGTATATATCCTGTTAAAATCTAACAGTATCCTTAAATTAATATTAACAATACATTTTATTATACACTTGTGTTTGTGTCTTATTTGTCACACATTCCCTAAAAGAATATCCTTGTAAGAGGGTCATAATTTCTTACACACCCTTCAAGGGTACTATCCAAGTCGGAGATCAGGTGTATGTGGTAGGAACCGGATGGCAGTAGAAGCAGATGTATATCCCTCAGAATGGAGAAAAGGGAAGTTCAAAGCTTGTTTGCTTATACAGCACTGTAGCTTTTTCTTTTGCTCAAGAATAAAAAAAAGAGAGAGGGATAGTGCAGATTGTATAAAAGTAACAAAATGTATTCCAACAGATTGCACTTACAATGAATCAGTAGTAAAACAGCATATCTCCACAATTGAGTAATGACCAGGTCTCCAGCTGGAAGCAGAAAGATCCCAGAGTAGAGATGCAAAAAAAAAGATAAAAAATAGACTGTAATAACAATAGGTATAAAAAGTCCAAGATATGGTATCCAACGCGTTTCGTCACTGCAGTGACTTCCTCAGGGATATGGTTATGTTGTAATCTTCCTGGTTTATATACCATGCCAATTTTCAAATTCGCGGGGAAATTTCTCCGGTCACGTATTACTTCCGGTTGTCGGCCGTTCAACTTCCTGTGTTCCACCTTGGAATGCCGGAAGTGATGTCATGCATTCCATGGTGGAACGCAGGAAGTTGAACATCCGACAACTGGAAGTAATAAGTGGCTGGAGAATTTTCCCTGCGAATTTAAAAATTGGCATGGTATATAAACCAGGAAGATTACAACATAACCATATCCCTGAGGAAGTCACTGCAGTGACGAAACGCGTTGGATACCATATCTTGGACTTTTTATACCTATTGTTATTACAGTCTATTTTTTATATTTTATTTTTGCATCTCTACTCTGGGATCTCTTTTTGATTCCAGCTGGAGACCGGGTCATTACTCAATTGTGGAGATATGCTGTTTTACTACTGATTCGTTGTAAGTGCAATCTGTTGGAATACATTTTGTTACTTTCATACAATCTGCACTATCCCTCTCTCTTTTTTTTATTCTTGAGCCAAAGAAAAAGCTACAGTGCTGTATAAGCAAACAAGCTTTGAACTTCCCTTTTCTCAATTCTGAGGGACATACATCTGCTTGTACTGCCATCCGGTTCCTACCACATATACCTGATCTCCGACTTGGATAGTACCCTTGAAGGGTGACAGGCGTGATTAACATTTCTCTCTTGTAAGTTTTCTACCACGTGGATCATTTATTCTTGTCTTATTTACTTCACCATATTTTGTATTCTGTATTTTTGTAGATTCCACGTCCTCCAGCAGCCTTATACAGGTTGTATTGTTTTCTATAGTCACAGGAGTCTCTACAGTTTCCCTCAGAATGATAGATTTACCTGCTAGTCCTATAGCATCAATTAGTCCAGAAACTTTCAAATTTGGGGCTTCTGAAATTTTGAGAACACTGCGGGCTGCTCCAGTGTCTACCAGGCACTCCATTGAATGGTATGGCATGTCAGAGAGGGTCAGGCGAACAAAGGCATCACCTCCTCTGCTCTCAGAGATGACTGGTAGCACTGGAAACCCTGCCTGTCAATTGCTCACCTGTCTCCCCCGCTTAGGGGCTGTGCAGTCCTTTGCAAAGTGACCCAGTTTGTCGCAGTTATAGCATTTAACTTTTCTGGGTTCCCCCTTGTTTGCTCCTCTGAACTGCTTCCATTGAGGTTTCCCAGGGGCACTGACTAGCATTACCCTCTGGGCTTTTTTGTCCTGCACTTCCTCAATGCTTCTTTGTATTGTGCTCGCTAGGCTCATTAGTGCTGGGACTGACTTGTCTCTCCAATCCGAATGGGCAGAAACCAATTTGTCATGGATGTCTTTATTCAGTCCAGACACCAATGTGGCAGTGAGCATCTTCCCCATACCTTGATCTTCAAGGTTGCCTCCTGCCTCTTCCACAGTCTGCCTAAATCTTTCAAAGTAATCTTCCATTGGTTCCTTAGCCTTTTGTTGGATATTTGTCACTCGAACCCAAGACTGTGGAAGCAAACCCTCTGTAATCTTATTCTTGAGCTGGTTGACATACTCCAATGCCCTACGTGGATTATTCTCTACCTCTGATGGATTAAGTGGCAGAGTAAGCTTAGTACAAATAGCAGCAGTGTCTATTTGACCAGCCACAACTCTTATTATCTGCAGCAGATCCCTCCATGTGGGGTTGTAGCTGACAGTAATATTGTACAGGTCATTTACAAACCCATATGGATTGCTCTGTGGCTTAGGGACTGATGAAAGAAATCCCTTCATTTCTCCAGGTGTCCATGGGACATGCTGGGTAATGTGCCTGTCTGCCGGTCCATTTGTGCCTGGAATAAGCTGCTCTCTGTCAGGGTAAGCTGAGGCTTGAGGTAATAAAAATTCTTCAGCCGTTTTGCTCACCTCCTCAGAGTCTATTTTGGGAGTGATTAGGAGTTCTCCTTCCACTCCACAAAATACTTTTCCTCCCCTTGGGGCACACAGATCTTGCCACGGGGAAGGGAGGGGGGGGGGGGGGGTTGAGGCACAAATGATGGGGCAGTGGCTCTGACTTGGGGTTCAACATATAAGGGTGGGTACAAAGAGGGTGGGGGGTTCAATCCTCCAGTGGGTCATGTCGTGGTTGGGCCAACAGGATTTTTTTGTGTGGCCCCTAGGTCTCTCGGGGTCTCTGTATTGTCCACGGCATGCTCCACAAGTGAGATTGCAAGCTGTTCTATCTGTTCTGCCTCTTCCCTTTCTGACTCAGACTGACTCTCCTCTCTCTGCTGGTCTGTTCTCACTGATGCTGTCTTAGTCTCTACAGTAAAAATACCTTGGGCCTTCTGCTGTCTCTGATAGGATTCTACAGTCCATCTACACCATGCTGCTTTCTCATTTGGTTCTACTAATTTTAGCTTGAAATTTTTTTAGAGATTTTCCCAGCGGGATAATTCAAAGGTTCCCCCTTTGGGGATCCCAAAATCCATTCCCTTATTCAGCTTGCTCCACTTTGGCAGATGCCGGCTGACCCACACGCCATATTTCTTATTCATACTGTCCTGTGGGGTAGTAGGACTCTTTGGACGTCCTTTAGTTGAGGGTGATGCAGTATCACCCTTGCTAAGATCGTTTCCCATAGCCCGGCTATGATGGAGGGGACTCTTACCCTTCTCTCTCGATTCTTAGCAACACTGTGGCTGTGGCTGTCAGGGAAAGTCCCACCCTTAAAATCCCCGCTGTTTGTCTCTACGAATTTTCCAACAGAACCAAATGACAACAAGCACGCCGTATATCCCCAAAAGTACCTGACCTCTTATATCATCAATGTTAAACCACCCTAGGAGGCTTGACTCAACAGTCTGATTATTCATGGGAGACAAGTCTGCTACAGCTCTGTGACATGCCCTTTAGCATGGGAGAGTACAGGCTCAAACCAGCGTGACCAGGGTTGCTTAGAAACAAAGCCGAGAGGTGATCAGAGATCAGGGTCGCTCTCGTTCTCTGGGAGTAGCCCTGCACCCAATAGCAGCAGTGGACTGAAGCCGACTAAAGCCGACGATGTCCAAAGGCAGAGGACAGGGGGTACCCAAAGACTTTGCACTTACAGGCCAAGGCACACTTAGTAAAAACTCTGCATCAACCCACACTGAACCTTCTATGATTTTTTTGTCCCTTTGCTCTGCACGACTATGGTTAGTTACAATTTACTTTACAAACTCAGAGAGATAGAAACTTTTGTGTCTGAGGATGGTAGGGTCCTCTTACTTAGCACATCACTGCACTGCCCCCACTGGCATTCTCCGTAGAGGTGCGTCTTGAGGCAGTTCAATCATACGCCGTAAAGGACCTCTTGCATACTGATACAGTGGGTTTTATGCACCAGTATCCTCACTCACTCACACATTCATAACAAAAGATGTTAAAACATAAAACAGTTGTTTCAGGTTCTTAGGAGGTTTGTACTTACGACAGGGGACAGAGGGTTTAGGAATCAGAGGAAGGGAGAGCAATTGAGCTACAAACGTTCTCACCTATTAGAGGCGCCGGTTGGTCTCCTGTCCTCAGTTTCCAGGCCTGGTTCCGTCCGCTGGTCGCTTTCACCTCCCCAGGTTCGGCACCAAAATGTTGAGGAAAATAAAATCATGTGAAACTACTGGTCCAAATTAAAATATTATTATTTAATAGATAAGCAAAATTACAAAACAAAGTGACAGAGGTTTTAGCACTTTCAATGCTTTTTAGCTGGCGCGCAACATAATCAGATAAAAGCTGTTTCTTATACGTTTTGCAGATATCCCAGTGATGCAGTTTGTCCAATAGAATTCTCTGCACGTTCTCCAACTCAGGGTTTTCTTATCTCGTCCTTACAGTTCTTGGGTGTTGTAACATCATTTGTGCACGTAAAACAGAATTTAGCTGAACTATACAGAAAGGCTTTTGTTTAATATGACTGTAAGCATCAAACTGATATTAAGCATTGAGCAAGATATAGGCAGGTAATGTTTTCTTTAACACTGTGCAGGGGGAGGTGGAGAGCTGGATGGAATGGCAGGCTGTGCAGGGGGAGGATGGAGAGCTGGATGGAATGGCAAGCTGTGCAGGGGGAGGATGGAGAGCTGGATGGAATGGCAAGCTGTGCAGGGGGAGGATGGAGAGCTGGATGGAATGGCAGGCTCTGCAGGGGGAGGATGGAGAGCTGGATGGAATGGCAGGCTGTGCAGGGGGAGGATGGAGAGCTAGATGGAATGGCAGGCTGTGCAGGGGGAGGATGGAGAGCTGATGGAATGGCAAGCTGTGCAGGGGAGGATGGAGAGCTGATGGAATGTGCAGAGGATGGAGAGCAGGGGAGGATGGAGAGCCAGGGATGGAATGGCAAGCCGCAGGGGGGGATGGAGCTGATGAATGGCAAGCTGCAGGGGATGGAGAGCTAGATGGAATGGCAGGCCGTGCAGGGGAGGATGGAGAGCTAGGGATGGAATGGGCAAGCTGTGCAGGGGAGGATGGGAGCTAGATGGAATGGCAGGCCGTGCAGGAGGATAGATGGAATGGCAGGCTGCAGGGGAGGGGGATGGATGGAATGGCAGGCTGTGCAGGGGGAGGTGGGGAGCTGGATGGAATGGCAGGCTGTGCAGGAGGATGGAGAGCTGGATGGAATGGCAGGCTGTGCAGGGGAGGATGGAGAGCTGATGGAATGGCAGGCCAGCAGGGGGAGGATGGAGAGCTAGGATGGAATGGCAGGCTGTGCAGGGGAAGGATGGAGAGCTGGAGGGAATGGCAGGCTGTGCAGGGGGAGGATGGAGAGCTGGATGGAATGGCTGTCTGTGCAGGGGGAGGATGGAGAGCTGGATGGAATGGCAGGCTGTGCAGGGGGAGGATGGAGAGCTGGAGGGAATGGCAGGCTGTGCAGGGGGGGATGGAGAGCTGGATGGAATGGCTGTCTGTGCAGGGGGAGGATGGAGAGCTGGATGGAATGGCAAGCTGTGCAGAGAAAATACCGCGCTCGGGCTCCTCCCTCTCCTTTGGGTTCGAGTCTTCTGATGGTGAGTTAGAACTATCGGCCTTTATACCATTTATAGCCTGGGTGCATTTTATACCCATATAGCCTGAGTGCATCTCATACCCGGACACTGGGATGCTGGAGCTGTGAGTTAAAATCCAGCCAGGTCTCTTAAAGGGGCGGCCACGCCTTGCTCTCTGCAGGGTTCAGGGTGCACCAAGACAAGGGGTGACCTCCGGGCACCAACAGACTGGGCTTCAACTAGGGGATCTAGTTCAGGCTCAGACAGGGAATCCGTATCAATATATATCAGTATATATTGTCCAATGCAACTTTGACTGTATTATATCTATTCTATGAGTACAATATGTAATGTATTTGATATTTTACTTCAAAATGTATGTGCGCCCCCCCTTTTTTCCTTTCTGTACACCTCTAAACAATCTGCTAAAATGTTAATAAAATTGTATTTAACAAAAATAACATTACAATTTTATTTTTTAGAACGTTGTATTAGAAAATCGTTTCCATAAAGCAGACTCTGAGAAGTATCTGTCAAACACGATTCGGTAAGCTGAATAACTTTTATTATATTTGTCTGTGTAATGCACTCATACATATGTGTGTTTTTGTGTATGTATACATATTTATAGTTAGTGACTGTAATGGCACCCTGGGTATAGAAAGGGTTAACGTTGCCAAAAATGTTCCCTTCCCGAAAACAAAGTCAACTACCGAACACTCCTAACTGCCGAACAAGAAAACACACGAATCAACCCTAAGTACAAGACGAGGCTCTGTATTGAGGGTCAAGCAGGAATCTGTTTAATGTGGGCTACATGTCTGGCTTGTATGCAGGTCTTCCACCCAGGGACACTCCCATAGGGACCTGGTGGAAGACTGTGACAATTTATTAGAGTGAAACAATTATTCTCAAAACAAAAGCTCACGGAGAGACAAAATAATGTAACAATAGCCAGGTGCAAACCATATAAACACTCCCTGAAATGTTTCAAATGTACAAATATCTATAGAATATAGGATGCACACTATATAAATTGCAAAAACTATAATTTTATTATGTACAAAAAGTACCAAAAGAATATACAAGAAAATAAACACAATGACAGAAGCAAGGGCAAATATAATAAGACAATGGTAAATAACCAAGAAAAATTCCTTACAAGCCACAAAACAGAAACATGAGTCTCCAAACCCCCCAACGTTTTGGCACCAACTGGTTGCCTTTATCAAGGGTACCCGTGTCCATGTTCAAATGTGTCTGCTTTTAAAGCCCTCTTACAGCTGATGGCCATCAGCATAATGTTGTTACCAGTACCGGAAGTGACATCAACTCAAGTGCTGGCACAATACTCTACTAATAACAGTGATATAAAAATATATATTCACAGAGTAAAAAAAGGATATATAATCTAAAATGATATTAGATATACAAATTTGGATAACCATTAGTTCATAAATCGACAGTAAGTATATCATATACTAAAACTGGCGTCTATAATCGCCATACTACTTACTGGCATACGAACACTGTTACTACTGCACCCCACACGCGTCATAACCATCTCCGCGCATGCGCACTATAATAAGTACCTCGCATGCGCACTGTAGTAAGTACCGCGCATGCGTGTAGCATCACCTCGTTTGCGCATTGCGGCAAAGCGTTCGCACGGACGCAACAGTATAACAAATATTAAATCCTCAACCACTGAGGTACCTTGTCGTACAAAGAAGCCACCCACACACTGTGGATGGCAACTAATGCGCAAACAATAAGTCTTCATCATTCTTACAAGTAATAGATACCATATGAACATGTTACAAATTGTACTCCATATCCATCACACAAATATACCAACTATGTATTACATATATACAATGTCCTCTTTGACATGTATATACGTAATACATAGTTGGAATATTTGTATGATGGATATGGAGTACAATTTGTAACATGTTTATATGGTATCTATTACTTGTTAGAATAATGAAGACTTATTGTTTGAGCATTAGTTGCCATCCACAGTGTGTGGGTGGCTTCTTTGTACGACAAGGTACCTCAGTGGTTGAGGATTTAATATTTGTTATACTGTTGTGTCCGCGCTAACGCTTTGCCACAATGCGCATGCGCGAACGAGTTGATGCTGCGCGCATGCGCGGCACTTACTACAGTGCGCATGCGAGGTACTTATTATAGTGCGCATGCGCGGTACTTATTATAGTGCGCATGTGCGGTAATTACTAGAGTGCGCATGCACGGACTTCCTTTACGCGCGCCGATGGTTATGACGCGTGTGGGGCGCAGTAGTAACGGTGTTCGTATGCCAGTAAGTAGTATGGCGATTATAGACGCCAGTTTAAGTATATGATATACTTACTGTCGATTTTATGAACTAATGGTTATCCAAATTTGTATATCTAATATCATTTTAGATTATATATCCTTTTTTTACTCTGTGAATATATATTTTTTATTATTAATTTTTATATCACTATGTAATTAATAGAGTATTGTGCCAGCACTTGAGTTGATGATGTCCCTTCCGGTGCTGGTAACAACATTATGCTGATGGCCATCAGCTGTAAGAGGGCTTTAAAAGCAGACACATTTGAACATGGATACAGGTACCCTTGATAAAGGCAACCAGTTGGTGCCGAAACGTTGGGGGGTTTGGTGACTCGTGTTTCTGTCTTGTGGCTTGTAAGGAATTTTTCTTGGTTATTTACCATTGTCTTATTATATTTGCCCTTGCTTCTGTCATTGTGTTTATTTTTTCTTGTATATTCTTTTGGTACTTTTTGTACATATTAAAATTATAGCTTTTGCAATTTATATAGTGTGCATCCTATATTCTATAGAAATTTATTAGCGTGACCCATCAGAAGGAATACATACATAAACACTCCCACCTGAGTATTACAGAACCCTCCTCTCTATCCTGGAGATAGAGTTAAGTGCTAGAAGTAACTCAATTACCTCTCAGGATAGAGCATAACCTCCATTTTATAAGGACAATAAAAACACATAAAAATATACAATTCCCAAACTACCGAACAGAATCCCCACATTCAACGTATCCCCAGATAGCCTAGATCTGAGCGCACAATTATACAGAATAGTGCTCAAATCCCATACACGCAGTTCAATCGCCATGGAGCTAAAGTCTTTCACATAGTATATTCGTCATACGAATGAGCTGCATGTGATGGCTATCTGGGGTGGCTCTGTTTGTATAGTCCATGTACCGTATGTTCAGTGGCGTACATACCAGGGTCGCAGGGGTCGCGACTGCGACCGGGCCCGGCCCACCAGGGGGCCCGGCCGCCCCTGCGACCCGGTATGTACGCCCAGGGCCAGCCTCTTCCCCTAAGGGGCCCAGGAGCCGGCCACCCCAGGGCCCCCCGAGGCTGGCCCTGCTGTCACCGGCAGGCGGGCGCGCGAGGGAGCACTCAGTGCTTCCTCTTCAGCTCCCTCGCGCACCGCACTGATGCCGGAGCCGGAAGATGACGTCATCTTCCGGCGCCGGCATCTCTACGCGGCGCGCGAGGGAGCTGAAGAGGAAGCACTGAGTGCTCCCTCGCGCGCCCGCCTGCCCGACCGGCCGCCCGTCCGGTGACAGCAGGGCCACTGGACACCAGGGAATCCCCCCCAGCACTCCAGAAGGTAAGGAGGCTGGGGGGATTACATTTTAAAAAAAAACATGTGTTAGTGTGTTTGTGTGTTAGTGTATGTGTGTGTTAGTGTATGTGTGTATATATGTGTGTGTGTGTGTGTGTTAGTGTGTGTGTGTCAGTGAATGTGTCTGTTATTGGGTGTGTGTCAGTGAATGTGTCTGTTATTGGGTGTGTGTCTGTTACTGAGTGTGTTTGATGTCTGTTAGTGAGTGTGTGTTTGTCAGTGAAAGTGTATGTTTTGTAAGTGAGTGTGTATGTCTGTCGCTGAGTGTGTCTGTCAGTAAATGTGTGTGTCTGTTAGCTAGTGTGTATGCGTCTGTTCGTGAGAGTGTGTGTGTGTGTCTTCAGCATTTACCTTTCTCCAGCGTCGGACTCCCCAGTGTCCGCCACTCAGCTCCGAAATGCACATGCGCGGTAAGAGGCGCGCTCGCGCATTTAAACCGCCCATAGGAAAGCATTACTCAATGCTTTCCTATGGACGTTCACTGTCTTCTCACTGTGATTTTCACAGTGAGAATCGCGGAAGCTCCTCTAGCAGCTGTCAATGAGACAGCCACCAGAGGCTGGATTAACCCTCAGTGAAACATGTTTTCAGCTGCAGGGTTAAAACTAGAGGGACCTGGCACCCAGACCACTTCATTGAGCTGATGTGATCTGGGTGTCTGTAGCAGTCCTTTAAGTGTGTGTGCATACCGCGGTCGCGGGGTCGCAGCCCTGCAACCCCTGCGACCAGGTGCCCGCCACCATGTGTTGCGACCCCGACCCGCGCCGAGTAAGCGCGCGGGGGGGGGGGGGCCCACGGATCAATTTTTGCACCGGGGCCCCATGGGTCATGTGTACGCCACTGCGTATGTTATTGAATAACACTTGTTCTATACCAGTAATAGCAAGTAGGTAGTGGTGTGCTGAAACAGACGAGCAGGTTGGCCTGAAAAATGAGGGCAAAAATAATTAATACTGCCTAATCTCAGAACAAAATAATTGGCAAAGTCCACCCCCAATTATTAGGCCTGACTTGTAGAAACATAGAATGTGACGACAGATAAGAACCATTCGGCCCATCTAGTCTGCCCAATATTTCAAAAAACTTTTAATTAGTCCCAGGCCTTATTTGAAGTCTAGGATAGCTTTATGCCTATCCCACACATGCTTAAACTCCCTCACTGTGCTAACCTCTACCACTCAACCTCTCAGTAAAGTGATACTTCCTGATATTATTTTTAAACCTTTGCCCCTCTAATCTAAGACTATGTCCTCTTGTTGTGGTAATTTTTGTTCTTTTAAATATACCTGTAGTCTCCTCCCTGTATTTAAATGTTTCTATCATGCCCCCCTGTCTCGTCTTTCCTCCATCCTCCAATCCTTTAACCTTTCCTGGTAAGTTTTATCCTGCAATCCATGAACCAGCTCAGTAGCCCTTTTCTGAACTCTTTCTAGAGTATCAATATCCTTAATTGATTTAGCAACTATTAAAAAAGCACAGAAATCTTTCCAGATTACTATGAAGGATTAATAATGTAATTAATTGGTAATATTGGGCAAAATGATACCATAATCCAGCAGGGGCGTACCGTGGGGTTGGCGAAACCGGCACCCGCTAGGGGCGCAGGCCGAGGGGGGTGCAAAAATAAAGTGTCGGTGTGACAGGTGATTGTTGCGCCCCCTGCTCGGCCTGCGCCCCGGCACCCCAGGGAAGCGTGCGGCTCCATTAGGGAACCGTACTCACTTGGAAGGGGAAGCTCCTCCCCCTCCTTCCGTTCTTATTTGGAGCGCAGAGTGTCACGTGACTAGCCGGCGCTCAGTGTGAGAGCACGCTGCCAGCGAGCCTAATATCAGGTAGTTTAGGTCTCACTGCGTAATATATTGCTTTTTGTGTTTGTGCACCATAATGTCATCTGGAGGGCTAGCAGTGGTGTAGGGATTACTATCACAACGGAGGGGGCGAATGCTCCTATAGGAGAGTCCTAGGGTTCAGCCGCCTCCTTCCTGTTCGCATGTAGTATGCCGCAACTCTTTCTCTGTCTGGAATGCCTAACACCAGCAAATGTGCATCAAGCTGAGGTCATCTTTATTAGCCTGGAGCTCTCAAAAGTATTATAAGTAGTGAAAGGTTGAATTTGGTCAATAAAATTATTATTGAAATTAACTCAGTTCTCCCTGAGCTCTTCTGAGGTGCATCTTGCCAGCTCGGCAATTAGGCCTGTGTAGATAGTGTATTAAATATTTTTCTAAAATAATAAAAATTAAAATGGCTGGGATTGTTAAACCGAGCCATTGTAGGGCAGAGGGCCTCCCCTCTCCATACTCAGCAGCTAGAACTCTCTACAGAATAGGCACTTTACAACACTGCTTGGATTCTGGAAAAAATGATCAATAGTACATTTACCTGTAGAAGGGAGTTGGTCAGCTTGCCCAAAGAGGGTCTGGTCCACCCAAAGAATTGGGTCAGGCTGCCTGGCAATTATTCAGGCTGGCCCAATGATGGCAGACAATGCAGTGAACACTGTTGCAGTGTCCTAGTGCCATGAGCATAGCAAAATCATACAAATACTGCATTCTCGTGGGTGCATTTGGTTGCAGGCCCTTGGGGCCCAGGCCTTCAGCTGTGTAAGGGGCCCCAAACTTTCTGATGGCAGCCCTGACCATGGAAGACATCCTGAAAACAACTGCTGAAAAAAAGCTTCTGGGAATAAATACAAATCTATCAAAGATAGCTGCTCGCTGGCAATTTGTGAGTCAGAGCTACTATGACTCCTGTTTTATGCAATCTGTGAGTATGGGGATCACTCCGCAATATTACAAAATGCCTTATGCAGGGAAGCATCAAATCCCATTCAGCCCTGTTATACAATGCCCAAAAGCTTTCCTTTTAAAAAAAAACAAAAACAAACAAAAAAAACAAATACTATAGATGGACCCGGTACAGAAAACACCCTTAGTTAATGCCATACATCCCACATGGCAATTTAACTTACTCCTTTTTTTTTTTGATTGACATTTATTGTATCTAGCTAATAATTTAATACAATTGCAGAAGCATGCTGTGACATCCAGTTTAGTATGAATTGCTCTAAATATGTTTCTGGTATTGATCTAAGTATATAAGTTTTGTTTTAGTTTTAATTATCATGATGTAACATGGATGTGGTCATTTTTTGCTGGCATGATTTAGGTGAGGGGGCGTGAGCAGCATTTCATCTTTGGACCAAGGCAGCACAATATTTTTGGACAAATCTTGTGATTTTTATTCCATTGTGTAGATTCCAGAAATGTGACATTTTTTTCTTACAATAGACTACACAGTGTGAATTTTCTCTCACTTCATGTCTTACTCAAATCTCTTTCCATTCCACCTCTCCAGAATTATATATCTCTTGTACACATGACACACACTCGTATATCTCCCTTTATCTCATCCCCCACTTGTCTTCCCCTTTACTATCCTACTTGTGCTCCTTCCCTATGCCTCCCACTTATCTCTCCTCAGACCTATTTCATTCCTTTATTCTCCTTCCATCTGATTCCCCCACATCCTTTCTTTCATTCCATACCCTGCACATAGTCCTCTGCCTTTTCATGGTAAGCTCATGCCTCCCCTTTTACCCATGTTAACTAACTGATCTTCCTTCTCTCCTATACCCTCACATTTCCCTAATTCCATCCAATGACTTCTTTGTTCCTTCACCCTGAAGCCCATGATGTCCACATGTCCCTCTCTTACCCATGGCCCCCACGTGTACTTCTTTCCACACCTTGCACCTAATTCACACAATCTCTCCAATAATCTTACAGGTTGCTTGCAGGTTTCAGCATGGATCCTATAGGAGGGGGTGGCAATAGGATGTGAGTTCCTATTCCATCTTCCAACCACACACACCAATGCACACCAGACCTCCTTACATATCCTCCTGTGTTGAAATATCCAAAAGTGCTCTCAATAGTGTTCATGTACATTACAATAAAGTTTTTGCCCTGTCTCTTCCCCTTGAGTGTGGAGCTATGAAGTGCTAAACATGTGTATGGTGGTGTTCCTCCGTTGTGTGCACTTTCCTGTTTAGCCTACCCTCGTTATGCAGATTGCAACAACTTGCCTAATAGATTATTACAGGCATTGTGCTCCTGATGGGATCCTGTCATCTCAGGGCCGGTGCAAGGAATTTTGCCGCCCTAGGCAAAGATCCATTTGGCACCCCTTTTTAGATTTTCATTGTGTCACAAGTAGATTCACTAAATGCCAAAAGAAATCATTCATTGTTTTCTTCACAATTTAGTAGATATACCCACAAAGAAAATATGCTTTTTTACTGCATGCCATCCAATCAGAGGCTTCTCATTAAGAAGCCTTTGTGCTGGATCCATAATTGTGCGCATGCACACTTGATCAGGGCTTTGCTATGTTTCCCATTGAGCTCTTGTTCAGCTCATTGAGAAAGAGGGAAGGCAGGAGCATGCTAGTACAGCACATCTGTCGCTTCTGCTAGCTCTGTGGAGCTAAAGGAAGTGAAAGAAAATCTTCCAAGCTTTGTGACAGACAGGGAGGTGTTTTTGCCCCAATTATAAAAAGTCTGATTTCTTTTGAAATCAGTATTTTTATAAACTGTCATGAAAATTACAAACCCCAGACATATAAAGCATTTCAGCAAGCTGCAATACTTGATGTGTGTGGGGTATTCCTGTCTCTCTTGGCAAACTTATATATATATATATCAGAATTATTAGGCAAATGAGAATTTTGACCACATCATCCTCTTTATGCATGTTGTCTTACTCCAAGCTGTATAGGCTCGAAAGCCTACTACCAATTAAGCATATTAGGTGATGTGCATCTCTGTAATGAGAAGGGGTGTGGTCTAATGACATCAACACCCTATATCAGGTGTGCATAATTATTAGGCAACTTCCTTTCCTTTGGCAAAATGGGTCAAAAGAAGGACTTGACAGGCTCAGAAAAGTCAAAAATAGTGAGATATCTTGCAGAGGGATGCAGCACTCTTAAAATTGCAAAGCTTCTGAAGCGTGATCATCGAACAATCAAGCGTTTCATTCAAAATAGTCAACAGGGTCGCAAGAAGCGTGTGGAAAAACCAAGGTGCAAAATAACTGCCCATGAACTGAGAAAAGTCAAGCGTGCAGCTGCCACGATGCCACTTGCCACCAGTTTGGCCATATTTCAGAGCTGCAACATCACTGGAGTGCCCAAAAGCAATAAGGTGTGCAATACTCAGAGACATGGCCAAGGTAAGAAAGGCTGAAAGACGACCACCACTGAACAAGACACACAAGCTGAAACGTCAAGACTGGGCCAAGAAATATCTCAAGACTGATTTTCTAAGGTTTTATGGACTGATGAAATGAGAGTGAGTCTTGATGGGCCAGATGGATGGGCCCGTGGCTGGATTGGTAAAGGGCAGAGAGCTCCAGTCCGACTCAGACGCCAGCAAGGTGGAGGTGGAGTACTGGTTTGGGCTGGTATCAAAGATGAGCTTGTGGGGCCTTTTCGAGTTGAGGATGGAGTCAAGCTCAACTCCCAGTCCTACTGCCAGTTCCTGGAAGACACCTTCTTCAAGCAGTGGTACAGGAAGAAGTCTGCATCCTTCAAGAAACATGATTTTCATGCAGGACAATGCTCCATCACATGTCTGGGTACTCCACAGCCGGCTGGCAAGAAAGGGTATAAAAGAAGAAAATTCCATGGCTCTTTGTTCACCGATTCGAACCCCCATTATGAACTCCGTAGTCCATCATCAAATGTGATTTACAAGAGGGAAAAACAGTACACCTCTGAACAGTGTCTGGGAGGCTGTGGTTGCTGCTGCACGCAATGTTGATGGTGAACAGGTCAAAACACTGACAGAATCCATGGATGGCAGGCTTTTGAGTGTCCTTGCAAAGAAAGGTGGCTATATTGGTCACTGATTTGTTTTTGTTTTGTTTTTGAATGTCAGAAATGTATATTTGTGAATGTTGAGATGTTATATTGGTTTAACTGGTAAAAATAAATAATTGAAATGGGTATATATTTGTTTTTTGTTAAGTTGCCTAATAATTATGCACAGTAATAGTCACCTGCACACACAGATATCCCCCTAAAATAGCTAAAACTAAAAACAAACTAAAAACTACTTCCAAAAATATTCAGCTTTGATATTGAGTTTTTTGGGTTCATTGAGAACATGGTTGTTGTTCAATAATAAAATTAATCCTCAAATACAACTTGCCTAATAATTCTGCACTCCCTGTGTGTGTGTGTGTGTGTGTGTGTGTGTATGTATGTGTGTGTGTATATATATATATATATATATATATATATATATATATATATATATTATATACCACCCCCCCCTCCCCCCACAAAGTGCCTTATACATATAAACACACACACTGCCTTATACATACATGCACCCAATTTGCGAAACACATACAAACTGCCTCGTACTCATACACACGAGGTGCTTTATAGATACATACAGGGGTATGGAATATTTTTTTTTTTTTTTTAAATCTACTTGTGCAAGGGACTAAAGTGGACCCATACACACACTGACCCATACAAGCACACTGACTCATAAACAAACACATGGACACTGACACTCCCACACAGCACAGATTACCATCAGCAGCCTGTCCCATGCTCACTTTGCCCTTTACAATGTGTTGGCTGCCGGGTATGACGTCACACTAAATCCTGGTGGCCATGAGTCCTGAGCATTGTAAGGAGCGGTTGGATGCTGTCAGGTCCATTTACAGCATCCTGGTATGTCTGCGGGAGATGCACTCCCTGCCTGGATATACAGCAACTCCCCCCAAGGCAGCCCTAAAAAAATAAAAAAATCTTTGTCCTTCCCGAATACTCACAAATTGCATAATACATACATAGACATATATGAAGTTGACATACCTGTAATACACACACATACCAACAGAAATACAACACTGCCTGCCTAATACATGCACACAATCTCGAACAGCCACACACACACAAACAATGTCTAACGGACACACACATTGCCTAATACACACACACACAATGTCTAACATACACAAACACACAATCAGGGGCGTACCGTGGGGTTGGTGAAGCCGGCGCCTGCCAGGGGCGCAGGTCGAGAGGGGGCCCAAAAATAAAGTGTAAGTGTGACAGATGATTTTTTGCGCCTTGGGTTGGGGGGGGGAGAGAGACGACATGGGTTGGGGGGGAGAGAGACGCATTAAGGGGTTGGGGGAGACGGCTGGGGGGAGAGAGACATGGGTTGGGGAGAGAGAGACATGGGTTGGGGGGGGAGAGAGAGACATGGGCTGGGGGGGAGGAGAGAGACATGGGTTGGGGGGAGACATGGCTGGGGGAGAGAGGCGGTTGGGGGGGGAGAGAGACATGGCTGGGGGGGAGAGAGACCACATGTGGCTGGGGGGAGAGAGACTCCACATGGCTGGGGGAGAGATCACATGGGTTGGGGGGGGAGAGAGACATGGGTTGGGGGGGAGAGAGACATGGGTTGGGGGGGAGAGAGACATGGGTTGGGGGAGAGAGACATGGGTTGGGGGAGAGACATGGGCGAGAGAGACATGGGCTGGGGGGGGAGAGAGACATGGGTTGGGGGAGAGACATGGGTTGGGGGAGAGAGACATGGGTTGGGGGGAGAGAGACACATGGGCTGGGGAGAGAGAAGTGGTTGGGGGAGAGAGAGACATGGTTGGGGGAGAGAGACATGGGTTGGGGGGAGAGAGAGACATGGTTGGGGGTGAGACATGGGTTGGGGGGGAGAGAGATACGGTTGGGGAGAGAGAGATGGTTGGGGGGGAGAGAGACATGGGGTTGGGGGAGAGAGACAAGGGTTGGGGGAGAGAGACATGGGTTGGGGGGGGAGAGAGACACGGATGGGAGACGCTGGCAGACTGACTGACACTGGCTGACTGACTGGCAGACAGACAGACTCTGGCTGGCTGGCAGACAGCCGCTGGCTGGCTGGCAGGCAGACACTCGCTGATGAGACACATGACTGGGCAGTTAATTTAAATGGGTACACGTTATTTAGGAAGTATAGGAAAAACAAGAAGGGTGGTGGGGTATGTTTATATGTCAACCATGAGTTAAAGTAAAATCTTAGGCATGTGGAGTGTGACGAGGAAAATGTGGAGGCTTTATGGGTTTGCTTGGGGCAAACAAAGGGAAATCAATTATTGGTTGGGATATGTTATAAACCACCTAATGTAAATATTGAGGAAGAACAGCCGTTAGAGCAAATTGAGAGAGCTGCAAATCGAGGTAACACGTTAATTATTGGAGATTTTAATTACCCAGACATAAATTGGGATAGAGGGACTAGTACTTCAGCAAGGGGAATCAGGTTTTTGAATGTGTTAAATTACACCTTTATGTCACAACTGGTACAAGCACCAACTAGAAAGGATGCTTGTCTGGATCTCGTGTGTGTGTGTGTGTGTGTATATATATTTGTGTAAGGGGCAAATAGCCGTACATGGAGTAAGGATCCAGCATAAGCGTAGGATAGTATAAAGGGAGCAAGTCGGTTGTGGTGTGCCGAGACCGACGATACGGTAGGCCTGTAAATAAAGAGGGCAAAAATTAATAATCAAAGATTTAATACAGTCAACAAATATATACAAATTAACCAGACATTTCCTTAAATGCATTACAGTATTTAATTCCTTAAAGGATTTTAAAGGTAGGAATCTAGGACCGAAAATGGACACCATTTGTTGTGGGTAGGATAGTATGTTATCTCTACTGTTGGTCAGTGTTGACTCGTTTCGGAATGTGGTAGAGCCAATAGGTAATGATATATGTGTTTACGTACGTGGGATCGTTGAAGACAATGATCTGTCTGAGTGGTGGTGATGGTAATGGATTCTCTGGCCTGAAAAAGGCATAAAAGGCAATGTGCATGGCTTGTAATGGCCGACTTGGTAGTATAATTGAATGGTTGTAGACCTAATAGGTCCGATAAGGATGAAAAATTAGATGGTTATTGGTAATCTCTGAGAGGAACGTGGGGGAATGGATTCCTGAAAACCTTTTGAGTATATTCTTGTCTGGTATGATAGCATGAAGTTATGGTAGTTTTGGCCATAGGTTATCCTGTGTTGTTGAATGCCTGTAAAATATATAATTAATGGTGTGTGAAATAGTTTAGGTTTAAGGTGGCAAAAAGAAGCAAAACCTAGGAGACACAGGTTGAGTTATGTCGTGTTCCAATGAGATTCTTTAAGCCAGGTGAAAAGCTGTGTTATGTGTTCTACAAGTATGGGACGAAAGTGCTAGGTGGCTGTAACGAGAATATACCCCTACACGCAGGATCCAGCTAAACAGAGGCAAATACAGAGGAGAGATACGTCTACCGGACCTTAGAATGGCCGGACTCGACGTATATGAGAGAAGACAGAGCTAGGAACAAACCAAGGTCAAGGGCACAGAGAGACAGCGTAAACTAGGACAAGCCGGGGTCTGGTACACGGAAAACAGCAAGCCGGCAAACAGTACAGATAAGGATAAAGCGAAAACGAAGTCAGAATACGAAGCCAAAGTCAATACGAGAAAACACAACTGAACACCACAAGCGCTAAAGGGAACTGAAACAGAAACCACGATAGGGCAACGAGCTAAGGGAAAAAGGTAAGTTTAAATAGCTTTTAAACCAAAGTGATTGGCTCCTGTCACTTCCACACCCCCTATAGGTAATTGTACAGGGAGTGTGTTATGACAGGAGCCAATGGGAGCCTTTTGGCAATTAGGCTCCCACTGTCTCTTTAAGAGCGCGCCCGAGACTCGCGGCGCGCTCTTAGTTTCAGGCGGGACACGTGACCGCCTCACGCGGTCACTGCCTGCCTTCCATCCAAAGTAGTTGGATGAGCCGCGCGCGGCTCGTGCAGCCGCAGGACCGCGCGCGGCTTGAAGAGAGGACCGCGACCGGCCCCCGGTTAAGGTAAGTAACGCTACAGTACCCCCCCTGAGGACACGCCCCCCGGGCTGGTAGGACCAGGCCTGGCAGGAAAACGAGAATGGAAAGAGCGCACAAGACGGGGAGCATGGACAGCATCAGCCGAAATCCAACTGTGCTCCTCAGGCCCATAACCCTTCCAATGCACCAAGTACTGAAGTCGACCCCTAAGGAAACGAGAGTCAAGAACAGCAGACACTTCAAACTCCTCATGACCCTCCACCGAGATAGGAGGGGGAGGAGGAGTATGCCGGTATAGCGGTTGCGTACGAAAGGTTTCAACAATGAGGTGAGAAAAACATTAGGAATACGTAGATTCTTAGGCAGGCCTAAGGCATAAGAAACAGGATTAACCTTATGTATAATACGATAAGGTCCAATGAAGCGGGGAGCCAATTTCATAGAAGGCACCCGGAGACGAATATTCCGCGTGGAAAGCAAAACCCTGTCCCCCACAACATAGGACGGAGCTGCCCTGCGACGCTTGTCAGCCTGAGCCTTCTGGCGAGTAGCAGAGTCCACCAAAGAACGCTGAACCTGCTCCCAAGTATTACGCAAACCAGCCAAATGCTCATCCAGAACTGGCATGCCCCGTGAGGAGAATGCAGCCGGAAGAACAACGGGATGCTGGCCATAGACAACGTAAAAAGGGCTCTTGCCGGAAGAATCATGAGTGGCGTTATTCCGAGCAAATTCAGCCCAAGGAAGCAGG
>OW240920.1:132357125-132419615 GCA_933207985.1 Pelobates cultripes
CACCAGTGCTCAGAAATGCATGTTCTGGGTGTGCCCCAATTCCCCGTTCCCAGCAGTACAAACCACAGACGTTGTTGGGTGTTGAAATCTCAGATGTAAAGCTCCTTGTCCACGGATATCTACAGTTAATGAGGGGCAGGAGGATATTCATTTTTATATTTGTTTTTTTATTTTTACATTAATCAGCTGCATTTCAATACAGCAACCTAATATTAAAAGATAGATCAGTAGCACTGTGCTCACAAGGCTATTTAGGGAGGGGGTTGGTGCTCCTCAGGTGACCGTCAGGAAGAGGCACTGAAACAGAACTTTTCATGCACACCGCTCTATTCTGTGGCAGAATTGAATTGAATACCTGGACGTTTTCAGATTTGATTGAGATCCCAGAGAGAATCAGTACTCTGTTACCTGTACTCTGTTGGAGAGGAAGTGATATGTTATAACATTCTCACTTTCTGTAGGGGTCATCCATTTTTCCCTCGGCCTGAAGCCCCAAATGGCTCTGGAACTTAGCAATGCAAGTGGTACTAAGCCACACACTCTGAGAGGTTAATTCAGGCCACAAGAGAAATATATTGTGCAGTTTTTGCAACAAAAGGAACAGGAAGTCACACAGTAGAGTTTTAGAGAAAAAAAAAAAAACTGTATCACTAAATAACTTTACAATCCCCAAAATAATCACACCGAACCATAATAAAAAACGAAATGGGTAGTTTATAGGGGGTGAGGGGGGAATCTAATGAGATTAAAATCTCAAAACAAGTACGACCCTTTAATTATTAATGCTGACCCAGAAAGATATTTAGGCGTAAAAATATAAGCGACTATGATTAACCCTTAGTTCTTCTGACTTTAGAAACATTGCTATCTCCATTGCCTGCAGTTCCAATATTCTGCCACCAGATGTCCTTATTGTTGAAGATTTGCATTCTTGTTCCTAAAATACAAGTAGAAGTCAGAAAGGAATTTTATATCAAACAGAGGATACAATCAGCGAGAGACACTTACATGATGAATAACTGATCTCATGTTCACTTTGTTTGGTGTTTGCTGATTACGTTTCCAACCAGAGTGAGATGCAAAAAGTCTCCCCTACTGATTTGTATTTACAGCTACACATTCCTGAGCATGCTTTTACCCACAGGGATTAATTAATACGAAGCGGCTAATCTAGGCCAGAATAACAGATCTGCGAGAATTTTACTAGTTTGATTATTTTGTCCTAAATCTTTTACATTTTCTATTTCACAAATGAAGCTTTACATAATTTATTTAACGCTAAAAAGCCTAATGAAGATTGCAAAAGGCGTAAAAAGTGTTAGGCGTAAAGAAACAATAAAATATTAACATAAATATATAAATATTAGACTTGTGGAAGGCGGACAAATATATAATAAATAAATAAAATATATATATAAATGTACAGATATAGCCGGGGAGGGAGGTAGGATAAGAAACTATGCAGATAGTTGGACAGATATGAAAACATATATGAAAACAAGTAAAAAAATATAAAATCACCATAACTTGCAAGTCTGCATTCAGTCTTATTGATCTACTTTGCAGGAGATTTCAGATCCACAAACCATTTCAGCTTGTAGAAATAATCTATGTTCAGGGCGTACGTTCAATACGGTATTCAGTATGCTAGCTTGTTGTCTTTACTTTTATTTCTAGAATGCACAATTTAAACAGAATATTCTATTATGCCGGAATACATGACAAACAGGTTCCCTGAGGCTCGCTGACAACTCCCTGACATCACTGAAAATTCTCCCGCAGTTTCCAAGGATCACATATTGCTACATATCTTCTTATCCAACAAACAAAACAACTGCTTTAGTCTATTAATAAATAGTGGGTAAATTAGTGACATAACAAGTAAGCCAAAGACATGACAAGTAAAATAATGACACAACGCATAAACCAATGACATAACAAGTCAACTAATTACATAACGAACAACATAACAAGTAAACTAACGATGCAGGAAATGAACTAATGACAGAACAAGTAAGCCAAAGACACGACAAGGAAAATAATCACATATTGGTCAAGACTTCACAAAACATTGTTTATACATTATTTTTGTTCCAAAATAAAGACTGCCTCTTGAAAAAACCATTGGGTGTTCCTGGACGTTTGCTCATATTTTTTCCATTGGATTTCATGAGGAACTTGCCGTCTTTGTCTGGAGCCCACTGGTGAAAGTAATCTGGCAGAACGTGGGCCATTGACGTATCTCGAGGACGGGGCTGGGAAACATTGGTCTGTGTTTTTCACTAAATTAAGTTTGACACAGTTATCTTCTGTCATTCCAAAAATAGAACCTTTTATTCAGAATGGACTTTTTTTTTTTTTGTGGCACACTCCATGGTTTTAATTCCACCAGTCATACAGCTGCCATCTGCTCATGTTTCGATCCCTGGCAGTCCCTGTGGAGAATACTCCCATGGATGTTTGAAGCCAGCTTTGCTTTCCAAATGGGTTACAAACGTTTTCAAGTCTTTAGATTCCTCATCCAAAAATTCCATTAACTGCATCACTTACAGAAAATATGTTTACCTTTGATAAATCTAGTAACATTTGATCCATTGCAGATTGTGGGTAATGGTTCCTTTTCTATGCATTATTAAGAGACTTTGTATCAATATAAAATCTTTATGTTCAATTGATTTATTACACATCACTCCGCGATGTATCCAATCTGTGCTGTTAAGATTTTCACTCCAGGTACAGACAGTGTGAGGAACTGACTCTGCTGGGTTTCGAACCCTGGTTTACATGGTGCTAAACCTCTTCCTTACCTGTACACCAGCCTGCCTTTTGCAAATTTACCTAAGATCTGATACCATTGCTTGTAGAGTCACGATTATCAGTGACAACTCTCTTCAGCTGTGTCTGGTCAGGTGTCTGGTTCTTGGCCTATAAAAGCCACTTCCTGTCTCTGTACCTTTGCCAGATTATTGTGGTTCCTGTACTCTCTAATCAAGCGTGTTCCTGTTTCTCCTTCCTGTTGCTGAATTTGGACTGTTTTGACTTTGCTGCTTCTCCTTGCCTCACTACGATTATCATCTTTCTGTTCCAGTCTCCCATCTCTGCTTAAGACCAGAAGGCCACTCAAGGCTCAGGGGCTCAACCACCTGGGTAACGAGTGGCTACCTCTGGCAGAAAACATTGCTGATCTGGCTACTGGACTCCAAAACTTTGTAACATCAATATCATTACAGAATAATCTGGCCCATTCATGGAGACCGTCGGATCAGATTCTGCATTGGCCCAGCAGGTTGCTTTTAATGCAAGAACTATGCAGACCCAGGCACAGACCATTCAAGTGCTGCAGGATCAGGTAGCTGAACTGCAAAATGAAGTTCGATCAATGCATAGTGAGCTTACCAGCTACAGGGCACATGATGTTGCGGCTGCTGCTACTACTACTGTTACACCTGCACAAGATGCCCGCTTGCCTCTACCAGAAAAATTTGGAGGAGACCGCAAAAAATTTAGGGGTTTCCTAAATCAATGCCGTTTGCATTTCATGATGTTACCTAACCGTTTTCCATCTGAAAGAGAGAAGGTGGGATTTATTTTTTCCCTCTTCAAAGATGAAGCCCTGGCCTGGGGCTCCCCTTTTCTGGAACAGGACAGTCCAGTCTTGGGAAATTTAAAAGACTTTCTTGAGGCCATGTGCCTAGTTTTTGATGATCCCAATCGCTGTGCTACAGCAGAAGCCACTCTCCTTCATTTACATCAAGGGAGGCGCTCTGTGGCTGAATATGCTGCTGAATTCAGACAGTGGGTTACTGATACTACTTGGAACCAATCAGCCCAGAGGTTCCACTTCAGAAGGGGTCTCTCAGAAGCTATAAAAGATGAGCTAGCTCGTGTTGATCTTCCTGTTGAGTTTGATGCATTTGTGCGGTTGGCTATCCGTATTGATCGGAGACTTTCAGAAAGAAGACTGGAAAGACAGGGCTCTTTTAAACCAAGTGCCACTCCTACTTTCTATTCAAGAATTTCTACTCCAACCCCACAAACACCTACAGACTCTGAACCTGAGGCTATGCAGGTAGATCTAATAAGAGGGCCATTATCCAATGAAGAAAAACAGTGGCGACGCACTCACAATTTATGCCTGTATTGTGGTAGTGCAGGGCATTATGCCATCAATTGCCCTAACAAGTCTAAAAGAACAATAGCTATGACTGCTGAGGGTGCACAGATTCAACACCAATCCCAGATTTCAGACCAACTGGATTCTGTCACACAACCCTTGTTTTCTCTGGCTCAGGGTGAAGAAGGTATGATGACTCAACATCCTCATTTGGTGGTGCCTATCACTTTGCAATATGGTGATAATAAAATTTAAACTACAGCTATGATAGATTCCGGAGCAGGCGGAAACTTTATGGACATTAAATTTGCAGCAGGAAATAAAATTCAGTCTATCCCTAAATCTTCACCTGTGTTAATGGAAACAGTAGACGGTTCTCCACTTACGTCAGGCCCGGTTACACATGAGACTGTGCCCTTAAAATTGATTCTGGAAGTGAATCACCATGAGTCTATATCTTTCCACCTAATTTCCTCAACACAGTTTCCAGTGATTTTGGGTATACCCTGGCTTGCTCTGCATAACCCACAGATTGATTGGAAGACTAGAACCTTGTCCTTTCCTTCAGAACACTGCTTAATGAATTGTCAACCCTCTAAGGCGACACCTGTTACCACAACAATTAATGAAATGGTTGCTACAAACTTAACTAAGCTTCCTCTACAATATCGGGATTTTGCAGATGTCTGTGATAAGAAGAATGCTGATCAGCTTCCACCTCACAGGCCTTATGATTGCCCCATAGAGCTGCTACCTGGAGCTGCTATCCCATTTGGCCGTATATACTCCCTTTCTGAGCCTGAATTGAAAGCACTTCGTGAATACATACAAGAAAATCTTGCCAAAGGCTTCATTCGACCATCTACTTCTCCAGCAGGAGTTCCTATATTCTTTGTAGAAAAGAAAGATGGCAGTCTACGGCCATGTGTCGATTACAGGGACATTAATAAAATCACTGTTAAAAACCGTTATCCCTTGCCTCTCATTCCTGAACTTCTGGAGAGACTTCGTTCAGCTAAAATATTTACGAAGCTTGATCTACGGGGGGCATATAATCTGGTTCGCATAAGACCAAATGATGAATGGAAAACAGCTTTCAGAACCAGGTACGGACATTACGAATATCTAGTAATGCCATTTGGGCTTTGTAATGCCCCTGCAACTTTTCAGCATCTAATCAATGATGTACTACGGGATCTCCTGGATCAGTTTGTTGTGGCATATTTGGATGATATCCTGATATTTTCTGATAATCTTGAAAATCACAGAAAACAGGTCTGCATTGTTCTTGAGCGCCTTCGTACCCACCACCTATACATTAAACTGGAAAAATGTGAGTTTGAACAAACAGAAATTCAGTTCCTGGGGTATGTAATAACTCCTAAAGGTTTAAGTATGGACGCAAGTAAAATTAAAGCTGTGCTGGACTGGCCCATCCCCAAGAATGAAAAAGATATACAGAGATTTGTGGGGTTTGCCAATTTTTACAGGCGTTTCATTAAGAATTTCTCTGCCGTTATTACACCGATCACTGAACTTACACGTAAAGGGACTCCTTTTCAGTGGTCCAATAAGGCTGACACTGCATTTTCCAAATTAAAGACTCTGTTTACATCTGCCCCTATCTTGGTACATCCTCAGCCAGAATTGCCATTTACTGTAGAGGTAGATGCTTCTGATTCAGCTGTTGGGGCTATACTGTCTCAAAGGACTGGACCTAAGATGTTGTTACATCCATGTGCCTTCTATTCCCGCCAGATGTTACCAGCAGAAAGAAATTATGACATAGGGAATAAAGAACTTTTGGCTATAAAAGCTGCCTTCGCCGAATGGAGACATCTCTTGGAGGGAGCCACCCATCCAATTACAGTCCTCACAGATCACAAAAATCTGGAATGTATCCAATCCGCTAAGAGACTGTCAGCCAGACAAGCACGCTGGTCCCTATTTTTCTCAAGGTTTAATTTTTTTATTTCATACCGCCCTGGTTCCAGAAATGGCAAGGCGGATGCCTTGTCTAGGATAGCTGACCCCCTCCATACTACAGTAACCAAGGCCACCATCTTGCCGGAGAGCAGATTTTTAGGAGTTACCTTTCCTTCTGATCTAATGTCTCGCATTAAAAAGGGCTACTCTAAAGATCCAGTTTTTCGTGATCCTCCTCGTGATCTTCATATGACCATGCTTAATGGGTTTTGGATTTTTCAACAACGTCTGTTTGTTCCAGAATCAGTGCGACTGGACGTTTTACGCCTCTACCATGACTCTAAACCAGCAGGTCATCCAGGAATCCGAAAGACACAAGAACTACTTACCCGATCCTTTTGGTGGCCTAAATATTATGAGGATGTTAAGAAGTATGTGTCCTCTTGTGATGTATGTGCCAGACATAAGACTCCTCGCTCATCCCCTGTTGGCTTGCTTCAGCCTCTTCCGATTCCTCATCGTCCCTGGGGATCTATATCCATGGACTTTATTGTGGAACTACCTCCCTCTAAGGAACACACTACCATTCTTGTTGTTGTGGACCGGTTAACTAAGATGAGTCATTTCATACCAGCTCGTGGTCTCCCTTCAGCTAAACAGACTGCTGACCTAGTTATTCGGGAAATATTTCGCTTGCATGGAGTGCCTGATGAAGTAATTTCTGACAGGGGAGTGCAGTTTACATCTCATTTTTGGAAATGTTTTTGTTCTATTCTAGGTATTAATGTAAATCTGTCTTCAGCTTTTCATCCACAAAGTAATGGACAGACTGAGCGAACCAACCAGACTTTAGAACAATATTTGCGGTGCTATATTAGTTACCTGCAGGATGACTGGCTGGATTTTCTACCCACGGCGGAGTTTGCCTATAACAATGCTCAACACTGCTCCACTTCTCTGAGCCCATTTTTTGCCAATTATGGTTACCATCCAACCTTTCTAGTGAGTCTCCCAATTACTACTTCCATTCCTGCAGTCACTGACCGGCTAACCGCCTTACGAGATTCCCAAGAACTGTTGAAGGAGACTCTTTTGGAGGCTCAGGAATGTTACAAAAGGGCTGCTGATAGGCACAGAAAGGAGGCCCCAGTTTATCATGTTGGTGACAAGGTTTGGCTGTCAACAAAGAATCTTAAGCTTAGGATTCCTTCTCATAAATTGGGTCAAAAGTTCATGGGACCTTTTGAGATCATCGCTCAGATCAATGCAGTCACCTTCCGTCTGCAACTTCCGGATTCCATGAAAATACATCCGGTGTTTCACGTGGCACTGCTTAAACCTTTTCATGAAAATACTTTCCCTGGTCGAGCCCTGCCTGCCCCACCACCAGTCCTCGTGGATGGTGAAGATGAATACGAGGTGGAAAAAATTCTTGACTCCAGGATCTTCCGCAACAAGCTTCAATATTTGGTTCATTGGAAAGGCTATGGTGAGGAGGATAGATCGTGGGAACCAGTGGACAATATTCACGCTCCTGATCTTCTTCAGTCTTTCCATGCACAGTACCCTGCTAAACCAGGAAATAGGGCATCCAGAGGCTGCGCCTATAGAGGTGGAGGTAATGTGAGGAACTGACTCTGCTGGGTTTCGAACCCTGGTTTACATGGTGCTAAACCTCTTCCTTACCTGCACACAGATATATGACATGACCATGCGTACAGAGAGTACTGGGTGCAGCGGTGTACCCTGGAGCATGAATGAAAAAAATCTGTTAGTCACAAGAGTTACAGCCCACATTCATCCTTGGCACAGGTCCTACCTTACCAACATGGAGGGTCCCCAAACTCAAAACCCTAAAAATCCTCAGACACTAAGACTAAGTAGAACACTTCCCAGGCAGCAGCATGCAGTGCCAATAACCCCAAGCTCACTGCTTGCCACAGCCTATGGCTACTGTGGGTCACGTATAATAACCCAAAGTAGGTCGACATCTGAAAAATATCTAAACAAACGTCACTGATTTCTAATCTGCTGAAAGCTCACTGCAGTCACTGAGGAATTTCTCGTGCTTTGCCTGCAGTGGGGACGATGACAAATAAAGTGTACATCTTGGTGCAAGTACATGTATAGACCAGGGAAGGCCAGCAATCTAGATACTGAACTGTAGCACAAATTCCATCATGCTTTGCCAGTTGGCGATAGAAACATAGAAACATAGAATGTGACGGCAGATAAGAACCATTCGGCCCATCTAGTCTGCCCAATTTTCTAAATACTTTCATTAGTCCCTAGCCTTATCTTATAGTTAGGATAACCTTATGCCTATCCCACGCATGCTTAAACTCCCATATGCCATCTCTGCAGGGTTGTATTTGTGTGCAATGTCTGTGTGTTTGTTTGCACAGGTTTTTTGTAGAGTATTTTTGTGTAGTGTTGGTGCTAAATGCAGGTGTGTATTTATATTTATATACAGATTTGGAGATTCATTTCGTTACGAGCTGCAATTCGTCCAAATTTGGACCAATATAGTGATCATCTGAATTCACAATTTTGGACACACCATTTAGACTAATCATGAAACAAACGATTTGCGCAATGCACGAACATGCTCGTTTCGGTTTATCATTCACGATTGGTTACTTTTTTTTTCCACTTGATCTATGAAAAGGTGGAAAAATGCTCCTATCAATTTACTGCAAAATATATACATAATATTATCTTGTAGCATTTATATTACGAATATACAGGGCGAGCCAAAATTCAGAGTAGGATTTCACAGGTAGATAACTTAATTGTTATTAATTACTTGTTTGTGTTGTAGGTACATGTTATAACTTGGGAGTCTTGGGAGATTCATCACGGGTAATTTCACGAAGGAATAATGAGTAAAAATAGTGGAATTTTATTTTCATAACTGAGATAACTGTTCAGCGAGCGGATAATTTCAAGAAATTCCAGATTAATTGGCCGCCACTTTCGCCCGACCTTTCAGCTCCTGATTACTTCCTGTGGGGATATCTGAAGGAACGGTTTCATGTAAACAAACCACGTTCACTTGAGCAGCTCTAGAAGACTATCTGTGCAGAAATTAAAGAGCTGGAGCAATGTAATTGAAAGAGCCCAACTTTGCGAGACGGCAAATGGAACTCATTTAAATGCTGTAATCTTTCGTACATAGTGAAACAATTCTCCATATTTTATCCATTCATAGCACGTAACATAATTGAAATAGGTTAATTAATAAAAAAGATATTGACTCCTCAAACCATACTCTGAACTGTTGGCCATCCTGTATTTTGCACTACAAATCACATAGAGATACACACACACATAGTCTGCTAAGAAATACTTTACAAACTCACTCAAGGACTTTGTCTTAAAGGGATGCCATAGTGCCAGGAATACCAAGGTGTACTCCTGGCATTATAGCTCCCCCCTTCCTCGCGTCCCCCCACCGATGTCAATAAAGGGTTAAAAAAAACATTTATTTACTTACCTTAACCCAGCACCGATGTTTATCGGCGCTGGGTTGTGGCTCAGCCTCCTCCAACGTCCCACGACAATCGGGCGCTAATGTGCGGCAAATGCCTCGCACACATTAGACCTCCCCATAGGAAAGCATTGAATCAATGGTTTCCGATGGTAAGGAAATCTGACGCTGGATGTCCTGATGTCCTGGGAGACAGACACTAGGGGCAGACTTAGTGCTGCGATGTAAACATTGCAGTTTCTCTGGAACTGCATTGTTTAACATTGCAGCAATAAGAGCAATAGGGACACTGAACCCAGACCACTTCAATGAGCTGAAGTGGTCTGGGTGCCCATAGTGTCCCTTTAAATGCACCTATACTCTCATTGCTTCGAAGCACATAGAACTGTGGGGGTTAGATTACTGTGTACATACAGTGAAACATACAATGTAAACTTAAGATAAAAAATAAATTTCAAATTATATGGAAAACCTTTTCCAACTCTATTTCTGCCAACTTTCAAAGAGTCATTTGTCAACTCACCGCAATTTGCTATTTATTAAATAAACCCCAAACGGAGTAAGAGACACGTTTGTCATTCTGTTTGAGCAGAATCTCGTCAGTAATACAGCGCTGGGGATTATGTTGGTGACTTATGAATAAACCATGTGAGTGCATCGCTCTAAGTGAAAGGCTTGGAAATGTCTTGCTTGCGGAGCCTCCTAACAAGCGACATCTGATCCATCTCCTGCTATCCGTGGAGTTCTTCACTTGTAAATGGATTTTTTAAAAGATTTATAGCCTGTTCTAGAACTGACGACTTTCTGAGTTCTCGGATCTACTCTTACTATTGCGCCGAACAGGATGTTTTTATTAAGAACCAGTTTATGAAGCAATGCAGACACTAATACCTTCTGGCACGTGCCCAACGTGCCAACATGCCCGGCTTCCAATGAAACTGTGCTGATAACATGCTGTTCGGAGTTCACAATTGCCACAAATATCCAATTTTCTCTGTTCTACCAGTAACTTTTTACAACAGCTTTATCGTCTGACTCTCCGACCTGCTGGGTGTTTTATAGAAAAATCAGCATGTCTTGTTCATAGTGTAACATCATATTCCAAATCGAGATTACACCACCAGCGCTAATTAAGTTACAGGCTTCAGTATCCGTAACATTCGCTCTCTTTATTATATCCTGGTTTAGAATATCCAGATGTTTCTGCATTAATTGATCATTTTCAGATCCACATCGCAGTGAGTTTGAGATAACAGTATAATGATAGACAATGAATGACATAGGGCTAGAACATTATGTGCATTTATAGATTAGGCCAGTTGTTCAATTTGAATAAAAAACAGAACTTTTTTTGCTACCATCCAGTGTATAGTTCATTTTAGTTGTTTTGGTACAAAGAGACTGATGCTAAAGGACGACAGTGATAGCAATTAGTCCTTTATATATACACTACCCGTCCTTTATATATAACATTTATATTATTGATTTATAATTGACAGTACATACAGGGCTCTCATCTTTTCTATTCATTTTTAAAAGTTACCATAAATAACACATATAATTGCTAATCATGCTACATTGGATTGCTTTCTGAGCAGAAAATAACATTAAAACTGAATGATACACACTGTATTTCATAGAACAGCACTGGGTGATACACTGTATTTCATAGGACAGCACTGAGTTATATACACTGTAAATCATAGGACAACACTGAGTGATACACTCAGAGAAGCCAACCTGGCGAAACGCGTTAAGTGGGACTACATTTTATGTTTTATAATATTTTATTTCTATTCAGCTTGTTTATATTAAAGTATACTTTTTAAAGTTACTTTTATATCCACTCCAATCTTTTATTTTACTTCCTGGATCCTGTATATCCTTGGTGGGGATTATACCACCCATGCTGTTTATACTAGAGCAGGATATATGCTCTAGAAATTGTAAGTACAATACTATTTAATATTGGTCATACTACTAGTACTTACTTCACCATATTGCTGCTATTTTTCCCTTTCATATTTACTACGCTCACTGCATTGTGGAAATATTCGTGGAAACTTCTACAAATCCAAAGACGGGGATTGTACCGTCCAGGCGTTCTTACAGCAGAGCTCTGTTATAGCTCATCCATATGTGAGTGGATTGAACTTAGCCTTATACCATCTGCTCTAAAGAATATATTTACTGTATTGCACTATTATTTGTTTCTTAATCTGTTCTCTTTGAGGTTACGATCCGTTTGGAATATTCAAGATATATGTATGTATATTTCACATATATAAATTAGGCGCGGTATACGTTTTTCTTTTTTCCACTATCATAGGACAGTACCAAGTGATACACACTGTATATAAAAAAACAGCACTGAGTGATACATACTGTATTTTATAGGACAGCATTGAGTTATACACACTGTAAATCATAGGGCAGCACTGAGTGATACACGCGGTATTTCATAGGACAGCACTAAGTGATGCATGCTGTATATCAAAGGGCAGCACTAAGTGATGCATGCTGTATATCACAGGACAGCACTGAGTGATACACGCTGTATATCATAGGACAGTACCAAGTGATACACACTGTATATAAAAAAACAGCACTGAGTGATACATACTGTATTTTATAGGACAGCATTGAGTTATACACACTGTATTTCATAGGACAGCACTGAGTGATACACACTGTATATCATAGGACAGCAGTGAGTGATACACTGTATATCATAGGACAGCATTGAGTGATACACACTATATATCATAGGACAGCATTGAGCGATACACTGTATATCATAAGACTGCGCTGAAAGATACACACTGTATATCATAGGACAGCACTGAGTGACACTGTATATCATAGGACAGCACTGAATGATACACACTGTCTATCATAGGACAGCAGTGAGTGATACACTGTATATCATAGGACAGCATTGAGTGATACACACTATATATCATAGGACAGCATTGAGCGATATACTGTATATCATAAGACTGCACTGAAAGATACACACTGTATATCATAGGACAGCACTGAGTGACACTGTATATCATAGGACAGCACTGAATGATACACACTGTATATCATAGGACAGCAGTGAGCGATACACTGTATATCATAGGACAGCAGTGAGCGATACACTGTATATTATTGAACAGCACTGAGTGACACACACTGTATTTCATAGGACAGTACCGAGTGATACACACTGTATATCAAAAAACAGCACTGAGTGATTCATACTGTATATAAAAAAAAAAGCACTGAGTGATACATGCTGTATATCATAGGACAGCACTGAGAGATAGATACACACTGTATATCATAGGACAGCACTGAGTGACACATTGTATTTCATAAGACTGCACTGGGCGATACACAGTATATCATAGGACAGCTCTTTAAATCATAGATCAAAAAGAATTATATATATATATATATATATATATATATATACATATATATATATATATATTTTACATGTTTTATGCCTGCAATGCCCAGTTAATACATTTATCAAACATACATTTTGGCCTTTTCTTTTTTTGGTGGTGGTGGTTACAATCCAACCTGTTTTTTCCCACTATTCTCATGCACCCCTTCACCCCTGTAGATTTAGGACAGTGATTATCTTTTCCAGACATAATTTCTCAGTGCAGACATTAACCCTTTCCATGCAACCAGCACCATGTTTAGCTAAACTATAAATTACAAGATATCAGGAATCCAACTTTTGATGTTTGTCAATACAGTAAACGTTGGTTACATTTAAAGGAGTGTCAGGAATACAAACCTGTATTTGTGATACTCTAGTGCTAGAATAAATTTTTAGATCCATGGTCCCCCTACTGTGTTGTGATTAAAGTTGATTTTAGTCACCTTTTTTCTCACACCATGACAATCTCACCATGGCTGGTCCCACCTGTCACCCTTGGCTGGCCCTATTGTGACTGAGAAGCCATCTCTAGTGGCCGTCTGAGTTACTGCCACTAGAGGTGCTATGAAAACGCAGGGACATACAATACACATCAGAACCATTACATTAAGCTGCAGTAATTCTGGTGACTAAAGTGTCCTTTTAAATTGTCTGTGAAACACACAATATTTCCTCTAATTTAACTCCTGTGTCTAAAATCCTGTTGCTTGCCATTGACATAGGACAGCACCATTGACTTGTATTTTATAGCGATATAACATATAGATTGTATACAGCAGCAGAACAAGTATTATAGATCTACTAGGAGTGAAATTAAAATGTGCAGAGACTTTATAAAGAACAGAAGTTGAATTGTCCGAAATATTGGCTCAGCACTTGACGGGTTAATGGAGTTCTCAAATAGCACAAAAAAATAAAAATAAAAAATTGTATTCCTAGTTATAGTGAAATTACAGCGACATGCCATCTGCTTGTAGATATTTGCTTTGCAGCCTCTGATTGCTGTAATCCCAGAGAGATATTTCTTTATATGACAATTTTTCACACTTCAGTGACAATTTGTGTATATTCCTTCTCTCTCTTTTTTTCCTATAAAAATAGATTTTGCACCTTCGCACCGCGCTGGCTGCTTTTTAGTGAGCCCTGCTGTTTTGGGAAATTCAGACATATTATTAGCTTTGATGGATGGACTGTGTATTAAAGCTCACTTCCCTTGGGGAGTTGCAGGATATGGCTGGGATTATCGGGGTAGGAGGGCTCCCCTAAACAATTTAATGATGACTGCATGTAACAAGCTTCTCCCATATAGAATATTTCCATTTCATGGTGAACGAACGCAATGTAACTGTGTGGCTGACATTTAATATCTAAAATTTATATATAATAAATGCTATGTGCAGTGATCTGCTATATCAGAACCAGAACAGGAATTAGGGGTAGCTAGAGGTAATTATTGAATATCTCAATCATAGAGATTTCACAATAATAATTTTTAAAACAGAATACGGAGGAATATTGCCCCCACCCAAAAAATGTAATAATTTGGAGTTTTTCAATAATCACTACTTTATTTAAATTGCAATTTCCAATTTCCAATATAACGTTAGGAAGTGGAAACACACAAATCTAGGAAAGCTTGGTAGATAGAATGTATCACCGGTCCTTAGAATTCAGCAAGCTTAACGTTAATAAAATCTAGAATGGGTAAAGGACAGGTTGAGGTCAAAGGATACAGAAAGACAAGAATGTGAGACAAACCAGAGCTCAAGACCAATACATAGTGTGGCGGACTGCCTGGTACCCCGACTGGGTACCTCTGCAAACATCAGGAATTTCTAGTGATAACCAAGCTACCATAAGCACTTCCAGCCACTAGCCGCCGCAGCTTGGCTGAGGTCTCGCCGTCTCCTCCCACCCTGTACCCAGCTCTCAGTGGGTAGACTTCTCCTCCAGAGAGCATAGCAGGTATAGCAGTAATTATAGTAGGTGTAGCATTCCCCCCCTCCTAACCCTCCCCCACATGAGCGGAGGCTTAATACTGGGAAGTAATCTGTTTAATGGAAGCACAACCACAAAATGTATACATGTAACAAACTCCTCCCCTGTGCCTGAGATATAATTGAGTCAGGAACTGTAC
Organism: Pelobates cultripes; assembly: GCA_933207985.1. NCBI lineage: Eukaryota > Metazoa > Chordata > Amphibia > Anura > Pelobatidae > Pelobates > Pelobates cultripes. The sequence continues at coordinate 132,372,235 of OW240920.1, forward strand.
AAACTTAATTATCTCCAGGTACAGAAAACCACACAATTTTCAAACACACAAAAGCACCCCCAAAATCCATGGAAACCCTGCAAGAGTCACATGCCTGGATAGCCCCGATCTGAGTGATCAATATTTCCAAAAACCACTCAGATCAGTTCAGTGGTTCGGATTTTCCATGGAAGTCAACTTTTGACTGACCGCACATGAAGCTCCTGCCCAAAATAGTTCCATAAGAAAAGTGGTAGCGGTCGGTCAACTTCAGGAGTATAAAAACGAACAAACTACCGAACATAGTCCATAGTTGTAACATGAAGCTTGCTCACCCAATCCATTCGAACGATTCCACTGAACAGTGTTCTTCCAAGATGTAAAGAACCGAACGTAGGCGATGCTGGAAGTTCAGCGGTGTTCGCGAGGTAGAGTGTCTGCGTCATGATTCTGAGCAGGTTAAAGAGGAGACCATGCCAGGATTGACTTCAGGTACTTTATTTGTGCTCTTAGACATAGTATGAACAGGATATCCTATAATAGAAATTAAAGGAAAGAAGAGAGAAAACAGAAATAAAGGGGCATAGGCAATACGCCCTAAATAGATTATAAAGAGGAATGAAAGTAAATAATAAGAAAACCTACAGATAAAAGTATAGGTTAAAATAGAAAGACAAATAAAAGAGAACACAACAAATAGGTTGCAGGATTACAGGAAAATGAGAAATCTAGTTAATCAGCTCTCAATTAGAAGGAGTATTGATCAAGCAGGAAAATAACACCATCTACACCCTGTTCCAAATTATTATGCAAATTCTATTTAAGTGTCACAAAGATGAAATATTTTGTTTTTCAGTTTAACTCATGGATGGCATTGTGTCTCAGGGCTCTTTTGATCACTGAAAACAAACTTCGGACACCTTTGATAATTAGATTGCCAAGTGAGCCCAATTTAAGAAAAAACTACTAAAGGGGTGGAGGGATGTAAGCTTTTGTTTTAGCTGGGTGTTGTAAAATGCAACTGAAAGCTTTGATCCTTATCACACCATTATCAAGGAAATGACCCCCACTTGTGAAACCAGTCACATACACAGAAAGTTATATACAATATTGCAGTTTGGAATATCAATTTCTTACAGTCCCCACCTAGAGGGCGAATGACTCAACAAGAAAATGAGCCCTCTCAAAGAAATACAGTATTTGTATTGTGTGCGTTTTAAATGATTATGTGTTTTACTGAGACACAAATGACTTTACAACCACATATATTTATAATTTAGGGTACTGCAAGGCATAATTTAGCCAAATCATTGAGGCACTTACAGTTATAATTTTTCACCATTAATTTGAACTCCTTCAGCCATATCCGCAACCCTTCATTACCCTCATAGGCTCAGCATCACTGCAACCATTAGATTTCACTCCCATCACGCTCAGTTACCTGTGCCACCAGCACTGCTTCCACCACACTGTTCCTTTAACCCTGGCCATGCTTACTTTGGGCTATTAGGCCTCTGACCTCTGCCCACCATGACACCTGGTGTATTTTCACACCAAGAGCAGTTAATTTGCTGTTCACTTACATAGTGTATTAAAGAGACCACACAAGGGAGAAACACAGTTTATTGTTTGGAGTGGGGATCTGAGTGAAGGTGTACGTTCATTGGGAGTTTATTAAAAGTTGTATAGCTGGAGTGGGTTTGTGTTTGAGCCCTTGAGGATGTTTAATAAGTTTTCGATAGGCCCTTGGCTTCCGGAAATTAAAAGATTCTTAGCACAGAAAGTGCGCAGTGTTACATTATGCAAATCACTAGTGGTTTGATTATCATCCTTGTCTCAGTACTACCGTCTGGATTCACAAGTGGTCATCTAAAACATTGTAAACACAAATGTGAGCAAAATGCAACCAGTATCAATGTGTACTAAGAAATACATCCTCATAACAGTATAAAATAATTTACTATAACCTTACTAAAACCATAAATATTTAACCCCTTGTGGAAAACCAAATAGAGCAAATAGAAAATGCTAAATCATATATTGTCACTCACCCCACCTTGACTCAAAAACAATATAAAATATACAAACTGGTCTAATTTGTCTATACGCTATACCCCACCTTGAGAGTATAAATTAAAACAAAAACAAACAAAGAATAACCATTATCATTCTATTGTTCACCCAACCTTGACCCAAGGAAATGTAAATATATGCAATTATCTGTTTTCCCTATATTCCCTTTAGAGTGTGAAATACAATAAAAAGCATAAGAAAACAACAAAATCAAAGAAGATGGAGAGAGAAAAAAGTAGATTGAATGCTACCATTACCTTCAGTCATTGAACTGTATACAAAGTTTGGCAGCGTGCAATCTAAAGAAAACTGACAATGGTCTGTTGCCTTTCAAAGATTAAAATCAAAAATCGGCTTGAGGCTATTTGTGTTGGTAACCAAATGAAAAAAAAGACAAAAACAAAAATATTTACTGTTGTAAACCAACAGACAGTTACACTATCACATCTCTCCAGTGTGATCAACGTATAAGCCTCACCTTGGCAACAATTCATCTAATCTAGAAATATATAAAATTAGTCATCCAGTATCAAAATACAAAAATAAAAATAAAACATAGCTGGAAGTGCAGGTGTGCTAAACTAATAAAAACAAAAATAATTTGGAATTTGGACCACCTGACTGTAATTAATGAGTTTAGAGGCTTATCCTTAATATGAAAAAATAATATAAAACTACATATTAAGGTCCTCTATAAACTGGAACTGTATTTTTCCTGAAATAAATAAACATGTTAAATGGTTGGTCTTCTCACAGGTCTATATTTGTCTTCCTTCTCAAATGGCATCATCTCCGTAGTTTTCTAAAAAAAACAAACTTCAAGAGAAAGTTAATAACACACAACTAGAATAGGTCATTCAAGAAAAACTGTATCTGTTATCAGATTCTTTGTATTAACCATATCCTCTAATGTACTTAATTGTGCCTTGAGACAATCCAGTTTTTCAAGGAACTCATTTCGTTCACATGTTAGAGAAAGATTTTCTGCCTTTAGTTGTCTATTCTGTGCTTTAAGCACATGGTAGGGAATCCAAGGTCTTGTGAGGGGGATACCATTATTATCTTTTCTCTGGATCTCCACCTAGGGTGATTATTTTTATTTCCCAGAGTCCAACTATCACACATGGGCCTTTCATGATGAATATGCACATCTGATTTACAAAATTTTTCAATATGTCCCATCCTACCACACTTAAAACATGTAATGGATTTTATATGTGGGGACTTTCTCTGATTGATATATCTGTGAGGTTGGGGACTTTGTATCAATGACACTTGTCTTTTATTTACTTTTTCTTGATTTAGTAAAATTGCTTCAGCCCTTCTTAAGCAATTCAGTATATTTACAAAGGTGTCCTGTGGGGACACAGTTAAACCAATTAACTCTCGAATATCTGGCAGTGTCCTATTAAGTAATGCTTTCTTATATGCATATTCATTGTGATCAGCATGTGCTCCAGGTGGAACAGTCAGTTTGAATAAAACAAATAACCTATTTACAAACCCTTGAACAGACTCCCCTCTCTTCTGCGCACAATTACCAAAAGCAAAATGATGATTTATTTCCTCTAGACCAAGTGCGTTTAATAACTCTTTGATAAGTTGTTGCTTGGTTCTAGGTTCTATAAATATCTCATGTGGCAGACTTGCTCTTAGTGACTGGTCTGTACTAGCAATTATAACATCAAAAATATCCAATTCATTTAAGTTTCTGTGGATTTTTTCAAATTGATCAATTTTTAACATAACATCTACTGGATCATCATCCAAGCGTATACATCCCAGTTCTTTGCTCAGTGCAATAACCTCTGTACGTTTTAAGGAATGGGTCACAGTAGTTTTATGTAGTACATTTCCCTGTGCATCCACCATGCGCTCTGTAGAGATTGGTGCCATTTTAGCAGGAATACTGCGCTCACAAATACCATAAACATCTGCAAAAACACCACACTCTATGTTATGTACAACATTTGTATTGGGTTCTGCAGCATTGCATGCATTTCTATTTTGTAATTGGGATTTCAATAAATTCATTTGATACATGCAATCTGAATGATCAGCCTCTTTCTGGCTGCTGGATGCAAGGATCCTAATAGCACCCTCTGCATCCTTCAGCCTTTCTACAAGCTGCTCATTACAACTGTGCAATTCCTCATTTTCAAGACGCATTTGCTGACTACCTACACACAAAGCAGCAGCATTTTGCGCAGACAATTTAAAACCTTCCACTTCATTCTTTAAACTCAAAATGTCTGCCTCTAATTTCTCTTTTTGCCTATTTAAAGATTTATACTTCTCCGCAATCCAACGGGCAGCATAAATCAAGGCAATTTTAGCCCTAGATTTGGACAATTTCTTTTCAATAATTGCCCTGGCCACATAATCCTGAGCATTAAGCCACGGATCTAATGCACCATCCATACATTTAATTATTGCTTCTGGATTAGACACCTTAGCAATCTTTTTCAATAAACTCTCCATCATTGACAACGCACAATTCACTGAAATATCTATACACAATATCTGAACAGTATCCAAAAGTAAATATACAATCTATACAATTATGAATATGCTCATAAATCACACTAAATCCCTCCTACCTCGGCTCGCCAATTTGTAAGAAATTATGACCCTCTTACAAGGATATTCTTTTAGGGAATGTGTGACAAATAAGACATAAACACAAGTGTATAATAAAATGTATTGTAAATATTCATTTAAGGATACTGTTAGATTTTAAAAGGATATACACAATATACATTATACATTATATCCGGTACATAATCAAAAGCTACATAATAAAAAGGCAATACTTAAACATTTAAATGCAGGTCTTCCCCTTGCGCCTTCATCTTGGGTAATCTGGGACAGCCTCTCTTAGTTCACCATGGCCCTGCTTGCTGCGTTGTCCTCTCCAAAGAGAGAGAGAAAGAGAGAGAGCCTTCCTTGGTTGTTGTCCTTTTAAAGACTGATTCTTGGAGTAATAAACTACAAGTCCCAGAATCCCTTTTCCTTCCCAAAAGTGGTTTATCCCGCCCTCTTTCTCCAGAGAGTTCTGTCTTTACACAAGTCTTTCCCTTTGATCTCTTCCCTCCAGCCATACTGTAACATTGTGAAAGACCAGTTGATTAGGTTTCTTGGTAGATTGGACTGCTTGGGAAAACACACACTTGCATGGTTACACCTAGATGTCTATTACTCTGATCTCCTGATAACATGCAAGGAATACTGGAGGGATGTAAGCTTTTGTTTTAGCTGGGTGTTGTAAAATGCAACTGAAAGCTTTGATCCTTATCACACTATTATCAAGGAAATGACCCCCACTTGTGAAACCAGTCACATACACAGAAAGTTATATACAATATTGCAGTTTGGAATATCAATTTCTTACAGTCCCCACCTAGAGGGCGAATGACTCAACAAGAAAATGAGCCCTCTCAAAGAAATACAGTATTTGAATTATGTGTGTTTTAAATGATTATATGTTTTACTGAGACACAAATGACTTGACAACCACATATATTTATAATTTAGGGAACTGCAAGGCATAATTTAGCCAAATCATTGAGGCACTTACAGTTATCATTTTTCACCATTAATTTGAACTCCTTCAGCCATATCCGTAACCTTTCATTACCCTCATAGGCTCAGCATCACTGCAACCATTAGATTTCACTCCCATCACGCTCAATTACCTGTGCCACCAGCACTGCTTCCACCACACTGTTCCTTTAACCCTGGCCGTGCTTACTTTGGGCTATTAGGCCTCTGACCTCTGCCCACCATGACACCTGGCGTATTTTCACACCCACAGCAGTTAATTTGCTGTTCACTTACATAGTGTATTAAAGAGACCACTCAAGGGAGAAACACAGTTTATTGTTTGGAGTGGGGATCTGAGTGAAGGTGTTTGTGCACGTTCATTGGGAGTTTATTAAAAGTTGTATAGCTGGAGTGGGTTTGTGTTTGAGCCCTTGAGGATGTCTAATAAGCTTTCGATAGGCCCTTGGCTTCTGGAAATTAAAAGATTCGTAGCACAGAAAGTGTGCAGTGTTACATTATGCAAATCACTAGTGGTTTGATTATCATCCTTGTCTCAGTACTACCGTCTGGATTCACAAGTGGTCATCTAAAACACTGTAAACACAAATGTGAGCAAAATGCAACCAGTATCAATGTGTACTAAGAAATACATCCTCATAACAGTATAAAATAATTTACTATAACCTTACTAAAACCATAAATATTTAACCCCTTGTGGAAAACCAAATAGAGCAAATAGAAAATGCTAAATCATATATTGTCACTCACCCCACCTTGACTCAAAAACAATATAAAATATACAAACTGGTCTAATTTGTCTATATGCTATACCCCACCTTGAGAGTATAAATTAAAACAAAAACAAACAAAGAATAACCATTATCATTCTATTGTTCACCCAACCTTGACCCAAGGAAATGTAAAATATATGCAATTATCTGTTTTCCCTATATTCCCTTTAGAGTGTGAAATACAATAAAAAGCATAAGAAAACAACAAAATCAAAGAAGATGGAGAGAGAAAAAAGTAGATTGAATGCTACCATTACCTTCAGTCATTGAACTGTATACAAAGTTTGGCAGCGTGCAATCTAAAAGAAAACTGACAATGGTCTGTTGCCTTTCAAAGATTAAAATCAAAAATCGGCTTGAGGCTATTTGTGTTGGTAACCAAATGAAAAAAAGACAAAAACAAAAATATTTACTGTTGTAAACCAACAGACAGTTACACTATCACATCTCTCCAGTGTGATCAACGTATAAGCCTCACCTTGGCAACAATTCATCTAATCTAGAAATATATAAAATTAGTAATCCAGTATCAAAATACAAAAATAAAACATAGCTGGAAGTGCAGGTGTGCTAAACTAATAAAAACAAAAATAATTTGGAATTTGGACCACCTGACTGTAATTAATGAGTTTAGAGGCTTATCCTTAATATGAAAAAAATAATATAAAACTACATATTAAGGTCCTCTATAAACTGGAACTGTACTTTCCTGAAATAAATAAACATGTTAAATTGTTGGTCTTCTCACAGGTCTATATTTGTCTTCCTTCTCAATTGGCATCATCTCCGTAGTTTTCTAAAAAAACAAGTTCAAGAGAAAGTTAATATCACACAACTAGAATAGGTCATTCAAGAAAAACTGTATCTGTTATCAGATTCTTTGTGTTAACCATATCCTCTAATGTACTTAATTGTGCCTTGAGACAATCCAGTTTTTCAAGGAACTCATTTCGTTCACATGTTAGAGAAAGATTTTCTGCCTTTAGTTGTCTATTCTGTGCTTTAAGCACATGGTAGGGAATCCAAGGTCTTGTGAGGGGGATACCATTATTATCTTTTCTCTGGGATCTCCACCTAGGGTGATTATTTTTATTTCCCAGAGTCCAACTATCACACATGGGCCTTTCATGATGAATATGCACATCTGATTTACAAAATTTTTCAATATGTCCCATCCTACCACACCTAAAACATGTAATGGATTTTATATGTGGGGACTTTCTCTGATTGATATATCTGTGAGGTTGGGGACTTTGTATCAATGACACATGTCTTTTATTTACTTTTTCTTGATTTAGTAAAATTGCTTCAGCCCTTCTTAAGCAATTCAGTATATTTACAAAGGTGTCCTGTGGGGACACAGTTAAACCAATTAACTCTCGAATATCTGGCAGTGTCCTATTAAGTAATGCTTTCTTATATGCATATTCATTGTGATCAGCATGTGCTCCAGGTGGAACAGTCAGTTTGAATAAAACAAATAACCTATTTACAAACCCTTGAACAGACTCCCCTCTCTTCTGAGCACAATTACCAAAAGCAAAATGATGATTTATTTCCTCTAGACCAAGTGTGTTTAATAACTCTTTGATAAGTTGTTGCTTGGTTCTAGGTTCTATAAATATCTCATGTGGCAGACTTGCTCTTAGTGACTGGTCTGTACTAGCAATTATAACATCAAAAATATCCAATTCATTTAAGTTTCTGTGGATTTTTTCAAATTGATCAATTTTTAACATAACATCTACTGGATCATCATCCAAGCGTATACATCCCAGTTCTTTGCTCAGTGCAATAACCTCTATACGTTTTAAGGAATGGGTCACAGTAGTTTTATGTAGTACATTTCCCTGTGCATCCACCATGCGCTCTGTAGAGATTGGTGCCATTTTAGCAGGAATACTGCGCTCACAAATACCATAAACATCTGCAAAAACACCACACTCTATGTTATGTACAACATTTGTATTGGGTTCTGCAGCATTGCATGCATTTCTATTTTGTAATTGGGATTTCAATAAATTCATTTGATACATGCAATCTGAATGATCAGCCTCTTTCTGGCTGCTGGATGCAAGGATCCTAATAGCACCCTCTGCATCCTTCAGCCTTTCTACAAGCTGCTCATTACAACTGTGCAATTCCTCATTTTCAAGACGCATTTGCTGACTACCTACACACAAAGCAGCAGCATTTTGCGCAGACAATTTAAAACCTTCCACTTCATTCTTTAAACTCAAAATGTCTGCCTCTAATTTCTCTTTTTGCCTATTTAAAGATTTATACTTCTCCGCAATCCAACGGGCAGCATAAATCAAGGCAATTTTAGCCCTAGATTTGGACAATTTCTTTTCAATAATTGCCCTGGCCACATAATCCTGAGCATTAAGCCACGGATCTAATGCACCATCCATACATTTAATTATTGCTTCTGGATTAGACACCTTAGCAATCTTTTTCAATAAACTCTCCATCATTGACAACGCACAATTCACTGAAATATCTATACACAATATCTGAACAGTATCCAAAAGTAAATATACAATCTATACAATTATGAATATGCTCATAAATCACACTAAATCCCTCCTACCTGGCTCGCCAATTTGTAAGAAATTATGACCCTCTTACAAGGATATTCTTTTAGGGAATGTGTGACAAATAAGACATAAACACAAGTGTATAATAAAATGTATTGTAAATATTCATTTAAGGATACTGTTAGATTTTAAAAGGATATACACAATATACATTATACATTATATCCGGTACATAATCAAAAGCTACATAATAAAAAGGCAATACTTAAACATTTAAATGCAGGTCTTCCCCTTGCGCCTTCATCTTGGGTAATCTGGGACAGCCTCTCTTAGTTCACCATGGCCCTGCTTGCTGCGTTGTCCTCTCCAAAGAGAGAGAGAAAGAGAGAGAGCCTTCCTTGGTTGTTGTCCTTTTAAAGACTGATTCTTGGAGTAATAAACTACAAGTCCCAGAATCCCTTTTCCTTCCCAAAAGTGGTTTATCCCGCCCTCTTTCTCCAGAGAGTTCTGTCTTTGCACAAGTCTTTCCCTTTGATCTCTTCCCTCCAGCCATACTGTAACATTGTGAAAGACCAGTTGATTAGGTTTCTTGGTAGATTGGACTGCTTGGGAAAACACACACTTGCATGGTTACACCTAGATGTCTATTACTCTGATCTCCTGATAACATGCAAGGAATACTGGAGGGATGTAAGCTTTTGTTTTAGCTGGGTGTTGTAAAATGCAACTGAAAGCTTTGATCCTTATCCCACTGTTATCAAGGAAATGACCCCAACTTGTGAAACCAGTCACATACACAGAAAGTTATATACAATATTGCAGTTTGGAATATCAATTTCTTACAAAAGCAGTGGGGCCTTCACCCAACGTAACCTTCTCACACCTATCAAGAGTACTTATAAATTGTTACAGTTCTTTCACTGTTAAAAAACCTGTATATTGAGTTCGGTTCCTCTTTATTTTTTCCATTTAACCTCACTGTATATTTTTGGATATTTTGTCCTCAGTTAACGTATTTTGCTATTTGCTATCCTTCTTTAAATTACCGGTATACACCAGATCAACCGACCCCTTAGGGAACAACACAGTATTAAGTAAGCACCAAGACCTTTCTGATAGACGTAGACCACAGTTCAGGTCTCTCTAGGACCACAGAAACCCTAGACGACTCCACAGCAACTCCACACACTACATTCCACAGGGCGAGGTAGTGACCTACCTGACATTCACGACATGGCCACAATACGCATTCACTCACAGAACGCCAGAGGCCTCAACACGCCAGAAAAGCGAACCCTAGCTCTAGAGGACTTCCATAGACATAAAGCGGATATTGTGTTTCTCCAAGAAACCCATTTTAGGAAGGACACAGCCCCATCGCTACGCAACCGCAAATACCCCATAGGATACTTTAGCCACTACATAGGGGCCAAATCCAGGGGGGTAGCAATACTAATAGGCCAACACGTACCCTTCCAACTCATAGCACAGAAAACAGATGACGCGGGAAGGTATATTCTGGTGAAAGGGAAAATTGGGAACGCAATAGTCACTCTTGCGAACCTGTACCTACCTAATACAAAACAGTGTCAAGCATTGCAAAAAATACTAGATTCCATTTCCAGTTTCCGTGAGGGCATACTGATTGTGGGTGGTGACATGAACATGGCACTGGACAGTGAACTGGACACATCATCATCTCACAGCAACTGCAACACAACAGCCCGAAATAGGTTTCGTAAGATCTTACATGACGCCAGGCTATTCGACGCCTGGAGATCGCTATATCCCACTAGGAAGGACTTCTCCTTTTACTCACCACCTTCAGGTAGCTACTCCAGAATTGACATGCTGTTCCTTCCACATAGCAGACTGGACCTACTGAGGGGAGCCTCGTACGGTCAAATCTCATGGTCAGACCATGCACCCCTTTCAGTGGATCTAGCGATCCCGGACTTACCTACTGCACGACCCCAATGGAGATTGAACGACCTCCTCATGAACCACCCAGAACATATAGCTATAATACGAGAAAAATTAGGCCAGTACTTCAGGGAGAACGACCATCCAGACACGACACAGGCTATGCTTTGGGAAGCGCATAAGTGTGTAGTTAGAGGGGAGTTAATAAAATTAGCCTCTAAATTGAAACGAGAAAGAGATGGCAGGATTCTCTCCCTAACCTCCCAAATTAAAAAGTTGTAGGAGCAGCATTCCAGAGATCACACTTTAGAGACCTATAAGACGCTACTCGCACTGCGAACCGAGCTCACTGCCACATTGAACCTGCACGCGAAAAAGAAAAACAAATTCAAAAAACATACCTACTACACTCAGGGAGGGAAAGGGGAGAAACTACTGGCACAAACTTTGAGGCAGGGTAAACAATCCACTTTCATTGAGGGCATTAAACTTCAAAATGGGACATACACTCAGAGGATGCCAGAAATCCTATCAGCTTTCACAGATTACTATATGGGGTTATACAACCTCCGAGAGACACCACCAAATCCCTCGGAAATACAAAACTTCCTTAGAGGGAGAATCAAACATACACTACCAGCTAATGAGAGAATCTTCCTAGAAAGCCCTATCTCCGCAGAAGAATTCCACTACACGATTAAGACCCTCCCAATAGGGAAAAGCCCGGGCCCAGACGGCCTAACAGGGAAATACTATAAAACGCTGGCCAAAGAACTGGAACAACCCTTTCTTAAGGCCTTCAACGACAGAGGCCTAAAGCACTCCATTGCTCACTCTGCATTGATCGCAAACATAGCCTTAATACCGAAAGAGGGTAAAGACCCATCCAATTGTGGTAGCTACAGGCCAATCTCACTAATAAACATTGATATAAAGATCTTTACTAAAATCCTAGCCAATAGATTGAAACCTCTCCTGCCGGGACTAATACATGATGATCAGGCTGGCTTCATCCCAGGTAGAGAAGCCAAAAATAATACCACCAAAATTATAAATCTAATGCATTGGGCAACCACCAAGGGCACAGACTCACCTAACATCCTTCTAGCAATAGACGCGGAAAAGGCGTTTGATAGGGTAGATTGGTCCCTTATGCTTGCCCCTTTGAAGGGCCTGGGTTTTGGGGAACGGTGGGAGGCATGGCTGGAAGCTATTTACTCAACCCCGACAGCTAGACTCAAAATCAATGGGCAACTCTCCGACCCAGTCCAAATCCGAAATGGAACCCGTCAGGGATGCCCCTTGTCACCCCTCATCTTCATATTGACTCTAGAACCCTTCATACAGGGGATCAGAGATAACCCCCTGATAAGAGGCTTCAAAATGGATAAGGGAGAGTATAAGGTGTCGGCTTTCGCGGATGACCTTCTATTCACCGTCGCAGATCCTAGTTCATCCCTCCCCCAGATACTTCATGAAATGGAACTCTATAGCAGAGTCTCGAATTTCAAAGCCAACCTCACCAAATGCGAAATCTTACCACTCAATGTCGCTCAAAATTTAGAGGATCATCTCAAGGGCTCCTTTCCCTTCAGTTGGGCACCCACCTCCATTAAATACCTGGGGGTACGCCTACCTAGGAGACTAAATCGCCTTTACGAGCTCAATTTTCCCCCACTGTTAAAAGCTATATCCTCTGACCTATTAAAGTGGCATAAACCGAGGTTCAGCTGGTTCTGCAGGGTAAATATCATTAAAATGAATGTGCTCCCCCGCCTACTATATCCCCTCCAGACCCTGCCTATAGCCATCCCACTTACATTCCTAAACGCAATTCGCAAGTCCATCACAACATTCATTTGGGCTCACGCTCGCCCGCGAATAGCATACTCCCTTCTAACGACCACACGCGAGGAAGGGGGAGTAGGCCTGCCCGACATTAACGCTTACCATAAGGCCATACACCTAGCCAGAATATATGAGTGGACAAAAATTTCATCAACTTTCCAATGGAAAACAATAGAAGGTTCCTTTCTTAAAGTGCCTCTCCACACCGCGCCATGGCATAAGACATCGATACAGTGGCTATCACATAACCAACACCCCACAATAGGGCCGACTCTAAAGATCTGGCAAACGATACGTGGGCAAGGTGCACTCTCACCACATCCCTCACCGCTCTATCCCATCACCCACAATCCACTTTTCGAACCGGGACGGATGGGGGGACCGCTGGACCAGGCTCGCCCGAACCCACAGGTCCAACTTAGAGAGGTGGTGAAAGATGTAGCTATTGTACCAATCCACACTCTCACAGAATCCCGAGACCCAACATGGCCCCAGCAACTATACTATACACAACTGTCACACTTTATCCACTCTATGAAACTGATCCCAGCTGGTGCAAGGGACCTAACAGATTTTGAAAACCTGTGCTCAGAGCACCCCCTCAAGGGTAGAGTACTTTCAACCATGTACAAACTAGTCATAAAACTCAAGCCACACACCCTTCCTCCCTATGTGGACAAATGGGAACAAGAACTCCAGATTAAACTCACATCAGGCCAATGGAAACAGGTTTTCATGAGAACCCACAGATCAACTGCTTGCACGAACATACAGGAAGGTAATTACAAAAGGTTAGCCAGATGGCACTACACTCCTCTTAAGCTACACAAAATATACAACTCTACCCAACACACATGTTGGCGGTGCCACCGTCCAAATGCCAACACTGCACACATTTGGTGGGATTGCTCCTACATACGAACCTTTTGGTTACGTATTCTTAAGCTAATAACAATAATCACTGGAACCTCAATCCCGCCCGCCCCGGAATACCTGATCCTCCTTCTTCCACCTCCTGACGTTAGGAAAGAGAGACTATCTCTCATAACACACCTTCTCACAGCGGCAAACCTATTGATCCCTGCCAAATGGAAAAATCCACATCCCCCAACCCTGAGGGAATGGATGCTTAAAGTAGAAGGAATAAAACAAATGGAAGAACTCACATACGCTATATCCAAGAAATACCAGACTTTCAATCTCGTATGGCAACCTTGGAATGACTTTCTCAATAATGATGATACTCTAAGATAGGAGAATGACGCACGAAGTGGATGACATATATCCACACATACTTTCTCGCACATACTTTCACATACATATATCGAACAATGATCTAAGTCCCCCCTCCCCAGACACACTCTAGACTATGACCAGCCTATTGCCACACCGCGACAACCAGACACCAATTCTTCACACTGACCGCAATATAGACATAGACGCTCCACTACCTCAGCCAGCCAAATTTGGGTAAACTAAATGAGGTCCTTTGTAATATGTAATATGTAATATGTAAACAATGCTGATTGTTAAGTACCAGGATTGTATATAACTATATGGAGTTACTTGCCGTTCCTACATCGTGTAATTTCGGAAGAAACGTTATCTTGATGTACACTGTATCCTACTGGTATATGCTTATTTATCTGAAACTGAATAAAAATAAATAAAAAAAATAAAAAAATTCTCTAAAAAAAAAAAAATCCTGGAAAGGGCTAGAGGGCTGCAAACGTAAGTAAAATGGGGGTAAGAGTAGGACAAGTGCCCTGCAAACAAATGTGGATAGGCAAATCACTTAAAATAACATAAAATACATAAATAAAAATACAGCTGAGCCATAGATGGAATCTTTGTTTTTAGCTTTGGAAGAACATAAATCAAAATCTAAAGCATGGCTGTCAGGAGGATCACCAGAATTAACCATGTGAGAGAGGGTTGGAGTGCAGGGTATTCTTTCTGTTCAAACTGAGCTCAACTCCTGATGCATGGAGAAAAGGCCTTCACAAGCCTCTGCTATTGTGTACAAACTTTATACTAAGTGACCCATAGGTTGAGAAGGCGGTGTAGGTGGAAGCGGTGGTTGTGGAGGAGGTGGTAGCCAACACTGTTTGTGTGGGTTTTTTAATGTTTTTTTTTTATTGGGGGTAGCCCCCAAAATATTGGGACATATTAAAAAAGTAAAACAAAGAATAAGTGCACTTGAGTATAACAATGGCTGGGTGAGGCCGGTATAAATGTCTATTCTGCAAAAGGTACAGACAAGTCTGGTGGGATCCATGCCTGGTTCGCCTGCTGCTCGCACAGTCTCTCCAGCATGTGCAAGGTGGAGTTCCACCTTGTGGACACGTTGCATATGAGGCGGTGAGCAGGAAGGCCGAAGATACACTGCAGCACAGACAGGCGAGCAGCAGCAGGGTAAGAATGCCGAAAGCGCGCACAGACAGCCCGCACTTTCTGCTGCAGCAGCTCTGATATATCTGGGTAGTTTTTCAGGAGTTTCTGCACCACCAAATTCAGCACATGTGCCAGGCAAGGGATGTGCATCAAACCAGCTAGGCCCAGAGCTGCTACGAGATTTCGCTCATTATCGCGCACCACCAATCCGAGCTTGAGGCTCAGTGGCAACAACCACTCATCAGTCTGTTGTTACATGATCGTCCACAGCTCCTGTGCGATGTGGGGTATTTCCCTCCAAACATATGAGTTTTAAAACCGCCTGCTGTCTTTTTTTTCCCCCTGACTGTACTGAAGTTGGTGGTGAAGGTGTTACGCTGAACGGATGAGGAGGTGGTAGAGGAGGAGGAAGCGGAGGAGGAGGCAAAGAGAAATGCCCTGCTATCCTTGGTGGCGGAAGGACATGCACCAAACTGCTATCCTTCTCAGGCCCAGCCGCCACTACACTTACCCAGTGTGCAGTTAGGGAGGTATAGCTGGGAACCACGTACTGTGGGACAGCCACCGCCATCAGGTTTTTAAAACTGTCCGTTTCCACCAGATGGAATGACAGCATTTCAAAGGCCACAAATTTTTAAATGCTGGCATTCAGGGCCAGCTATTGCGGGTGGGTAGGGGGGAACTTCCTCTTTCTCTCCAGTGTTCGGGAGATGGACAGCTGAATGCTTCCATGGGACAGTGTGGAGATGCTTGGGGATGGTGGACGTGGTGGCGTTGCTGCCACATCCTCTGTTTGCGGGGTGGCAGGTGCCATTGTGACTCCAGATGTGGATGAAGAGCCCGAGACAGCAGCAGAAGAGGAAGCAGGAGGAGCCTGAGATCTTTCTTGTTTTTTGAGGTGCTTATTCCACTGAAGCTCGTGCTTTGCATGTAGATGCCTGGTTATGCAGGTTGTGCTCAGGTTTGGCACGTTTGTCCCTCACTTCATGCTCTGATTGCATAGCGTGCAAACCACTCTTGTCTTGTGGTCAGCACATTGTCTGAAGAACTGCCACGCCAGGGTTTTCCTTGGAGCTGGCTTTGGTGTGCTCGATTCCTGGGTGCTGTGGGCAGTAGCAGGCGTACTGTCTACGGGATGGCCACTCCGCTTTTGCACTTTGCTCCCTCTTATGCTGTGCTGGTGCCTCTGTGCGACAACCGCCTCTTCCTCCAAACTGCACACGTCACTCACATGAGCTTGATTCCATGTGGGGGTCTAGGACCTCCTCATCCTCCACATCATCTTCCACCCACTCCTCAACCCTGCCCTCCTTGCCGGTCTGCACACTGCAGAAATCCACAGTAGTTGGCACCCGTGTTTTCGTCATCCTCAGACGTGCTGTGGTGTTCCTTGCATGTCCACATCCTGAAACATAAGTGGTTGTGCATTGGTGCACTCAA
The DNA here is from genome assembly GCA_933207985.1 of Pelobates cultripes. Classification (NCBI taxonomy): domain Eukaryota; kingdom Metazoa; phylum Chordata; class Amphibia; order Anura; family Pelobatidae; genus Pelobates; species Pelobates cultripes. The sequence continues at coordinate 132,388,766 of OW240920.1, forward strand.
TCTCTTCCACTTCTGGGGCAGGGCTAGTTGGATGGCCCACGGAAACCCTGCCAGCAGAGTCATCAAAAAGCATAAGAGACTGCTGCATGAGTTGTGGCTCACACTGCTTGGTTGATTTGCAAGGGGTTAAGGTGAAAGACAGATGGCCATGGGCTGCAGGTGCCAACTCTGAGCTTTCAGCAGGGGACCAGGTGGGAGACAATGTGAAGGAACTGGAGGCGCGGTCAGCCACCCAATCTACTATCGCCTGTACTTGTTCTGGCCTCACCATTCGGCATTCGGGCCTACCAAATTACCCTGAAGGTTCTGTCGTGTACTCGCACCTGAAGGCGCGGTCAACCAACCAATCTACTATCGCCTGTACTTGCTCTGGCCTCACCATTCGGCATTCGGGCCTACCAAATTACCCTGAAGGTTCTGTCACGTACTAGCACCTGAGGAAGGTGTTTAACTTGTGCGTGTAGCTGGCACAGATCGATCACATCCTCTCCCTGAAACAAAAGCTCCACCAACACCAGCAGCACCACACCCAGTTTATTGGACTGCAAGAAATGCACCGCAGGCCGCAAATGTACTATTTAGCACCAAACTAATTTGACTTTTTCAAACCGATGTAACCACAGTATTTGACGGTTCTATTTGACTCTCAGATATGAAGTGCATGCCCCAGATGTACTTTTTAGCACCCAAAAAATTAGAATGTTTAAAACTGCGCTGTCACAGCAGTATTTTAAAGCGGCACTGTCATGCTGAATCCCGTTTTTTGGGGTTTTTTTTAACCCCCCTCCCGCCTCCACTACATCCAATTGACCCACTGGTCACCCCCAAATGCCCCTAAGCCCCCCACATTACCTATTTTTTAATCCTTATTTTCTGCCCCGATCTTGATTCAGGGCGCCGCCATCTTTGTGTGGGTAGATGAAGTGCCTGTGGGACACGTCATCAGCCCACACTAGATAGACTGTTAGATTCCCGCACATGCCCAGTGAAACACCTGGACATGCGAACGGGAATTTCATCTATTCATTCATTCATCAGACAGACGAATGAATGAATAGAAATATCAGCCGAACAAACAAACACAGTGTATCAGTGTATCAGTGTTTGTTTGTTCGTGCAGTTTATTACAAGGAGGGAGCTACCGGCACGCAGCTCCCTCCTTGTAATATGTAAAGATAGAAGCGGCAGGGAGCAGTGCGCCCCACCACTTCATAAGCCCCGCAGGTCCCCCTCTCACTCTATGGGGGTCATTATGACCCCCATAATAGCACAAGGGAAATTAAAATCTCCCAAATGCCCCTACTCGCTATACCACGAGTAGGGGCATGTCTACTAAACTGTGAGCAGCCTGTGGCTGCTCACTGTTGAAAAAAAATGACAAATTACAATAAGGGGGGGCGGACCTATTGTCCTCCCCCCCTCCACCCTGAGCGGCGGGTGGGGGCCATGAAGATAAAGAGGGGGGGCCTACTGTCCTCCCCCCTGGCCCCCACCCCTGAGCGGTGGGTGGGGGCCCTTATAAAACAATAAGGGGGGGACCTACTTCCTCCCCACTAGCCCCCACCCCTGCGCGGTGGGTGGGGGCCCTAATAAAACAAAAAGGGGGGGGGACCTACTGTCCTCCCCCCCCGGCCCCCACCCCTGCGCGGTTGGTGGGGGCCCTAAATAAAGATATGGGGGGGGACCTACTGTCCTCCCCCCCCTGGCCCCCACCCCTGCGCGGTGGGTGGGGGCCCCAATAAAACAATAAGGGGGGGGACCTACTGTCCTCCCCCCCTGGCCACCACCCCTGAGCGGTGGGTGGGGGCCCCAGTAAAACAATAAGGGGGGGGACCTACTGTCCTCCCCCCCTGACCCCCACCCCGAGCGGTGGGTGGGGGCCCTAATAAAATAATAAGGGGGGGACATACTGTCCTCCCCCCCTGGCCCCCACCTCTGAGCGGTGGGTGGGGGCCCTAAATGAAACCCCCCCCAATCAAGGTGACTAGGGGTCCCGAGCCCCTAGTCACCCCCCCCACCCAAAAAAACCTATCCCCTTCCTACCCCCCTCACCCTAAAAATAGTGAGGGGGGAATAAAATAACTAACCTGTAAAAAAAAAAAATTAAACTTACCATTTGACGTCTACTTTTTTCTAAAATCTTCTTTCTTCAGCCCCCAAAAAGGCCAAATAAAAATCCATTATACCCGTCGCACGTAAAAAAAAAAAAGCGCAAAAATAATTAATCCATGTTCGCCCTTCGAGGGCACGCCGCATACTGAGCTCCGCAGGGCGGGTCAAGGCTTATAAAGCCTTGCCCCGCCCTGCAATTAGGCTTAGAACACTCTGATTGGTGGGTTTAAGCCAATCAGAGTGCTCTGAGTCATTTTACACAGGTGGGAAAATCAAAGAATTTTTTTTTTTTTTTGCAGAGCGGGTATAATGGATTTTTATTTGGCCTTTTTGGGGGCTGAAGAAAGAAGATTTTAGAAAAAAGAAGACGTCAAATGGTAAGTTTAATTTTTTTTTTTACAGGTTAGTTATTTTATTCCCCCCTCACTATTTTTAGGGTGAGGGGGGTAGGTAGGGGATAGGTTTTTTTGGGTGGGGGGGGTGACTAGGGGCTTGGGACCCCTAGTCACCTTGATTGGGGGGAGTTTCATTTAGGGCCCCCACCCACCGCTCAGGGGTGGGGGCCAGGGGGGGGGAGGACAGTAGGTCTCCCCCCCCTTATTGTTTTATTAGGGCCCCCACCCACCGCTGAGGGGTGGGGGCCAGGGGTAGGACAGTAGGTCGTCCCCCCTTATTGTTTTACTGGGGCCCCCACCCACTGCTCAGGGGTGGGGGCCGGGGGAAGGACAGTAGGTCCCCCCCTTATTGTTTTATTAGGGCCCCCACCCACCGCGCAGGGGTGGGGGCCAGGAGGGGGGACAGAAGTTCCCCCCCCATATCTTTATTTAGGGCCCCCACCCACTGCTCAGGGGTGGGGGCCAGGGGGGGCCAGTAGGTCCCCCCCATCTTTATTTAGGGCCCCCACCCACCGCTCAGGGGTGGGGACCAGGGGGGGCCAGTAGGTCCCCCCCATCTTTATTTAGGGCCCCCATGGGCATGGGGGGGGCCTAAATAAAGATGCTCACTGCTATACTACACATGCTATAAGCTGCTCACTGCTTACTACACATGCCCCTACTCGCGGTATAGCGAGTAGGGGCATATTATTATTATTTACTAATACTAAGTAATCTAAGATTACTCCAATTTAGGTCTTTCAGCCTTTTAGTAGATAGCTCCCTGATACTGTGGGAATTAGGGAGTTATCTACTAAGCGGCTGCAAGATGCAGCCACAGCATGAATAGGATCGGAGTTTCATTCATTAGAATGAAATTCCGATCCGAATAAAATGCCGAATTGCGTATTCACTGTAGTTTGCAGATTCAACACCAGAATTCTTTTCTAATCTGTCCCTCACAGCTGCATCATCCTCTCCCTACACTAATAGCACTGCACGTCAGATGAGTGGTTATGTCACTCCAGCTTATATAGAGGCTGGGTCACATGCTGCACTGGCCAATCACAGCCATGCCCCCGGCTGTTGGAGGAGCCTGTTTGCCAGCCTCCTTCCTCATGTCTATGGCCCTGGGCTGTATTGCCATTTAAAAAGACTATGTGGGGCTTATTGGCTTCTAAAGACTGTTTCTGCCCATTTTAATCCATGGGAAGGTGTGTCTCTTCCCCTCCCCCGTTTTTCTGTCTATTGTTCTCCAGCAGGGCGTTGTCCCAGGCACACTGCCAAACCAGTTGGAACTGACTGCTTTTGTCCCTCCTTGGTCTCTCAACAGCCCCCTTGCTATGCTTTACCCCATGGCAAATTTACTTTGTTCGTGGGAGCCGAGCGCTGTTCACCTATATTGGGCACTCAGATCCGAGCCATCTGGGGATAGGTTAACTGTGGGGGTTCTGTGTATTATAAGATTTATATATTTTTATGTACTTTTATGTATTTTTGCTGTTAGTGTAAAATTTAGATATTTTCTGTACCTGGAGATAATTGAGTTTACTGAATGCCTTAAAGGACCACTACAGTGCCAGGAAAACATACTTGTTTTCCTGGCACTATAGTGCCCTGAGGGTGCCCCCACCCCTCAGGTTGCCCCTCCCGCCAGGCTGGATGGAGAGGAAATTACCTCTTTCTCCAGCACCGGGCGGGGACTCTCTTCCTCCTGGCTGAATGCGCAGCGCGTGCATTCAACCAGTCTCATAGGAAAGCATTCACAATGCTTTCCTATGGACACTGGCGTCTTCTCACTGTGAAAATCACAGTGAGAAGCGCCTCTAGCGGCTGTCAGTGAGACGGCCACTAGAGGCTGAAACTGCTATGTTTATTGAAAAAAGGGGTTAACCCTAGCTGGACCAGACACCCAGACCACTTCATTAACCTGAAGTGGTCTGGGTGCCTATAGTGGTCTTTTAAGCCAATTATCTCCAGGATAGAGAGGAGGGATTTCATTGTGTATGTAGGATGGCTATTATGTTAATTAGTGTTCCCATTGGTTTGTGTCCCTTTTGTCACAGTTTACCACCAGGTCCAGGGGGTGTGCCTCTGGCCTGAAAACTTGTATATAAGGAGTAATAAACGCTCATTGTAGTCAGATCATCTTGTACCTTCATGAAGTTTCGGCTCATGTTTGGGGGATTGGAGAACTACACTCTGGGGATTGCTACAATCACTATACTCCCCAGGGTATGATCACTAAGCTCTGCTAAGAGCTTGTTCCTGCTCTCTGAAATTCGGAGAGGTTGACCTACTGGAAGCTGGACCCTGGTCTTGGGTCCTGAGTGGGTGGAGATGGCGAGACCCCCAACCAAGCTGTGGTGGTTCGAGGGAGTCTACAGTGGCTATGGTGTCTGGTGGAGTGCTTGGAGTCCTTGGTAAGCACTAGGAGCCAACTCAGAAGGTACTCAGTTGGGATGCAAGCGGTTCCGTTACACATATGTAGGAATAGGAACACAGTGGTGTAAGATGTTCTTGATATACGGTAACTGGTATATTCAATGCAGTGTAAACATAAACTATCATAGGGCAATATATACACGTAAAATAATTTGGAACACTCACAATGTTTAGAACCCTTATGAGTCCTCTCAAAACTGCAGGCATTTCACCTGTATAATTATGTAAATGTGGAGGAACGTGGTTATCAGCAAAATTCTGCATGGTTTTACCTGTAGCATGTAAGCTACATTGAGCAGGGCCCTCAACCCTTCTGTTCCTGTGCGTCCATTTGTTTAGTTACAGTTATGTGTCTGTTAGTCCACCCGTTGTAGAGCGCTATAGAATTTGCTGGCGCTATATATATATAAATAATAATAATAATGAAGCATAGGTCATGCCAAACTAACTTAATTGCATTCTACGAAGAAGTCATTGGAAGTATAGATCAGGGTGTTGCAGTGGATGTGATCTATTTGGTGTTTGATACAGTTCTACACTATAGATTAGTGTTCAAACTCAAATAAATTGGTCTAGATTTAAATTCTTGTTCTTTGGTTGACAAATTTAAACCTCTTTAGTTTAGAAAAATGTTGTCTGAATTTTTTCTAGTGCCATATCTTTATTTTTTTTTTATTTTTTTTTTTACAGGTTACAAATATAGTACTGCATATTCAAGGTGTGTATAGCAAAGGTAAACCTACACCAATATAGAATAATGGATAAGTCCAAGAAATTACTTATCCAATACAAATGAAAAACAGCTTCCTTCTGATAATCTACAGAAAGATAATACAATATAATAGTGGAATACAGTTAAAATAGATTGCTGTGTGCTAAATTCAATTGCGCTCACTAGATGGAGACTTGGAAATTGCCTTAGGGTGCCTCCCATTGGATGATTGGGGGAGTGATCCAGGGTACCCTCTCAGCTTTTGGATGATGACACCACAAAATGGAAAGATGGACTCTTAAAAAATGAAATAAAATACAATAAAAATGTTCCTATGCGTTTCATCTCGCAAGAGACTTCGGCAGGGACACAATAATAAAAATATAATAAAAACAATCCGAAAGCGGCATATACCTTCCCTCCCCCACCCCTCCTAAGTCCTTCATATATATGCCATCCTTGCATCTCATTGGTGGTTCTGTGGGTGTTTCCAAAAATATTCCGCAGTTTTGACTTGTCAAAAATCTAATTTTCCCATGTATTCCTTGTTCAATTGACCTCATTTCTGTGCGTCACTTCCGGTAGTCGCGTCTGTATGACGTGTTCCAATCGACGGCCATCATGCATTCTATGCTTGTAAGTTGTCGCCAGGGTTAGGACATACAAGCTTCTTTCTTTAGTGGAGCATAAGGAAGCCTTAAAGGCTCAAAAGGGACAAGTGTCAGAAATAAACAGCAGCATGTAACTGCATCAGTAACCAAGTCCCAATTGTTTAAATAGAGCCCAAAGCTGCCTGGCAGTATCTCTCTGGATAATTTCAGCTGATTTATTAGGGGAATGGGAATGTTATTTTTGTTCCAGGTGTTTCTGTTTGGAACATATTAATATGACCAGAATTTTTTTCCCTCTCTATAATGCTGTTATAAATCTCCTCTCTTCTGTTTGATTAGTTTCAATACCCAGAGAGAACTCACATGCACAAGCCTTGGCTCTAACTGTCTATGAATTGTAAATAGCTTAAAATCATCATAAAACCAAGACATGTCAAAGCCCTTAGAGTGGAGAGACAGGAGTGGGGACACTTTGCTAAAAAAACACTATGTACACTTGTAATAAATATACAAACATAAATGAACTTGTTCTTCCTGAACTAAATGTATATATATATTACGAGCAAACTGAATAAATATTGTCAGTTTTTCCAAGTATAGTAATTACTATTTCTATTTCCACTGATAGGTCAAACCAGGTATCTACTACAATTTCAATATCACAACCTTAATGTAGATAAGTGAGGCTTTATGGACTAAATCTCATTTTGCAAATTAAGGTAAAAGGGAGTACACCTAATTTTGCTAGTGAAGGGGATAAAGCACACAAAACACTCAATTTCTTCAGTCACCATGACACCCAATAGGCGTTTTTCTTATCTATTGCAAAAATATTGTCATTTTTCTAAGTATGGCAAACAATAATTTATTGTAACTGATTTCCTTTAACCCACAGTATATTTCTTTCAGGTGTATTTGCCTAGAGTGGTACTACTGAAAGTGGTGACAAGAACAGAAATCTATGAAGCAAGGCTATGAAGAAATCTTTTAATCACAGAACCAAGGAGTCTAACTTTGAAAAATCAAGCAAAACAGATTACCATATGTTCTCAAATGAGATCGTAAACATGAACCCCAAACCATTCTCATGTTTTGAATGTGGGAAATGTTTTAGGGAACACTCCAAACTTCTTAGACATCAGAGAACTCACACAGGAGAGAAGCCCTTCTCATGTTCTGAATGCGGGAAATGTTATAGCAGTAACTCAACTCTTATTGCACATCAGAGAACTCACACAGGAGAGTACCCATTCTCATGTTCTGAATGTGGAAAATGTTTTAGCTATAACTATACTCTTATTGTACATCAAAGAACTCACACAGGAGAGAAACCGTTCTTGTGTTCTGAATGTGGAAAATGTTTTGTCTGTAAACATCATCTTATTAGACATCAGAGAATACACACGGGAGAGAAACCATTCTCATGTTCTGAATGTGGAAAATGTTTTCACTATGACTCCACTCTAATTGCACATCAGAGAATTCACACAGGAGAGAAACCGTTTTCATGTTCTGAATGTGAAAAATGCTTTGTTACTAAAGCACATCTTGTCTGTCATCAGAGATCTCACTCAGGAGAGAACCTGTTCTCATGTTCTGAATGTGAAAGATGTTTTGTCGCTAAATCAGAGCTTGTCCGCCATCAGAGATCTCACACAGGAGAGAAACCGTTCTCATGCTCTGAATGTGGAAAATGCTTTGTTACTAAAGCACATCTTGTCTGTCATCAGAGATCTCACTCAGGAGAGAAACTGTTCTCATGTTGTGAATGTGAAAAATGTTTTGTCGCTAAATCAGAGCTTGTCCGCCATCAGAGATCTCACACAGGAGAGAAACCGTTCTCATGTTCTGAATGTGAAAAATGTTTTGTCACTAAATCAAAGCTTGTCCGCCATCAGAGAATACACACAGGAGAGCAACCGTTCTCATGTTCTGAATGTGAAAAATGTTTTTGCTATAAGTCAAATCTTGTTAAACATTGGAGAACTCACACAGGAGAGAACCCGTTCTCGTGTTCTGAATGTGAAAAATGTTTTGACACTAAATCAAAGCTTGTCCGTCATCAGAGAACTCACACAGGAGAGCAACCGTTCTCATGTTCTGAATGTGAAAAATGTTTTGTCACTAAATCAAAGCTTGTCCGCCATCAGAGAATACACACAGGAGAGCAACCGTTCTCATGTTCTGAATGTGAAAAATGTTTTTGCTATAAGTCAAATCTTGTTAAACATTGGAGAACTCACACAGGAGAGAACCCGTTCTCGTGTTCTGAATGTGAAAGAATTTTTGTCGTTAAATCAGAGCTTGTCCGCCATCAGAGATCTCACACAGGAGAGAAACCATTCTCATGTTCTGAATGTGAAAAATGTTTTGACACTAAATCAAAGCTTGTCCGTCATCAGAGAACTCACACAGGAGAGAAACCGTTCTCATGTTCTGAATGTGAAAAATGTTTTGACACTAAATCAAAGCTTGTCCATCATCAGAGAACTCACACAGGAGAGAAACCGTTCTCATGTTCTGAATGTGAAAAATGTTTTGACACTAAATCAAAGCTTGTCTGTCATCAGAGAACTCACACAGGAGAAAAACCGTTCTCATGTTCTGAATGTGAAAAATTTTATAGGCATTACACAAGTCTTGTTAAACACCGGAAAACTCACACAGGAGAGAAACCGTTCTCGTGTTCTGAATGTAGAAAATATTTTGTTATGAAAGCAGATCTGGTCAGTCATCAGAGAATACACACAGGAGAGAAACCGTTCTCATGTTCTGAATGTGAAAGATGTTTTAGCTTTAATTCAAGTCTCGTTAAACATCGGAGAACTCACAAGAGAGAAACCCTTCTCGTGTTCTGAATGTGGAAAATGTTTTGTTACTGAAGCAAAGCTGGTTTGTCATCAGAGAACTCACACAGGAGAAAAACCATTCTCATGTACATATTGTTGAAAAGGTTTTGTCACTAAAGCAGAGCTCTTCAGTCATCAGAGAACTCACACAAGAGAGAAACCATTCTCTTGTTCTAAATGTGGAAAATGCCTTTTAACTGTCACTCAGCTCTTGTTATACAACAGCGAACTCACACAGAAGAGAAACCATTCTCATTAGTGTTGTTGCGAATGGTTTGTGGCGAACTTCGGTCAGCTGACACATCCCGGCCAATGTCTAGCAGACCCTCCCTCCCACCTCCTGGACAGCATCCATGTTGAAGCTGCCTTCAACATGGATGCTGTCCAGGAGGAAGGAGGGTCTGCTGGAGATTGGCCGGGATGTGTCTGCTGACCGGAGTTCGCCACGAACCGTTTGCGAACAGTTTGCGACAACACTACTTCTCATGTTCTGAATGTGGAAAATGTTTTACTCAACATTCACATCTTCTTATTATACATCAGAGAACTCACACAGGTGGTGAGTCTCTAAAATGTTATAATGCATAGGAATAAAAGATCTTGTGTGAATTGTCTCTTGCTGACACAATAAATAGTAACTGTGATGGTAGCAGTCAATGTACATATGATGCTATCATCCGGGGTGCCTAACCTGCACTGCCAACTCTAAAGGCTAGTTCCCCCAACCCATGTTAATACAGACTTCAAGCATAGGTTATGTTTACTTCTATTTCTCTAGGGTTTTTCTTAGGGCATACAATGCAGCTGAGACTATAACTAATAAATATACCAATTTTGTCACATTATCAAATCAGACATTCATAATTTGGAGTCAAATAAAGAGCCTTCTGAAAAATATTTAATGAGCTTTAAAATATGTGTTGCAGGATTTGTTTCTTTGTAATATTATCATTCTTGTATTAGTTGCAAATTAAAAGATTTCAGACTTATTTCATACACAGGAACTGAGGCCCTACCTACACATCTAATATTAATTATAGTACTTATGTCCATTGTATATCAATGATCAACACATATGGTTTTTGTTCAGATAGATTGATAAAGGCCTGCTGTTATAACCTTCAACCCAGCATTCCAGGCCAGACTCACATGTGTATTAAGAAGGGCCTCTTTCTGAATGTATTCATTTAAACATATATAGTAATTCCTATAACCATTTTTATAATGTTTGGCTCTAACTATAGATTGGCAGAATGGGGATTAATTCGTGACCCATTTTACACTTGTTTTAAAGAATCAAATAACCTTATACTTGTGTACTCATCCTAATGAACTGAATTCTTAGACATATAAAAGCTTTCGCAGATAAATATTCACCACCAATACTTTTGCATCAAAAATGGATATTAACTTGAAGTGCATACAAATTGCTGTATTGGTCCAGATGTGTGCCAAGATATTTTATTTTCGGATGGTGTGTATTGTTTGAATAAATATTAAAAATTTTGTACTTTATATTTTTTTTATTTTTTTTTACAAGACTTCTAATTTAATTCCCAGCTAATATTCCTCAAAATGGTAAACTTTAACTATCACTATCTAAGATATTAATATATTCCCAAGATGAGTTGCTTATCCAAAGTTAAATCTACAGACGCGAGTAATACATACTCTATACAACATAAATAACACATACAATATATGAGACATAGCAGCATCCATTGATAATAGAGAGATGGGCGCAATCGATATTATTTCTTTAATATATTAATTTAACTCGCAACTGTCACGAACGCACCCTACTCCAAGAGTGTATGGGACGTAGTTGTGGTGGTGAAAGGATTAAAGTTCACTATTTGTCTGCACTAGACCAGAAATAATGACAAAATTCCCCCTTTTTAACACCACCCACACTTAAACATAATAATATAACTATTACTATTTTAACGCTGCCACCACCAAGACAATTTATAAATGGGGTGCCTTGGCCCCCCAGGTAAATCAACAATAAAACCCACCAAATATTACTGAGTACAATATTTAAGGAATTGAAAAAATACTAACTAGTCTCTTCAGGTTACGTGATTCTTAACCAGACAAAGGCAGGACTTAATAAATGAATGTTTAATATGAGCAAAAATAGTCACAGTGCATATAAAAATATATGATAAACAAATTACACCAACAACAGATAAAAACAAAAAGGATAAAATACAGAAGTCCTGTCTTAGGTTTTCAAAGTACAACTTCTGTCCAGAGGGTCTCTGGCAAGGAAAGATGGTGACTCACTCAAAATTAGATCTTGGCCCCAATCAAGTACATTAGCACCCTTCAGGATCATTAGAGACATACCCTGTGGATTACCACACCCCACCCAGAGGTGGAGTTAAGGCGTATCTATAGAGATACTAAGCGACCACCCCCTTGTGTCCAGACCCACATCAATCCAAATGGAAACATTTGGTTCTATCTTCTCTTATGTGCCAGCCAGAGGAATAATAATTGCCTTTATGAATTTATTATTTTCCCATTCTATACATATGTTGCATGCCGGCCTTGCGAACCTATAGGATGGACACCACAATTCCTTCCCCCTATGGTCACGTTAGGCCACTCATGTTTGGACGTGGTTAGAAGATGGCGCTTGTCACATTCTAAATATAACGAAAATGAGGCTTTATTATTATTATGTGGGGTAAATATGAATGTTTTTGTCCTTCCTTTGGATATGATACACGGCTAATGGCATTTACAAATGAAAGAGATTGACTCATCCCTAATAAAGTACATGCCAAATGGATGAAGAGCCATTCAGACTTTTTCCAAGTGTAGAACCTCACACCTTGCAGAGCCTTGACTATATAGTAGGAAAGGTTTAATTGGCGCTCACTTAACACTGATAAAAAGTCAGGAAAACAGAGGCCTGCAGTAACTAGTACAAGGATTCCCTACCTTGTCAATGATAAATATAAGAAAAAAGAATAGTGAGTAGGCGCTTCACTGAAATATATGGCAATATAGTATGTAACGAAAATACCAAACAAAAACGGTGTACCCAGTATATAGGTTTTTCCCTTTTACACCAGACGTCAAGATAACAAAGTATGAAAATATAAATATACTGGTATGTCCACCTCCCCAGTGTCACTTAGCTAAAATAAGGTAATATTATTGACTTTGGCTTTGTTTCTGACTACGTTTTCTCTTTATCCTTATCTGTTCTGGTTGTCGGCTTCCTGTTTACTGTGTACCAGACCCCGGCTAGTCCTAGTTTACGTTGTCTCTCTGTGTCCTTGACTTCGGATCGTTCCTGACTCTGCCTCCTCTCATATACGTTGAGTCCAGCCATTCTAAGGTCCGGTAGACGTATCTCTCCTCTGTGTTGTCTTCTGTTTAGCTGAATCCTGCGTGTTGGGGTATATTCTCGTTACAGCAATATATAGGTCCCACTATGTACACAAGGTTATTTGAATTGCCCTGTGCATGGGCAGTGTGTGAGACATAACCCTCTGTATATAGTGGGGGCATATATTAACTTACCCAAGCACACAGATTGCACTCCCAGGACTTGCTACAGCAACCAGGACTTACCGAAGCACTGAGATTGCACTCACAGGACTTGCCCTAGCACTGAGATTGTACTCACAAGACTTGATCCCAGTACCCACCCCAGCACCCAGGACTTACCCCAACACTGAGATTGCACTCATGGTACTTTCTCCAGCACCCAGGACTTACCCCGGCATTTAGATTGCCCAGGACTTCAAACAGCCTCTTTCATGTACCATGTTCCATGCAAGAGGGAAAAGATGCCGGACGAGATTTCCAGTGGCAATTAGAGGCCGCATCATACAGCTGCCCCAGGGCACTCAGCCTTGCACAATATTACAAGCTGGAGCTTTACTGGTATCATTTTTTTAATAAATACCTTGGTTGTGACAGTAGAACTCAGGCTGTCTGAGTATAGTGGGAACTGCATGTGATAGGAATAGTTTGTGTGTGATGATATTGGGCTGTGTACATGTGATGGAAACTGTGTATTAGCACTGAGCTGGCGCTGTGTGATGAGAATGTGTGTGATCATTTTGTGCTGTCAATGTGTGATTGCTTTTTGCTGGCTGTGTATGGTGCTACTGTGTTTATCTTAGCAATAACCTGATGAGTAGATAGAATAATGTAACTTTATCTGTGCTGTCTGTGACGTGTATGAAAGTTGGTGAATCCTAGAACAAAACAAACTAAAATTACGTGAATTCATTCTCATACAATATGTGATCTGGGGACATACCTTTAATCTATCTAAAAGCTTCACTTCAAGTTACTGTCTCAGTAGTAATGGCACTGTCCAGAGTGTCCACTCACTCCCTCAGTCCCTCTGCAAACTGCAGTCTCAGCCAGGTAGGTAAGGTGTCACACCTAAGGTGTAGCAGCACTATCTGCTCCACTCGCTTTCTAATCCTATATGTGTGTGTGTGTCTGTTAGTGGTTGTGTTACTATATGTGTGTGTCTGTTAGTAAGTGTGTGTCTGTTAGGGAGTGTTACTGTGTGTGTCTGTTAGTGTGTGTGCATGTCTGTTAGTGAAAGTGTATGCGTGTCTGTCAGTGAAAGACCCCCTCCCCCATGCCCCGCCTTCTAAATACACATACGCACTCACTGACATATGCATAAAGAGGCATACATACGTACAGGCACTCAGAGACATACATACAGGCACACATAGACATACATACATACAATACATACATACATACAGGCACACATATACATACATACATACATACACACAGAGACATACATACATACACTGGTCCCTGCACTCCCACTGTGATGTCCGGCGGCTGAAAGGCCGCATGAAGAAACAAACCTTGCAGACTCAAGGTGCAGCTGCTTTTGCTCCCCCCCCCACAGTAATGTGCAGTTTGCATGAGTATCACAAAGCTCCACCATACTAAAACTCACAGTAATGTGCAGTGTGCATGTGTATCACAAAGCTCCACCACACTAAAACTCACAGTAATGTGCAGTTTGTATGAGTATATCACAGAGCTCCACCCAGGGCCGGACTGGGGATTCCAAAGCAGCCCTGGAATGTAAAATCTATGCCAGCCCCATAAGTCATTGCGCCATATATTGTCGCATGTAATATGTAAGGCTATGTCTTGCCACCCTAGATGAGTGATATATATATATATAATGTTCCTTTTTATCCCTGCACACACTCTTTCAAGTTATTCAAATGCTGGGTGCATTCCAGCCAAAGTCAAATATCATAGAAAATAGTAAATGAAGGCTTGCACTCACGGTCTTTTTCTTGTGCAAAAGTTTTCTTTCTTTATTCCATATCTCTTAAAACATAATTTCTGTTAGAATCAACGTTTCAGCCATCGTCCGTGGCTTTCATCAGGATCAGTTCAGCAAAAATACATTTACTACATGATGCATTTATATAGCCAAACAAACCAATTATTCAATCATACTATCACTCACCACCTGTATCGCTGCTTCCCCGGCGTCTCTCCATCACTTCTGAGAAGATAGTGCCAGTGTTCATTTTGTCACAAAGAAGCCTACAAAAGGACGAAATAGAGATTCTTAAATTGGTTCTCTCATTTGTACCTCAGAATAACCCTAATACACTCACTTGGAATGTGGAATTATTCAATTTTGGCAGGAACATGCACCTGAAGGACTTCTTTAATAAACCACAAATGCAACAACAAGAAAGAATATAAATACTAACACGGTTTAAACCTAAGTCTAACTTTGATCCACCAAATAATAGAGCGAACATTAAAACATTTCTATCAACAGTCCAGGTTGAATCAATGGAAGCTATGAAACAACCAAGTCAAATACGTAATAATCTAAGTAAGAAACAACGTTAACTTCTGGACAACCTGGCAAGAGACCCCTCAATAGTAATATGCCCAGCAGACAAAGGTGGGGGTATAGTCATAATGGATTATGATAAATATGCAGCAGAGGTTAAGAGTCAATTACAGGATCAAAATACATACAGAAAATTGTCAGGAGACCCTACAGTTGAGATACAGGCAAGAATTGAGGAAGTATTAGTTATGGGATTGAGAGCCAACTGTATAGATCAAAATCTATATTTGTACTTAACTCAGAAACATCCAAGGACCCCTATCATATATACAAAACCCAAAATACATAAAAGTAAAATGGAACCACCGGGTAGACCTATAGTGTCTGCTGTAGGAGGGGTCCTACAACCGATAGGGAAGTGGTTGGATGCTCAATTCAAAGAAACAGTTTTGAAATTACCTACATGTAGCAAAGACACCCCGTCACTTTTAAGTATTTTGGAGCAGCTTTACATTGAAACAGAAGAACCGGTACTTATTACGATGGATGTAAGTAGCCTCTATACCATCATCCCGCATGTGCCTCCTTGGACTATAAGGGTCCGCCCATAGAATACACATTGGAGCTACTGGAAATGGCATTGAAAAATAATTACTTTTGCTTTGAAGATCAATGGTACATGCAGATATCGATAACTTCCATGGGTGCAGCTATGGCGCCCATGTATGCCAATGCGTACATGTATGTGTTTGAGACGGAACACATATTGAAACCATTTCAGCAAAGCATCATCAAATATTTTCGCTTTATTGATGACGTCCTGATAATATGGGGAGGTACAATAACACAGGCTCATGATATGGTGGACTATATTAATCAACTTTCAACCCCAGTACGTATGACGGCAGACATAAGTACAGAGAAGGTCCATTTCTTGGATGTCGAGTTATCTGTAGAGGACCATAAAGTAGTTTATAGCCTTTACTCCAAACCTACAGATCGTGACACAATACTACATTATACTAGTGCACATCCTACAAACCTGAAGAATTCCATACCTCAAGCTCAATTCCTCAGAGTAATGAGAAACAACTCTAATGAAAATGTGAAACAACAACAAATAATACAAATGAAAATGAAATTCCTGGAAAGGGGATATAGTGAGAAGCTCTTAGATAAAGCGTTGGAAGAAGCGAAGAAAAAAGCGACCACGCTGCAACTATGAAGTCTAAATAGTTTTTTCCAATAACATTTCACAATAAAGCACAGAAAATATCCAATATAGTGAAGATGAATTGGAATATGTTAGCATGTGATAATACCCTACCAAGAGAATTCAAAAAACCACCAAAGGTTTGTTTTAGGAAGAATAGGAATTTAAAAGATATACTGATGAAAACGGATCCAGTGGAGAGTTATGGTGAACAACAGAGAGTACAAACAAGGGGGTGTATTCGCTGCCTAGGATGTGTGACGTGTGGCCATATGGTACCAGCACGAACTTTCAATCATCCACATAATAATAAGACCTATAAGATACAACACACAATTACGTGTAAGACAACATTTGTCATATATAAAATATCATGTCCCTGTGGATTGGTGTATATCGGGGAAACCTAGACACAGTTATGTGAGCGTATCAGAGGGCAAAGATCGAATATTACGACAGCCTATAGGGATGGACGCACAGATAAAACAATGGCTAAACATTTTTTGGAGTATAAACACCCATTGGCTGCATTAAAGTTTGTGGCACTAGACTATATACCATTGTCCAGAACAGGAGGAAACAGAGGAAATACATTGTTAAGAAGAGAAACATTTTGGATACAGGAGTTGGATACAGTTGCACCCCGTGGACTTAATGAAATGATATCTTATTACCCGTTTATATGAGTTGCCTTATAAGGATCGGCCTCTTGGAGTTTAAGACTTTGACCATATTGAGACTTCATTTTTAGCAGAAGAAGTATTGAATATGTTGAATTAAGATACAGTCAAATATGAGAGCTATATAATAAATCAAAGTTAGAAATTTGATAAGCAAATAAACAATATCACATCTAATTAGTACTTATAAGACTAACATAAATATTAGATCGAGTGTATTCAATTTAAAATAGCCTGTAAGGCATATAGATATTTATTTAATTCACAAGTAGCACTTTAATTCATGGTCAGTACTTTAGTGTAAATAAAAGCACAAGTATCACTTTAAGTAACATAAGAAGCACTTTAATGTATATAATAAACACAGGTTCACTTTAATGTACATAAACAGCACACAGCACTTTGATGTAAATAGTATCACTTTAACAAATATGAGCAGCACTTTAATGTACATAAACTACACGGGCTCACTTTAATGTATAACAAACACATAAATGCACTTTAGGGTAGAGTAATAATATTTTTAAAAAATTTTGTTTAAAAGCATAAATAAGGATATATAAATATTACTATAAAAAGATTTGATGACACTTTTTTGTATATATTACACTGTACGGATTAATATACGTGCATAATAGTAGAAACTTGGTATAGATTTAATTATGAATTTTCTTTGGAAAATCTTATTAAGGTTAATAAGATATAACCCACAGGATCGTTTTTGAGACTATACTGTGAAGTAGATGAAAAATACAAGTTGAATAGAAGAGGTATCTTTAAGTGCTATAGGATGTATAGATATAGACGTTACATAATGTGCTTAGAAGAAGGAATATGGTATAAGCTTTCTATTTAAAAACATGTTTTTAATTTGTTGATTGTATGCATGCTCGGGCGCAACTCTCTGCTGTGCATAAGTAAACCTAGTTGACAGAGTGCCGGTAATCATATCGGGTAACCCTGGCAACGGTCGGTGACGTCAACACGCCACTTCCGGGTTGTGACGTGTTTGCACATGCGCAGAAGTGATGGAGAGACGCCGGGGAAGCAGCGATACAGGTGGTGAGTGATAGTATGATTGAATAATTGGTTTGTTTGGCTATATAAATGCATCATGTAGTAAATGTATTTTTGCTGAACTGATCCTGATGAAAGCCACGGACGATGGCTGAAACGTTGATTCTAACAGAAATTATGTTTTAAGAGATATGGAATAAAGAAAGAAAACTTTTACACAAGAAAAAGACCGTGAGTGCAAGCCTTCATTTACTATTTTCTATATATATTGCTTTTTCCAATATAAAATATTGGTCCTTTCAGAGTAAAATTTTTAATTATACAGTAAGCATACTCACATGCAGACACAGACAATCTCACTGACACAAGCTGATTGATACACAGCCTCATGGACAAACAATCTCACTGATATACATAAGGTCATTGACATAAAAACACATGCTCACTCAGTAGTAGGTACACACACACACACACAAGCAAGCCCACTCACTAGCAGGCGCGCGCGCACACACACACACAGCTTAATGTAGTGGCTCTGGTGTTTATAGCCTGTCCCTGCAGGCTTTTCAATGTAAACACTGACTTTTTAGAGAACAGACACTCAGACGGTCACTAGAGGTGCTTACTGTGTCAGTGCGGATTGGCTTGATGATCTCAGCCGTAGAGGCAGGGCCAGTTGAGGGGAGACCAGCACGACGTGGGGGGAAAAAAAGGTGAATAAAAACACACATACACACACACATACCATGCCAGACACACACCATGACACAGACCGACCGTGGAACAGACACACACACACCGTGACAGACAGAAACACACACCGTGACACAGACAGAAACCCAGACACACCATGACAGACAGACACACCATGACACAGACACACCATGAAAGAGACACACACTTACCATGACAGACACACACACACACACACACCATAACACAGACAGACCATGACACAAACACACACACACACCGTGACACAGACACACATTACATGACACAGACAGACACACACACACCATGACACAGAGAGACCGTGAAACAGACACACACACACTGTGACACAGACACACATTACATGACACAGACAGACACACACACACCATGACATACAGACACACACACACCATGACAAAAACAAACATACCATGACACAGACAGACACACATTACCTGACAGACACACACAATGACACAGACACACATTGCATGACACAGACAGACGCACACACCATGACAGAGACACACACACCATGACACAGACAGACACAATGACACAGACACACACACCATGACACAGACAGACACACACACACACCATTACACAGACACACACACACACACACACACACCATGACACAGACAGACACACACACACACACACCATGACACACACACACACCATGACACAGACACACACACACCATGACAGACATACACACACAAATGACACAGACACATACACTCACACTGACACACATAATTTCTACCTGTGTGCTGGCGGCCGCATGGGGAGCTCTGATGGCTGCCGCATGGGGGAGCTGGCTCTTCAGAGGGAGCTCTTTTGGTGGCCGCAGGGGGAGCTGGCTGTTTTTTCTCTGCTCCCCCGCCCCAGCGCGCCACTTAATGAGACCGGGGCCAGATTATGACGTGAACCACGTGAACCAACACAGGTAGTTGCAATGAGATATATCATTCCTGCAGTCAAGGCGGGGAGATGAGTGAATGGAATGTGGACCATATTATGTTTGCTATAGAAGTTGTGCTTTTATGCTAAGATTTTAGACTCGGTGTGAAATCTTGCAAGATAATAGACCCTGTAGACCACCTAAAGCTTTTTTTCCTCAAATATTTTGTTGATTTTTCAATTAATTTTGACATAAAACAAATAAAAAAGTTATAACTTAAATCTTGCAAGTGCTCATTGTCTTCCATCCCCGAGAGTTTGCAAGGATTTACATCCATCTCTGGACAACAATAAACATATACATTGAAACAGTGTAACATAAAAAAAGCTTTGTTCTAATTCTTAAGACTTATTAAGACAAATTCAGTTACTAAAAGGCACATGTATAGTCTGAACTACTCTAAACCTCTAGATTTTCAACCATGCATAACAAAGTCTTTTTGCAGTTCCAATTTTTGTAAACCGTGGACCCATATTAGGAAAGACTTAGACAAGTAGAAAGTGGTGCCCCACTAGGGGGCTTTGGTGTGTATAAGGGAGCCTAAAGTAGGGGGTGACCCTTAAATCACCCCCTAAACACTTAGACAATAACCTTGTGACCTACTAATATTCTTCTCCATTTTATTTGGAACATTAGTTGATTCAAAGCATCCTGTCATAAAGTGCTTTGTTTTTTTCCCCAATTGAGTGCAATTGTATTATTCTGACTGCTAAAAACATATGTATAATTAAAAATGTTTTTTTACTATCCAGGTTTGGCCAATTTAAATGTAAAAGAGCAGTTTCTGGAGCATAAATCAAATCCACATTTGTGTATATTTTTTATGAAAAGAGAAAATCTTTTCCCAAATATTAACAATCTCACAACAACGCCACCATTACCACTGACCTTGTTGCCTCCAACAAATTGGTATTTGATTGTGTAACGAACCCTGAAGTGGTAGCTAGGGGTTCGTCAGTTTTTAACCGAACGGCAGAGAGCAAGAGTGAGTATAGCTTGCTGTTCGTCTATTAATCCAGAGTAGATGAAGCGCTCAAGCTGAATTCTGCCAAAGCAGTAATCAGGTACCCAAGCATCACCTGAAACACGATGAAGGGTGTAACTGGAATGAAATTTTATAATGCCACGCTGGCTTTTATGCAAGTTTTTAGCCCAGGGGAACACCCCCCTGGAACTTGTGGAACACAGGGACACAAATAAGTATAACCAATAAAAATACAGAGAAGAACAGTGACACTCCCAGTACAAATAGTAAATCCCCTCCTCATGCCTGGCCAGAAAAAGGTTTGGGTTAACCTGTCCCTGGATTTGGTGACCCCTAAATGACCTGCTAGGGGGATATCTTGGCTCAATTTGAGCAACTCAGCCCTAAATCTCCTGGGTACTACCAGCTGCCTTTTCGTGACTTGGGTGGCCCCGCTCCCCCGGTTACTCGATATAACAGGCCTTTGTCCCACTCAAATTGTTCCTGACTCCTATCCTCCTGGAATGCATGCTTGAGCCCAGGTAGTCACTAGTCTGTGCTGCGGTTGAGCTGAGATGTCATGCAACCCACATTGTTCCTTAGCAACACATCCGCCATGAGGTCTTTCATAAGGCCAACATCCAGGTGCCTATTTCCTGAACCCCAATCAAGGTGGACTCGGGCCATGGGGAGCTTATGCAACTTTTACAGCAACTTTTATGGCCACGGTCTTAGGAATACGAGCTTGCGCCCAAACCATGTGACACTGAATCAACGTGAGGGTGGCTCCAGTGTCTCTTAGAGCCCGAGCATCTATGCCGTCTATAAAAACCCACTGCTGATGATGGTCACGGTTGTCACTGGCCGCTTGTGCTGGGTTCGCCTCATGCAGAGTAGTCCACTGTTCCTCGCTGTGCCCTGAGACCGGAAATTCGTCTTGTTGGCAACAATGGACAGTTGCTCAGCTAGCCTGTGATGCTGCTCGGTCCCAATTTCCCCTGGACCTGTTGGGGCAGTGTTGTTTTATATGCCCCGGCTGCTTGCAGAGGTAACACTGGGCCATGGTTTTGGGTGGGGGCAGATGGTACCTGGTTAGTGTGTCTGGGGGCCGGTCATCCCTTGTTGGGATCCAGATGCCGGCCATCCTGGTGCTCATCTGCCAGCTTGGCAGCCTCCTCCACACTCTTGGGTTTTCGATCTCTCACCCAATCCCTGACGTCTTTGGGGATATGGTCATAAAATTGTTCTAAGGATATAATTTGGATGGCATCCTCCAATGTAGTGGCCTGGCACACCTGCATCCAGCGTTGGGCCACCTGCCACTCTGTGAAGGAGTCTCGGCCTCCTTTTCTGAGTGCCCGAAATTTTCTCCAGTACTCCTCAGGTGTGACTGGAAATCTGACCAGTAAAATCTCTTTGATATTGTCATAGTTTTGAATGTCCTCATCAGGTACGGCACGGTAGTCATCCGCTGCCCGTCCTGAGAGCTTGCTGCTGAGAACCGCTGCCCAATTATCTGCTTCTAGTCCTTGCAATGTACACTGTCGTTCAAAATACTGCAGGTAATTGTCAATGTCTGTTTCCTCATCAACAAAAGCTTTAAAGGCTGCATAGTTGATTTTCTTTGAACGGCCATTTGTATATCCTGGGGAGGTTAGGGAATCCCCCTGCAGCAACCCTGCTCTTGGTTCCCAGGCAAGCTGTGAATCCTTGGCATGTGTGACGATGTGTACCACTGTCTCTTGTGATGGATTGGGTCCCAGTAGACTGATCATCCATCTCACCTCCTTCTGGAATTAGTTTTCCTCTGGATGCTCTCCTTCCATGCTGCTGGTTATTTCACTCTACACTAGCTCTGCAATTAGCGTGGCTTTTTTCTTGTTGCTTGCTGCTATGCCCCAAGCTTCCAGCAGGTCCTTTAATGTTGTCCTCTTCAGTAACTCATACTGCTGAGCCATTCAGTTTCCTCCAGTTTGGGACGTCCATTCGGGATATGAATCCCGCCACTTGCCACCAGTTGTAACGAACCCTGAAGTGGTAGCTAGGGGTTTGTCAGTTTTTAACCGAACGGCAGAGAGCAAGAGTGAGTATAGCTCGCCATTCAGTTCTTCGTTCATCTATTAATCCAGAGTAGATGAAGCGCTCAAGATGAATTTTCCCAAATCCAGGGACAGGTTAACCCAAACCTTTTTCTGGCCAGGCATATCCCAGGATGTAAAGACCTATTGCAGGACCTGTGACGTGTGAAAGGACAGGGACGAGAGGGGATCGCCAAAGGGCCAAACTGCATACGCTACCTATTATTGAGGAGCCTTCCACCAGGTGGCCATAGATTTAATAGGCCTTCTTAGTAAGCCCAGCACCTCCGGGAAGCGCTACATCCTCACCGTGGTAAACTATGCTACCAGATACACTGAGGCGGTAGCTCTGTCCAACATAGAGGCGGAAACGATAGCGGAGGCTTTAGTAAACATTTATTACTCGGGTAGGCTTCCCCAGGGAGATCTTGTCGGCAGGGTGACACAGTTCACCGCAATTGTAACCCAACAGTTATGGCAGAGTTGCATCATGAAACCCTTGTTCAGATCTCCCTACCATCCCCAAACGAACAGACTATAAGAGCATTTTAACGGCACCCTCAAGCAGATGCTTAAAACGTTCACAGCATCCTGTTCGCCTACCACGAAGTGCCTCAGGCCTCTACCGGGTTCTCCCCCTTCGAACTCATTTATGGGAGAAAAGTCCGGGGATCCCTATACCTCATATGAGAGCACTGGGAGGGCAACACAGGAGAGGAGGGAGTCCCTATTGTACAGTATGTTCTGGAGTTTAGGGACCGCTTGCAGACCCTCACGGAATCTGTTCGGGAGCACCTGCCAGCGGCCCAAAACCGCCAAAAGAGATAGTACGATAGGGGTGCCCAAGCTAGGGTCCTGGATATAGGACAGCGAGTACTGGCCCTGAAGCCCTCTAAGAAAGACAAGCTTCAGGCCGCATGGCAGGGACCCTTTAAGGTGATGGAGAAAATTAGTGACACCATGTACATAGTCAGCAAGTGTTCAGATGAAAGGATCCGGAGGGCCTTTCATGTGAACATGCTGAAACCTTATTTTGAGCGGACAGGGAACATAGCGTCCGTATGTGCCCCTGCCTGTGAGGATAGTGAGGGGCTCCCTTTACCGGACTTACTAGCCTTCAGCCCCAACACCATAGAGCAGATACAGCTAGGCGAGACCTTAACCCCCTAAGAGAAAAGGGAGGCCTCTCAGCTGCTTCAGGGATACAGGGACATGTTTTCTACCCTACCCGGGTACGCTGCGGTCCACCGAGTAGAGACGCAGAGAGACACCCTTCTACGGCAACAGCCCTATAGTATTCCTGCAGCCATCAGAGACAATATGCTCGCAGAGATGCAAGGGATGCTTCAGTTAGGGGTTATAAAACCCGCCCAGAGTCCTTGGGCTTCGCCGGTAGTGCTGGTACCCAAGCGAGACGGCACGACTCGCTTCTGTATCGACTACCGGAAGCTCCCATGACCCGACCATAATGGACGCCTACCCCATGCCTAGGATAGACAAGCTCCTGGATAGAATGGCAGGGGGGAATTACCTCACTACCCTAGATTTGTGCAAGGGATATTGGCAAATCCCCTTGGAGCCAGTGGCCATCCCTAAGTCAGCATTCGTCACGCCATTTGGGCTGTACCAGTTATGCCCTTTGGGATGAAGAATGCTGCGGCTACTTTCAAGCGGATGGCTGACCGACTCCTGGAGGGATTTCAGAACTTTGTATGTGCTTATCTACATGGCATAGCCATCTACAGTAGCACATGGGAGTCCCACCTAGAGCATGTATCCAGGGTAGTGGAGAGGATTCAGACAGCAGGGCTTACCCTCAAGCCTGACAAAAGCCATGTAGGCATGCCTGAGGTTCAGTACCTTGGGCATAGAGTAGGTTCAGGCAAACAGCGGCCTGAACCAGCCAAAGTAGAGGCCATTGCCAATTGGCCACAACCCCGCACCAAAACCCAAGTGCTAGCCTTTTTAAGGACGGCAGGGTATTACCGTAAATTTGTCCCAGAATATAGCACCCTGGCCAAACCCCTCACCAAGAAGGCCCTTCCCAAACAAGTAGTTTAGTCCCCAGAGTGTGTGGACACTTTCCAGAAACTAAAAACAGCGCTCTGCGAGGCACCTGTGTTGGCCGCCCCAGACTATAACAAACTGTTTCTTTTGCATACAGATGGCTCCATGTTTGGGCTGGGAGCCGTGCTGAGTCAAGTGGGAGACGACGGAATGGAGCACCCGGTGGCGACCAACTACCCCTCTGGCTCATTATTGATAAAGGAAATGTTCAATTAAGCACTCTCTGTGTGGCCACCGTTCATATAGCCGATCTTGTTTGCAGGAAAGGAGGCAGCGGGACTTGGTCGTCGAGTGTCTTACACTAAAATCGGACACTCGACTTCCCGAAACAGGGTCAAACTGATGAACGCCTGCTTCCTTTTCCTGAACAGCTAGGAGAGCGCTGTCCGGTAGTTTTGTTCACACGAACAAGGGGAACAATCGCTGCTATGTGCCAGAGGGATCCATTCGTGCATTAGTTTGTTTATTTGGACTGCCTGAAATCATGGAACTGTTTTGGGCTGTCAGGGTATTTATATCGGCAGACATTTTGTGCTGTGATAGAAACTAAAAGTGTATATTCTGAGTCACTCTATACAGACCAGACTCTATTTTGTTATTTCCAAGCTAACAAAAAGACACAAGATTTCTATCTGTAAAACTAACCATTTTCCCAGAGCTAAAGGAATGCATACTATATACAAACCAAGTGATAAGAAAAACGGGGGTTGGATAGACTGTCTATATGTATAAGGTCCCATTGTAAGTTATGGGTCAAAACTCAGATTTGCCAGACACATAGTCTGGACAAAACTTAAAGAAACCCTTTGAAATTTTAAATTATGGCACTATAAAGATAACGCAAAATGACGTCAAAATAGCCACCAGGAAAAGTTAACTCTTTCCTGGATAGATATGTTTAGTGGGACAAGACTGCCCTCTATAGACCAAATAATTAAATTGTGATCCGGAAGATAACCACACCTCTAGTGCTTCTATTGGGTTATGAACTGATGACGTACAGAGAGTCTGGCCCTTTAAAAGTTAGGACAAAGGGAAGATTGAGGTATGCAAAGGAAAAAGAGGAGAGAGGAATTGGAAGTTTGGGGACTCCAACTCGGACAACATCTGAGACTAACACTCTACTCTTAAAACTCTAACACTTAGAATTTTACTGACTTTCTAACCAACACCACCTTTCACCATAACTCATGCAGAGAGACATCCAAATAAGTTCCTGAGACTATCTACCAATCGGATGAAATATCTACTCAACTGGTAATTATACTGGTTTCATTTAATTAATTAAATTAATTAAAATGTATTAATAGCATGATATATGACTAGGATAAAGCACGGTCAGATTTCCATATTAAGAAATCTTAGTTAACTAAAGAATATATAGTTATAAACATTCCATTCTGCAGGTGGAATTAAGAATAATTATATATTGATGTGATATTATCACGTGTTAGCATACCGCTGTTTTTATCCAGGTGTATTGATTTGCTCTAAATTAAGATAAGATATCTTTTAGACAAATTAAAAACAAATTTCTGCTTATAAAATATGGTAGATTCTCTTATTGGATGGTTCCAGGAAATGACTAATGAACTGGTTTAAATGTTATTTTATTTAAAATTACATAAGAATAGATCCTAATTACTTAGGAGATCTAGCCAGCATTGAAAGGGTTATTCTAACTGTTAGCCAGGGTTTTATGGCCCTTCGCTGTGAAAAGTTTCACTTTCAGTCTGTGTTAAGGAAACCTCATAAATCAGAAGACTTGACAGAAAATGCTGTTTAGCCATTGAAACGTAATACCCATTCCTTTGTATTGCATATTATTTTATACTGGATATTCATTGATTATTGTCATGCATGTTACATATTATTATTAATTAATTTGTTATTATAAAATAAAATCTATTTTTATAAAATTGTGAATATTATTTATATGAAATACTTCACACTTACGATAAACGTTCTTTGGGATCTGAGAATTGAATTAGTTGTCAATTCTCAACTGTTTAATATTATTATCCCATAAATATCCCCACAGGGCAGGAGCCTCGTGTGCCGTCGGTCAACTGGGACTTCCATGAAAATCGAAAACCCCTGAACCGATCTGGGTGATTTTTGGATATGTTGGTCACCCAGATCGGGGCTGTGACATTTGTGGGGGTCCTGTATGTTTTATGACTAAATTATCTCTGGGTAGAGGGAACCCAATTTTTACAATATTTCTTAGCCTAATTGCAGGGCAGGGCAAGGCTTTATAAGCCTTTCACCGCCCTGCAGAGCTTAGTCTGCACCGTGCCCTCGCCGGGTGCAGATGGGTGAATTTTATTTAGCGTCGGGTTTTTTTTCTTTTGTCTGTTTTTGGGGTTTTTTTGTGTTCAGGTTTTTTTTTAAAATATATTTTACAAGTTCGATGGGTATGATGGTTTTTATTTCGCCTTTTTTGGTGCTGAAAAATGAAGATTTTAGAAAAAAGAAGACATCAAATGGAAAGTATTACTTGTGTTTACAGGTAATTAGTTATTTTATTCCCCCCACACTATTTTTATATTTTTAGGGTGAGGGGGGTAGCTAGGGGAAGATTTTTTATTTGGGTGGGGGGAGGTGACTTGGGAACCCCTAGTCACCTTGGAAGGGGGGAGGGCTAATTTTAATTTAGGGCCCCCACCTGCCGCTCAGGAAGGCTGGGGGGAGGACAATCATCCTTTAGGGCCCCCACCCACCGCTCAGGGGTGGGGGCCTCGGGGGGCTGAACAGTTGGTCCCCCCATTGTTATTTATGGCCCCCATATACTGCTCAAGGGTGGGGGCTGGAGGAGAGGATTTTATTATTTAGGGCCCCCACATGCCGCACTCGGGTGGGGGCCGGGGTGGAGGACAGTGTGAAAGGACAGGGAGGAGAGGGGAATCGCCAAAGGGCCAAACTGCACACGCTACCTATTATTGAGGAGCCTTCCACCAGGTGGCCATAGTTTTAATAGGCCTTCTTAGTAAGCCCAGCACCTCCGGGAAGCACTACATCCTCACCGTGGTAAACTATGCTACCAGATACCCTGAGGCGGTAGCTCTGTCCAACATGCCGCGCAGGGGTAGGGGGCCAGGGGGGAGGACCATAGGTGTATCCCCCCCCACATTCTCATTTAGGACCCCCACCCACCGCTCAGGGGTGGGAACCAGGGGGGCTCTAGGTTCCCCCTTCAGTTTACGAGTGGGGGCTCGGGAGGGGTGTTCACTGTTTACTAGACATGCCCCTAATAAAGGGGTGTTCACTGTTTACTAGACATGCCCCTACTCACAGTATAGCAAGAAGGGGCAGAAATTATTAATACGAAGTAATCTTTTGCTAGATAACTCCCTGATACCGTGGGAATTAGGGAATTATCTACTAAGCGGCTGCAAGATGCAGCCGCGGCACGAATAGGATCGGAGTTTCATTCATTAAAACAAACAAAGTCCTGAATTGCGTCCAAGCACGAATGGAGAAATTGTTCTCATTCTGTTAGGACGCTATTCAGAGGTTTTGTTGGCATTCTGTCTAAATGTCAAGACGTTCGGGAATACTGACAGGAAGCATCGCGGGAACAGGGAGGAAGGCTAAGAATTATGGTAACATTTTTATGACTACTGAAAATGAGCACACTTTGCTCCTCTGCTGGTCTTAGATGGTCAGGCATGGGAAACCTCCATAAGGCAAGTAGTCCCTACTTTGTCTTATGTTTTAAAGAAAACTAGAGCAAACAGGAAGAAATGAAGAACAGATCCTGACAGAGGGAGAGAAAAGGAATTGATTGGGGAAAGGTAAGTTCGGCATGACAGTGCCGCTTTAAGTTAAATTATATCTTCGTTTTAAATATATCTTAATGTAGGGTTTAAAATCTTCACTACACTGACAGTAATAGTCAATGAGAAGTTTAGGGATTTGATTGAAAATTGAGGAATACGGTGTCCATTTACTTATTCATTATAGCTTCTAAACTATACTAATTAGTCTTTAATAAGGTACTTCATCTGTATATCCTTTAAAAAAAAAAAAAAAAACCTAGATCGCTTATCTCATATACCTTAATTATGCTTCTAAGATGAACGCGCCTTTAGTGTTCTGTAGTAGCCCCGGAGGCTGTCTGCGGTCAGAGCCCATAGTGTGGGAGAAAAACATCAAAAAAAATTTTTCTCCCAGTTCACAAATCTCCGAGGAATATTTTTGGTAAGCTTGTAAAGAGAGAGATTGAAATACTTGCCAACTTTTAGAAGTAAAGGCCTGAAGCAAGTGGCTTGATTTGTCACTGTTTAAAATCTCGACTGTAAAAGTGCATGTCAGGGTGACATGCTACCCAGCAAGGTGGTCAAATAGGGCTGTCCATCTGTAGTGTGCTGCTGAAACATCCAGCAATTTTCATACACTAAGCGTCAATACTCTTCAATAGGTAGTTGTTCCTTCTTCTCCCATACATGCACAGAGGCAGTTGTACCCTAAATCACCTAAATCAGGATAGCCTACAGCACACAATCCAGTGAAAAAAAACTGAAATTGTCTCAAGTACTTAGCCTTTTCCACATAGCTGGTAGAGACCTATATAGTTTGTGTTAGATTACGGTTACTCTAGTGGGAGTCCCAATAAATAGATGACAAGGCTATTTTTCAATGCTTTGCTATGGGGAGGTCTAATGCGCATTAGGTCTCACCCTCGCGTCCACGCATGCGCAATAAGTCTCCCCCACCGAATGACATCGGCGGGGAGGAGCATGGGCTGTCAGGGTATTTATATCGGCAGACATTTTGTGCTATGATAGAAATTAAAAGTGTATATTCTGAGTCACTCTGAACAGACCAGACTCCATTTTGTTATTTTCAAGTTAACAAAAAGACACATGATTTCTATCTGTAAAACTAACCACGTTCCCAGAGCTAAAGGAATGCATAGTATAAACAAGTGATAAGAAGAAGGGGGTTGGATAGACTGTCTAATGCTAATGGAATAGATCAAATCTAAACCCAGACAATTGTGACAGAGAAGATTAAATAATAAAATTTAACTGTCTATATATATAAGGTCCCATTGTAAGTTATGGGTCAAAACTCAGATTTGCCAGACTAAGTCTGGACAAAACTTAAAGAAACCCTTTGAAATTTTAAATTATGGCACTATAAAGATAGGCCAAAATGACATCAAAATAGCCACCAGGAAAAGTTAACTCTTTCCTGGATAGGTATGTTTAGTAGGACAAGACTGCCCTCTATAGACCAAATACCTAAATTGCGATCTGAAAGATAACCATACCCCCAGTGTTTCTATTGGGTTATCAACTGATGACGTACAGAGAGTCTGGCCCTTTAAAAGTTAGGACAAAGGGAAGATAGGTAGGCAGAGGAGAAAGAAAAAGAGGAGAGAGGAATTGGAAGTTTGGGGACTCCAACCTCCATGCAGAGAGACATCCAAATAAGTTCCTGAGACTACCAATCGGATGAAATATCTACTCAACTGGTAATTATACTGGTTTCATTTAATTAATTAAATTAATTAAAATGTATTAATAGCATGATATATGACTAGGATAAAGCACGGTCAGATTTCCATATTAAGAAATCTTAGTTAACTAAAGAATATATAGTTATAAACATTCCATTCTGCAGGTGGAATTAAGAATAATTATATATTGATGTGATATTATCACGTGGTAGCATACCGTTGTTTTTATCCAGGTGTATTGATTTGCTCTAATATAAGATAAGATATCTTTTAGACAAAACAAAATCTGCTTATATAATATGGTAGATTCTCTTATTGGATGGTTCCAGGAAATGACTAATGAACTGGTTTAAATGTTATTTTATTTAAAATTACATAAGAATAGATCTTAATTACCTAGGAGATCTAGCCAGCATTGAAAGGGTTATTCTAACTGTCAGCTAAACTTTACGACCTTACGCTGCACTCTGAGGAATTCTGTTCTCTGCGTGAAACTTTCTCTATGTCTGTGAAAGATAGTCATAAATAAAGTCTTGACAGAAAATGCTGTTTAGCCATTGAAATGTGTTTAGCCATTCCTTTGTATTGCATACCCTTTTATACTGGATATTCATTGATTATTGTCATGCATGTTGCATAATATTATTATTAATTAACTTGTCATTATAAATAAAATCTATTTTTATAACATTGTGATATTATTATATGAAATACTTCTCACTTAACACGATAAACGTTCTTTGG